>JACYFF010031955.1:59177116-59257116 GCA_017589665.1 Selenicereus undatus
CGTTCCCCTTTCCCCTGTTGCTGCAATTTCCGTTTACAGTGTTAAAGCTCTATTTCGATTGCTTGTTGTTATGTGTTTTCCCTGCTTTCGCTTGCTGTTGGATTGTTGAGTTCGTTTGTATTGATTTCATTTTGGTTCGATTAATATTGAATGATGCTGCTGCTTTGTTTCAAAATCGTTTCCCTGTCCCCTGCTTTCGTTCCTGTTTCCCTGCTGATGTTCTGTTCTTCTGCTTCAATTCGTCCCCCTCCCCTACTGTTAATTAGTCTGCCTTGAATTTGATTTTGGAATAACAAATAACTAGGTTGTTAGTTTTTAATTGGTTAATTTCAAGTTTAGTTTTTTAGTTTGGTTTAATTGGTCAATTAATATAAGTATTAGTTTAGGTTTAGTTGATTTAGTAAATTAGTTTGTTTTAATGTTTGATGAATTAGGATTAGATGAGTTTGGTTGAAATAGTTTAGAATGCCTTAAATAATTTCACTTAGGTTAGTTGATTAGTTTAAGCATTTCGTTTTAAAATGACCATAATTACACGTTTTCCCTATGGACCGACCCTTAAGTACTACGACTGACACTCGTGAGTATTTGAGGTATCATTTTCCTTTTTCTTTAAGTTATTTTTCCATCCCCCTCAAAACCCATCAACACTAGTCCCCGACAATGGCGCCAAAAACTTGATACGGTCGCAAGCACACGATGGCGTTGTAGCAATCAAGGTAGGTTCCACAAAGACTAGGTTGATCTATTGGGCTAATCCCCTCAAGATATGCTAACCAAAATTCTAATTCAAGTGGTTTTGATTAACAACTGCAAATAAACTTTTCTAAATCAAATATGGGAAAAACGCCTTGGAATTTTCATAGTTATGAAAGGGAATTGAATCAAAATGATAAACATGTGCCTTTCTCTAATTGGTTAATTTCGACGAATTGCAATCTATACAGAAATTTAGTCTATTCTTTCGAAATCAACTAAATTTGCCTAAACTAAGCAAATGTCGCTCTTTCAAGCTAATTTGACTTAATCCAAGTTTAATATTTTCGATTACTTAATTCAAGTCTTCCTAATTTGACAATCTCTCTTTCGAGATGATGTAACAATAGGTTCTAACAAGCAGTCCAATAACCAAATGTCATTTTTCAAATGTTCACTCGATTGTTTCAACTGTTCAACCAAGCTTTGGCCACAAATCCACTCACAACACAAATAACACTTGATAGAATGAAATCAAACCAATCATGAAAATAAGCACAATTGAATAAACTAAAACATGATCCAATAACAATTTCACAAACTACTAAATCCCTAGACAAAATAAAACTACTCAAACATGATTAATTAAACATCTAAAATGAAAAATCTAAATAGAAGCGAAGAGAGAAGAGAAAAGAGATGCTCAGCGAAGATCGCGCTTGAACCATCATGCAAACCCGGGGTGGAATCCCTGCAAATCTTCCCTTCAACTCTATCTCTCTCTCTGTCTCTCTAATCTAAAATCCTAATCCACTTGAAAAGAGGAAAAGAATAGAATGGGATGGATGGGATGATTGCATTCTGCTGTAGAACGGGGCTGTTTATAGGAGAGCTCGATTGATCTCAGCCACACGATGAGGGAAAACGAAGAGGCCAGCCGTCACAAGCCTGCAACGGACTGTGGCATCCACCACGAGCCAATCGTGGTTTAGGCTGGTTCGTCATTCTTCTGTTATTCCTCTTTTCCACGGGCATGGCAACGCAGGGGCATTTGTGGTGAGTCAAAACACACCTATATAGGGCCAAATGCTAGGTAAAAATGCCTAAAATCATACAAAATACATCAAACAACCATACCCAAGCATAAATCGAGAATAGGAGTATAAATAATAACTTAAAGCACATAATTTTTCCTAAAAATACAGCAAACTAACCCTAAAATGATAGACACATTAAGCGCTTATCGCGAACTCCTCACCCTTCCCCTTGTCCTTGTCTTTTTTAGGCGTAGGGTCTAGCTTGTAGGAGTTGAAGGGCTTGAGTGGAGCAGATGGTTTCGCTGGGGTGGAAGGATAGGCCCTTCTAGACTTGAGCTGCTTTTTCACTTTGACAGCCAGCTTGCAAGCATCCTCAAAGGTCCAGAAAGGTTGAAGTTCAAGCTTGTCGAAGATAGCAGGATTTAAACCCTTAAGAAACCTTGCAATAGTCTACTCTGGTTCCTCCCTCAAACTACACCTAATATGGATTTGCTCGAACTCCCTGATATACTCTTCAACCCTCATGCTACCTTGCTGAAGAGAAGTGACTCTCAAGTAGAGTTCTCGCTTGTATGTTGTTGGCAAAAACCTCTTGTCCATATGTTTCTTCAATTGAACCCAAGTTTTGATCTTGGATTTACCTTCGAAGGCTCTGGTTCTTTTTAAGTTTCTATACCACAAAGAAGCATAATGTTTAAGCTTTAAAACAGTAAGCCTGAAAGTCATTTCCCTTGAGTAGCCTTTGATCTCATTGATCCTTTCCATGGCCTATACCTACTCAAGATAATCTTCAGGCTTTAGGCTGCCATCAAACTCAGGAGCCTCTATTATAAAATCCTTAAGATCATCCCTGTGTACTCTTCTTCTCCTGGGCGTAACTTCCCTATTTGAAGAACTACTACCATAATGAGAGTCTAAGTAAGGTTCAAAGCCACCAGGAGTGTCCTGTGGTGGCTTTATATTCCTGCCCCAAGGCTATATCACAAGTTGTTGTATTTGGGCAGTAAGTGTCCTAATGCTCCCTTGGACTTCTAGGATAGCCCCATCCCATCTGAGTTCACGAGTCTGTTCCAAAGAAAGGCCTCTAGGAACTCTAACATGCTATTAAGGAGAGGGAGAGATGTTATCCCTCTCAGCCATGTTGTTCAGGTAAGAAAAAGGGTTGGTTGTCGCTATTTGAGGTGCTAGGTGCTTTTGAAACTAGATTTTGTTTGGGTTCAGGGGCTTTTTAATGGTTAATGCAACAATTCCATAACGTAGAACAGAAGATTGAACTCATAATGAAACAAAAATAGCAGCAAGTATAGGGTAACTCAGTAAGAATCAAAGTTGGGCTTTGATACCAGACGATGCATGTCAAGTAAGCAAGCTTGGAATTAACCAAACCTAGCAACTCATCATGGAAGATATGTCCTGGAATAAAGGTTGCAAATCCACTAACCAAGACTAAAAGGAGGTCACCACCAACCTTTCTAAACCTTAGTCACCAGAAGATCAGCTAAAGGGCTCACTAACTAAACACCACCAAAGCTGGGTAAAGTTTAGAGAGATTTAAGGGAGTTTTGCTTGAACTAGCAACTGCTATTTTCATTTAATCATAATCTGATGCTTATAATGAAATACCAGGCTTTTATACTCAGCCTTACTTATACAATCAACGGCTAAAACTGAAAATGCAAAGAACTAAAACAGCAAAAATAGTTTGAGTCAAAACAGTCTAAAATAGCAGCTAAGCCTTGATCTTTAACACCTAATGGGGCTGCTAATCTCCATTACTGAGCTATCAAGCTAAATCAACTTCAAGGATTGCTACGGATGGCTTTGGAAGTGATTTGCAGCAGCTTATCCCGAGATTAGGCTGGCTAGCAGCAAGGTACAAATAGGCTAAAATCCATTGGTCCAAAGGGAATTTTAAAGGAGTTTGTGGCAGACAAAAGCTGATGCTTCATGATCTAATTCTACCACTTTAGGACCTTGCTTGATAATATTTTTGACACATTTTCAAGTCCTAAAACGAACCAAAATGAATAGCCAAGTTAGAGCTAAAAATAATCCCTTGAAACTGCTGCTACTGGTACTTGATCTATTGGACTGCCCGGGAAGAATTAAAGCAACCTTTATCATTTGGCAGCTGGTTTAGAAACTAACAAATGAGCTAGGTTAGTTTCCAAAATGGACTGATGCTCCTTGACCCAAAATAGTTCACCAATAGCTGTTAAAGCAACTAAGGAATACACTGAACTTCAGTTAATCTTATTGATGTTGTAATGACCAAGGCTGCTGGCTAGCCTCAAAAAGGATTTCTGTTTGCTTACAAAGGTACTCAATTGTCTTCCCTCAAAGAACAGATCATTAGGGTGATTAGTGAACATTGGCTTCCCATTCTCCAGCTGATGGTCTTGAACCGAGCCTTGACCTGCATCACTAAATATGGAAGATGAACCTTGGAAATTACAACTCATGGAACTTCTCATTATCTTTGGATTTTGGATTTATTTCTTCAAATATTTTGTAACACTCTCATTGATCTACTTATTCCACTAATGTATCAGATTCTTGGCCTTTTTTTATGTATTTATAGACCCATTCCCCTAAATGTATTGTCAAATTGAGTTCACAACGAAACGAAAGACAAAAGGCCAATTTCTCCTTGAAATCTTTTAATCTTCATCTCTATTCTAAAGTGGAGATTCAGGGTCTTTTCTCTGAAATTTCTCTTTGGTGGCTTTAAGCTTTATCAGAAAGATTGGGTATAGTGTATTTATCTTATTTATGGAGCTAATTTTAGGCTACAATCTCATAATCACCTTGTTTATTAGAAATTTGATCCAAGGAGCATTCATCATTTTGTGTTTTTTTTAAAGAGTTTTATGATCTTGGAAGTTGAGGAATCATCCTCACCAACTTACTGTTAGAGCTAGAGGCCCCTCTTTTAGTTGGTTGTTCAATCAAAACCTTTGTCCTCTTTCTTCAATCAAAAGTCACATCTTTCGCCCCCTCCCCCCAAATCTTATGCTTTGATTTTTCCAAATTTCTCTCACTTACCTATATTAATCAAGCTTTTTTTTGTCCACAAAGAACCCAAAAATATCCCAAACACAATCCTAACCCAAAAAAACAACCCTAAACTCTGCAAAAAGTCTTCCCAAAAACCACAAAAAGCAATTGACCAGAGCGAAGCAATGGCAGCTAAGCCCTCTAACCCTTCCTCTTCTAGAGCCAACTACAACTCCTCTATCGTCACCACCATGCTCCATGGCCCCTATTCCTATTCCAAATCGTTCTTTCTTACACAAACATGGCCAATCGAGGTAAATCCTCTCATCTTAAGAAACTCATTGAGCTCCAAGAGCAAGTAAGAAGTCTCACAAGTGAGTTAGAGCAAACAAAAGGGAATATGCATAAAAAAGAAAACACATCATCGAGAATGAGATCTAAGTCCTATTGATATAGTCTATTCCTGCTCTCATGAAGACTATGATGATGAGAAAAGAAGAGATAGAAGAAGGCGGCCTCTAAGGGATCAGCTTAGAGATCTTAAGGTGGTGTACTAGAATTTGATGACAACCTTAACCCGAAAAGCTACCTAAATTGGTTCAACCTATGGAGACGATCTTTGAACTTAAAGAATACAATGATGAGAAACCCTTCAAGATGGTCATTCTTAAGATAAAAGGGTATAAATACTTATGATGAGAGAACTTGAAGAGAATAGAGCAAAGGTAGCAAAGTCTGATATCAATACATGGTCCACACTTAAGAAACATATGAGCAAGAGATTCTTACCATCCTCTATAAGCAAGAGCTCTATCTCAAGATCACACCTCTTCGCTAAGAGAACCTTAAGGTGGAAGAACGTATTAAGAAATTTGAATAACTCCAACTAGGAGTTGGATTGACTAAAGAGCCCGATCTTGCAATTGCTATATTAACCAAGGGTCTATTCCCTAACATTGCCAACAAGGTAAACTAGCATCCTTATCTCTCATTTGATGATGTTTATGATCTAGCAAATAAAATTGAGAAGTAACTCAAGGGTAGAAAACCTTCCCAACCCCCTCTATAATTCAATATCACATCACCACAAAAGAGTTTTCTCATCACTCTAAAAGCAAACTATCCCAACCTTTATCAAAGCTTTAGATAAGGATAAAGGAATTGCTAATATACTGCAAAAGATGTTGAAAGGGAAGAAATGGTTAAAATGTTATAACTTTGGTCATTTCCAAGTCAATTTCCCAATAGGAAGACTCTCAGCATTAGATAAGTGAAAAAGAACCAATCCCTTAAGGGAGAGACTATTGATGAAGAGTTTGAGGTCAAGGATCATACTTTGGTCATTCCGAATGTTAGTGAATTGTTGGCAGTTCAAAGAGCTCCTCATGTTAAAGACGTTTCCCTTCAACCTGGCCAAACAAAGCAAATCTTCCATACTAGGTTTCTAATTGGAGGCAAGGTGTGTGAGCCAATCATTAATGGAAGAAGTTGTACTAATGTGGGACACTCATTGACAAACTATAATTTCCAATCAAGGTCCATCAAACTCCTTACACTCTAAAATGGCTCAAGCAAGCAGCAAGGTAACCATCTCTAAACAAGGTCTTATTTTGTTTTTTTGTTATCATTCATTACTTAGTAGACCTTGATTATATGATAATCATGTGATTCATGATGGCCATGCTAACACATATGCATTAAAGCACAAGGGTTTAATCTCGATTTGATTATATTACGTCCACCCAAGCCTCACAAATTTAATCCAGGGAAGGGAAGTGAGAAAAACCTCTACATAAGTGAAATGCAGGTACAAAGAGCCCTTACTAAGAGCAAGTCTTTGTTTGCCTTACACTTGGTAGAATGAAACATAAGGGAAGGAGTGAAGCCCATGCGTTCTCTAGCTTACTCATTCTTGAAAGAGTTTAAGGATATATTTTCAAATTATTTTTCCCTAAGGCTCCCTTGTTTGAGAAGAATTGACATATAATTGTTCCCACCTTTTGGTACCTAAGAAAGATGGGACTTCATGTATATGTGTTGACTGTAGGGGCATTAACAACATTACTATTAATTATAGATTCCTCATTCCTCGACAGGATGATAAGCTTGATGAAATGCATAAGTTTTAGGTCTTCTCTAAAATCAGCCTTAGAAGTGGGTACTATCATATTAGAATGAATGACGGTGATGAATGAAAAAATGCATCCAAGACCAAGTACAGGTTATATGAGCGACTTATTATGCCTTGCGATATATCTAATGCTCCTACTACCTTCATGAGACTTATGAATGATGTCCTAAGGCCTTTCATTAGGAAATTCATTGTGGCCTATTTATATGATGTTTTTGTGTATGTGTGTTGAGCATCTTTCCTAAGTCTTTCATGTCATGAGGTAATAAAAAAAATATATGATAAGCTTGAGAAATGTGCATTATTCTCACCCTAAACTTTTCTTCTAATTAAGATTAGCCGTGTACTTGACTTAAAAAGTTTATAACACATCATTATTTGACTTTCATCCCATGTTCCCACATAGTTACCCTAGGTGTCCATAAATAAGCATGAGTTAGCAAATATACTTGCAAATTAAGAAACTTAGCTGACTTAGCTTAATCGATTAGAAGCAATTGCATGGAGTTGATACCATAGCAATCACGATGTTGTACTAGGCCTTTCGAAAATCAGGAGAAAGCAACTAGCCACAAATAGAAATATATATGTACGTGAGCCCAGTCGAGGAGTCAGGTGAAATGTGGGTTATTCTAGTCGTTGCAGCGCTCGGTGGATCATGGGGAAGCGGTTCATTCTTGGCCGGTTACCTTCTCTTGATTTGACACTTGGCTGCCGTTCAATACTATCCAGGGGTTTCCAATGTTGGCTGGCATCATGAGGTTTCGTCCATCTCATGTATAAATGGGAGCGCCTCTCCACATGCCAGTTCTACACCACGCCTTTGTGTGTCCTCCACATTGAATATAGGATTCTCCTGTTCATTGATGATTGGTGAGATGGCAGTCTACGTTCTGGACAATTTCGATTGGTATCGCAGGGAGGTGGTGTTTCCCCCTGGTCCTCTACTGTGCGGTTACGAAGAACTGTGCCTGGACTTTAATGTTATTGTGGCCAAAGAGCACTCCCAAATCTACGAGCTCCCTGAATTGCCCCAGACGATGGTCATAGAGATGTTGCTAAATGATGCCGTGAGGCGCGGTGTGCTAAGTGGACGGATGATTGCAGTAATGGAGTCATTCCTCACAGAGTTACGGTAGAACGCTTTTCAGGCATGGATTAGGCGCAGCAGGGGTAAGATCATGGAGGCCTGTCGACAACAAGAGACGTCTAGCGACTCGGATGAGGAGGAGAGTTTGAGATCTGATGGCCAAACTTCCCCTCCCAGTGACGATAGCGAGGGATGAGGCTCTGCTAGTAGTGACTGTTCGAGGCGGGCATTTTGTATTTCCTTTTTTTTAAGCATTGGTAATAAAATCACGGTTTCCCTTGCGGGAGCTTCACCTTAATCTTTGCGTTTTTAGTGTACCACTGTTGCCCAAGTGGCCTAGTCGCTACGGGCTTTCTATTTGATTCTGTGAGGCTCGGCCTCCAGGCCTATACCTTAGCCGGGTGGCCTCGCGGTCTTTCTCTATGCTGGGGTGATTACCGTAGCGACATCTGTATCAGGTGCCTCGTACCTCCCTGCCACGTGGCGAAGAATAAGTGCTGCCCTAATGCTAAGAAATCTGAGGAACGTGAGGTCCCTCTTTGCCCCCTCTATCCTTCTCTATAAAAATGGCGCTTGCACTCCTACGGAGGGTCATTCAAAAACATTCTTCAATCCCTGAAGAGAGAGAGAGAAGGACAGAAAGGGCTAGGTATGGCATTCCCTTCTTTTTGAGACACCGAAGAGATGGCTAACCATGTGAGGGAAACTTTTCGGTGGCATTAGAGGAGCGCCTCCCGCCCTATGCGTCCACTCCCGGAGGACTACCAAGAACTGTGTCCCGACTTCTCCTAACCCAGGGAGGAGGTGGGGGCGCATGACTTCGATCTTCCCGAAATGGTTCAAGCTACCTTTTACGCCATGTTGCTTAATGATGCCGTAGAGCTAGGTATTGCGAGCGGGTTCATAGATGTCAACTTAAACAGAACGGCCCCTACTCCAGCAGTCGTGCTGGATACCTTAATAGAGGTTTCCGGACACCTCTCGACCTCCACCAGCGACAGACTCCATCGGGGAAGGCGTCCCCGCTGGGATGTTGGAGGGGTGCGATCGCGCTGCCGCGATCGAAAACCATGCCCTTCACAAGGGGGACTCCGGGTGCATTCACATCCTGAACGACGCTCAAGAGTGTGCTGCCGCTCAGAGATTCTTCCCTAGGGGCAAGAGGGCTGCTCTTGCTCTTCGAACCAAGCGGTTCCTCAAGAGTGTGTCGCATGAGGCATTGAAGCAGTAGTCGACTTCGCTGGGCGTCTGTGTCTTGTGCGATGGTTATGATGGGCATTGGCCCCAATGGACCGGCTGTGGTTGTCCTCCCGAGATCGCCAGTCTGCGCCGCCATGGGGGTCTTACTGTACCCTCTCGCTGTGACGGGGGCATGTTTCAATACCGCGTCCACGGGAAGGCTCGTATCCCCTGGTGGGCACATACTTGAAACGAGGAAGAGGTCTAGCCAAGCTCGTGGCCTCCACCACCTTCTTCACCTGCTCAGATACTTACTGCATTATGGCGTCAGTCAATTGTGGATATGAAATTCTTGAGGGCTTCCACTGTGATTTGAGAATGGCCGGGAAATATCAGCAATATGCTGCGTCGTCCACATCCTGGACATACATCAGTGCCTTGTACACTCCCAGATGCTCCTCATGGTCAGTTATGTCATCATAAAGGTCCACGGTTGGCATCTTCACCTTCTCGTACCATGGAGCAATAACAATTTCGGCGCTGAACGGAGTGGAGAACGAGATAGCCCCCACTAGAGCGGTCGTGCCGGATACCTTGATGGGGATTTTTAGATGCCTCTTGACCTCCACCGACGATGGACTTTTTCGAGGAAGGCATCCCCACTGGGATACTGGAGGGGTGCGATCAGGCTGCCGCAACCGAAAATCATGCCCTTCAGGAAGGGGACTCTGGGTGAGTTCACGTCCTGGACGGTGCTTAGGAGTGTGCTGTCGCTCGGAGATTCTTCCCTGGGGGAACGAGGTCTGCTCTTGCTCTTCGAACCAAGCAGTTCGTCGAGAGTGTGTTATATAAGGCGTTGAAGCAGTAGTCGACATCACTGGGCGTTCGTGCCTTGTGCGATAGTTATGGTGGGCATTGGCCCCAATGGACCGGCCATGGTTATCCTCCCGAGATCGCCGGTCCCCGCTGCCATGGGGGTCTTCCTATACCCTCTCGCTACGACAGGGGGATGTTTCAAGACTGCGTCCATCAGAGGGCTCGCATCCCCCAGCACGCCGAGAGGGTACAGGAAGACCCCCATGGTGACGGGGACCGGCGATCTCAAGATGACAACCACGGATGGTCCATTGGGGCTAATGCCCACACACACACACACACACACACACACACACACATATATATATATATATATATATATATATATATATATATGTGAGTTCGAATGCTACGATCACGACACATATCCTGTTGAGAATTCATTAAGATTTTATTTTAAAATAAAAATTTAAACAATATGTGATTTAAAGTCATCATAATGAATATTATCTTTTCAACTACTTCAATGAAAAAAAAGAAAATAAATTACAGATATATTAATATTACTATTTCTAAAAATTCAAATCATATTTCCAAAAATATTTTAGTTAAAATTTTAAAACAAACAGCGCATGACATGGGTTTAAAGGCTAGTTAGTACAAATAAGTTTGGTAAAACTCATTTGTAATCTTTACCAACTTATAACTAGTAATTCTCTAAAAATCAAACAGTGCAACAGATATGCATAAAAACTGAAATTTATTCCCACGCTTCAACATGCTTGATCGTCTAATTCATTTTCAAGCAAAATTTCATCACAATTATCTACAAATTTGGACTACATAATAAGCTCATTAGTCTCAAGCAAACCATACTTCATCCAGATAACCACATATTCACAAACCCACAACCTTATAGTGGGCTTCTCTATAGTGGATTTGGTTCCTATTTATTTCAATTTAAGGTTAATGTACCAAATTCATGAATTAAGCCCATCAAATAAACCTAACCAAATTGGAAGAATTTACTCGCATTAGAGATAACAACTTCTTTCTTGGACCTGTTTTCTTCTCTTAACCAAATGCACAATTTGAGAGGAGATTTGTGTGTTAAGAACTAATTTCATCTTTACATATGTACAAACTTTTTAAACCAATGGGGGGTTTATGCATACCAAGATTACTCAGCTAGTTAAGAAGAATGCATGCTTTTGACCTAATAAAATCTCAGCACCTATTAATCTTGTGTTCTAGGAGCTTGCTACCTGACTACCTCTTGTATCATTTAATGACACTACTTTTTTTTCTTATTGACCTCAACCATGTATTTGGCTTCACAAGGTAATAACACATCATAATTTGGCTTTCATCGCTTGTTGCCACATAATTACCCTAGGTATCCACAAATAAGCATGAGTTTATAATATACGTGCACGCTAAGAAACTTAGATGACTTAGATTAATCTATTAGAAGTAATTGCATGGTGTTGATCTAGTAAGTCAATCACACATCAAACCTTGACCTTGGAAGCTTAGGTGTGTCGGCACTAAAAAGACTATGTGTCGATAGAGTTAACTCTGTTGTGTGTCATACTAGGGCATAGATTCAAACTAATTATTTGGGTTAACCCCTTTAACTGATTTAGTTAGGCCCAATTTTGATTCCCTAGTTAGGGTCTGGTGAGGATGGTTGCTAAAACTCCCAAGATCAAACATAACAAGGAAAAACAATCACACCAAAGGATGCTTCTCTTGGGTCGAATCTTAATCAACGATAAGATTGTGAGGTTTATGCCCATGGTAAGGTACAAATGATAGCTGAGTTACTTTCCACCAAATTCCTTTTCTAAAGGCTCCTAGCAACCAAAAAAGAATCCTAAAGGAAAAACCTATGGATATCCCTCCATCCCCTATGTTTTAAAATGAATCAAATCAATTAGGTAAGTTTATTATGCTGGTTAAAGGATGAATAATTCATCCAAGTTTTATTTAAGCTTTGAAACTGCAGGGCAAAGGTTTCGTTCCAGCACTAACCCGTTTTTGTGTGCAAAATTCAACATGCATCTTCAAGGTTTAAGTCTGATATTTTTTAATGGATTTGAATTTCAAGATGTCAGATTTCCAACAAATCAAGTTTCATCCAATTTGGACTTCATTTGGTCGTTCAAATCAGCAATTAAACCCAAGGTGTCAAAACTGCCCAGGAGGACCAGAATAAGCACGATTTTGGTTATACCATAACTTAACCTATATGATGGCTTAAGTCGTGCAATTATACATTTTTGGAATCCTCATGACGCCTGCTTTTAGGTCCAATCATTATTTTCAATCATACCCACAAGAGGATGAGAGATCAAGGACTTTTCCCAAACCGGTCAGATTAGGCCCTAATCTGTGCGGTGAAATGTTTAAGCCAAATTACCATACTTAAACATGTCATACCCTTGATTTCTTTGTGGGGGGCATTTATACACATCCAAAAGTTACCCCCCATGGCCTGAAATCACAATCATACTTACTTTTGATAAGCCTAATCTTTGTCCTAAAACCGGCCAGAATCTGCCCCTAAACCCGGCTTAGTACAATCTGAAGTATTCTAAGCTTTCATCCGAAATCCTCACTTGCAAGGTAGCTTGGCACGTCCCTCAAGGCTTGGCACACATCCCTAGGCTCTCTCTAGATAGGGTGGTGCCTTGAAGTGCTCAACCAATGAAGAAACAAGGCAGCAAAGTTGGTCTCTTGAGTGTGATTGGCTAGCCGTAAAGCAACTCTTACTTTTCGGCCCTCCGATGAGAAATCAACACAATCTCAGCATGTATTAAGCTTAGTTTAAGAGTAGATGATTGTATAATAAGTATTAGTAATGTTTTACTTCATGTTTTAAATGTATTATATTAGTTTAAGATAGCTTGTAGTTTAGTTAGCACTAAATCAGTTTGTATTAGCCTTAATACTTTTCCTATCTAGTAAGGAAAGGTAAGAGGAGTGTGCTTGATTGCTTAGCTCTATTTAAAGGCTTGCACACCCCTTGTAAGGAATAGAACTCATATTTGAATCAAACAAACCTTTGAGAGCTTTGTGCTTTCGGTGCTTAGGCACATTTCAAATACTTAACTTGCTTATCCTTAACTAGGCCAGTTAAGGTGGTGCTCAAGTGAAGTCTTAAATGTGATTAAGTGGTGATATCTATATCTTAATCATTGTTTAAGGGCCCTAAACTTGAGTTTGGTGGTGTTTCTGTATCCATCCTTCAAGTTTAGTTCTAACCAATTTGGTGTTCTATCTCAAGTGTTCAAAGAGAGTTAAAATGAGTTTGCTAGCTTAATTTTGAGTTAGTAATTCTTAACTTTGATTCATCTTTCCATTCCACACATCCATAACCCTTCTTACATCCATTCCCATGCCTAACCAAAGCTAAAGCTATTCCCTTTGGCTTAGCTATCAACCAAAACACAAAGTTTACTTCAAACTGTGAACATCACAAAACTAGGCGTGCATGGGCAACAAAGTGGCACGGCCACCCCATGCTTATAGGCACGACCGTGCCACTCCTAAAACCGTGAGTTTTCACTTGTTGCTTCGTGTACTTGGTAGCTTATAGCTTGGTTCCATCCTTCCTTGAGTTATACACCAGAATACATCACGTTCTTTTTTGTTTTTCCATTTAGAATCACTTGATTCTAAACTCCATTCCTCCCTCACATGTTTGTTGCCTCACAACCAACATATTATGTGTCCATTTTCCCTTGTTTTCCCTTGATTGTATCTTTCCTTGGTTTGTAAGCTTCACTCTTGAATTGAGTCTTAGCTTAGGCCATTGGCGGATACATCAAAGACTCTACTCACTAACCTTTATTAAAGAGATAAAGATGCAAAGATTTTAGTGAGAAAAAATAGGCATTTGTCTTTCCACTCATAATTCAACGCAAGCTGAGTTTACATGGAGGTAATAAGGTCTAAAATACCCAAAATATGGGGAATTAGCTATTATAATAGTGGGGCAAGTGTACCAATAGGGGGATTACAAATTATCTTAGAAAAATAAATGAAATTACTAAGATAATTATAACCAATGTGAGCTATATTTTTCCAAGATTCTTCCCTTCTTTCCAGAAGGTTTCTAGAAGGCTTTACACCTGCCTTTACACCTCCAATGGGGGCTTCACTACTTGGAAAACCTTACTTGGTATATGTAGGATTGCCCCATTCTAATTAATCCCAAAGATAACATCTATATCCTCCTCTGCTAAGGCTAAATTCCATATTCCTCCAAAACTAGAATTTTGTGCACACTCCACGTATTTGTGCCATTTCTCCTAATATTGGGAACCAATGCCAAATTTTAGCTCATGGGGCTAAAATATACATCATATGAAATCTGAAAAACTTTGGCTTCCTTTGTTTGAGCTTTGTTAGGTAGGATTTTAACTCAACCCAAATTCAATAAGTTTTTTGATGAAAAACTTGTACTGTGTCTTGGGATTTTTATCACTTCAGGGAATTAAAATGCAACCTAATTCAAGATTTTAGTACATCATCCTAAATTTAACTCTCTAAGCTTCCCAGCAAAGTATAGATTGCCTCGTTTGGACGCCAATTCGTTAGTGAGAAGCCAAGTCAAAACTACGTAAAATGCTAGAGCGGTAACCAAGGAGAGTTGGCTTGGACTTTGGTGCGGATGGGGGTGTAGCCAAGAGTTGGCTTGGAGCTTTGTATGCATCAGCCTCCCCTTCTTGAGAAGGATTTGCCTGCAAATCCTCAAATTCATCCTCCTTGTAAGGAGCTAAGTGACCCACATTGAAAGTGGTACTCACATGCATGTCTCCCAGTAACTCCAACTTGTAGGCATTGTCCTTAATTCGTACAAGCACCTTGAAAGAGCATTCTCCTCGAGCCATGAGTTTGTTTTGTCTCCTGGAAAGGAATATCACCTTCCTTAGAAGCAACTGAACTAAAACTCCCAGGTTCAATTTCATGGGCTTTCAATGCTTGTTTACTCTAGCTTTATAAGAGGTGTTGACCTTCTCTATTTGAGCGCAAATTTCCTCACAGGGTTTCTTTATTTCCTTAGCTCTCTCTTGGGTCTCAAAGCTAACCCTGTGCTCAATGGGAATAGGAAAAAGCTCTATTGCAGTAAGAGGATTAACCCCATAACAAGCATTACAGGGAAAGTGGGATATAGCATAAGTGGGAGCCGGTTATAAGCAAACTCAACATGAAGAAGTTTTAAAACCCATTCGTTGAGGTTCTTTCTCAGCAATCTCCTAATTAGGGTAGATAGAGTCCAGTTGGTAACCTCTATTTGCGTATCAGTTTGAGGGTCACAAGTAGTGCTAAGTAAGAACTAGCTTCCTAACAATCTCCATAAACACCTTTAAAATGGGAAAGGAATTTGGTGTCTTTATCGGAGACAATACTCCTTGGCACACCATGTAGCTTGATGACCTCTTTACAGTATAGATGAGCAATATGAGAAGCATCATCACTCTTACGACATGGAATGAAGTGGGCCACCTTGGGGAACACTCAACCACAACCATAATTGAGTCATGCCTTCTTTGGATTCTTGGCAAGCCTAAAACGCAATCCATACTAACATCTTCCCGAGAGCTATTTCGCCTTATGACATATGGTACATTTGGAAACTACTTTATGGACATCACTTGCCATCCGCGGCCAATAAAAGTGCTCCTTTAAGATCTTAATTGTTTTGTTAATGCCAAAATGACCTCCTAATGCACCACCATAGGCTTCTCTAACAAGTAACTCCCTTAGAGAGCCCTTAGGAATGCATAGCTTTTTATCCTTGAAAAGAAACCATTTTCTAAGGTATAGAAGTCTTGATCCTTGGGGTCTGCAACAATTCCTTAGAAATGTTCATCTTCCTTGTAAATCTCTTAGATGGTGTTAAATCCCAAGATTTTAGCCTCTAGAGTAGAGAGGAGAGCGTATCTTTTTGAGAGTGCATCGGCCACCACATTTTCCTTACCATTTTTGTAAATGATTGGAGAAATTCCACCCACTTGGCAGGCCTTGAATTAAGCTTGGCTTGCCCATTGATGAAAGACAAAGCCTTGCGATCTGAATGTATCACAAAGGGCTTTGGCTTGAGATAATGACTCTAATGGGTAATGGCCTGAATGATGGTGTAAAAGTCTTTATCATAAGTGGAGTAGTTGAGTTTGGGGTCACTCAACCTCTCATTAAACTAGGCCAAAGGTCGTTTAACTTGGGCAAGCACCGCCCCAATGCCAATACTGCTAGCATCACATTCAACTTCAAAAAGGAGATCGATGTCGGGAAAAGCTAGTATAGGATCCTACATAGGCTTTCCTTGATTGTTTCAAAGGCCTTTTGGGCAACCTTTGTCCATTCAAAGCTTCCTTTCTTCATGTATTGGATTAAAGGAGTCATAACGGAGCTAAAGTCTTTAATAAACCGGCAGTAGAAAGAGGCCAACCCATGGAAGTTTCGAACTTCCGTGATAGAGGTAGGAGTAGGCCAACTCTTGATAGCCTCAACCTTAGACTCATCAACTTGAACTCCCTCACCGAATACAACATAGCTAAGAAAGACAAATTGAGCAGTGAATAGTTCACACTTCTCAAGCTTGGCATATAACTTTTGTTGCCCCAACACTTGGAACACTTGAGAGAGGTGTTCCATATGAGATGCCTCATCATGCCTATGCACCATGATATCATAAAAATATGCCACAACAAAATTCCTAATAAATGGTCTAAAGACTTAATTCATGAGCCTTATAAAAGTACTAGGAGCATTAAATAGACCTAAAAGCATTATAAGCCACTCATACAGCCCATACTTGGTCTTAAAAGCGGTCTTCCATTCATTTCCTTCTTTCATCTGAATTTGGTGATAACTACTCCAAAGATCAATTTTAGAAAAGTCCTTACAACCATATAACTCATCAATCATATCATCCAATCGAGGAACAGGAAATCGGTACTTGATGATGATGTTATTTATGGCCCTAGAATCAATACACATACGCCAAGTTCTACTTTTCTTAGGTACTAATAGAGCAGGATCTGAACAAGGACTCAAGCTCTCTCTAATATACCCATGGTATAGCAACTCTTAGACATGTCTTTGTAGTTCTCTTGACTCACTAGGATTACACTGATAGGACAGCTTGTTTGGAAAATGAGCACCTGGTAGGAGATCAATTTGGTGCTCAATTCCTCTCCAAGGAGGGAGCCCCAAGGGTAACTCATTGGGAAATACATTTGTAAACTCTCTCAAGGGTTATTAAGTTGGGGGATGTATGGGTTTCACTCTCTCACATGTGTTTGATTCTACCATAAGTAAGGTAAATAAAGCCTTACTTATACTAATGGCTCTCTCCGCCTATGCTTCACTTATAAATAGGCTTTTCTCACTTCCCTTCCCGGTTTACATTTGAGTGGTTCAGGTGGAGGTAGTGATGGCAAAGTAAGATTACAACCCTTGTGTTTGAATGCATATGTATTGGCATACCCATCATGAATCACATGATTATTAAAAAACCAAGGCCTACCAAGTAATAAGTGACATGTATCCATAAGAAGGACATCACATAGTACCTTACTATAATATGCCCAACTGAAAATGCAATAAGAGCTTCCTTAGAAACGAGTAACTCGCTTCCTTGCTTAAGCCATTGGGGTGAATAAGGGGTGGGATGCACCTTGATAGGCAATTGAAGCTTGTCAATGAGTGTTGTGGAAGCTCCAATGGTGCAACTCCCTATATTGATAATGAGCTCGCATACCTTACCTTCGATAGTGCATCGGGTATGAAAGATTTGCTCCCTTTGGCTTGGTTCACAAGGAGCCTCTTAGGCATGGAGTGCTCTTTGAATTACCAAGAATTCACCCACATCCAGAGTGACTAATGTTTTATCTGCATTCTCGGCTTCCTCTTCACTAGTTGCGTCCTCAATAGCTTGAATTTCTTCCACTTCTCTAATGATGAGAGTTCTCCGGTTGGGACAATCTGCTTGGAAGTGTCCATAACCATGGCATTTGAAACACTTTTTACCCTTCAATCCCTTTGGTGGTTCACTAGCAATTTCTTTACCCTTGTCAAGGGCTTTGATGAGGGTAGGAGTCAGATTAACTTTGTTGTGGGAGGAGTAACCCTTGGGGGTACTTTGAGGGCAACTGGAGGGAGTGGTTTGAAAGCATTTTCTACCCTTAAGTGGCTTCTCAACCTTGATAGCTAGGTGGCATATATCATCAAAGGATAGGCAAGGTTGTAGGTCCATCTTGTTAGAAATGCTAGGAGATAACCCCTTGATGAACCTAGCAATCTTGAGTTCAGGTTCTTCATCCAAGCCAACCCTCATTTAGAGTTGTTCAAACTCCCTAATGCACTCTCCTACCTTTAGATTCTGTTGGTTGATAGAGGGAATCTTGAGGTAGAGTTCTTGTTTGCAAGAAGGGGGTATGAATCTCTTGTCCATATACTTTTTGAGCTTGGACCAAGTTTTGATTTTGGATTTGGCTTCTCCAGCTCAGATCTTCTTTAAGTGTTCATACCATTGTGAGGCATACCCCTTCAATTTAAGAATGGCCAACTTGACGGACCTTTCATCATTATAATATTTGAGTTCAAAGAACCTTTCAAGGGCTTGAACGCAATTAAGAGAATTCTCCGAGTTAAAATTGCCATCAAATTTCGGAACCTCAACTTTGAGATCTCTAAGGTCATCCCTTGGATGCCTTCTTCTTCCAGGCCCTCCTTCTTCATCATCAAATTCTTCATGAGTGGAAGAGTACACAAAGTCAATATTCTCACATCACAGCCCGTCGGTAAGGGCTTCGTTGTGTGGATCCCCTCACTTGTTCAACCTCTTGAGTGAGCTTCTTTACTTACTCTTGAAGCTCTACAAGGGCCCTACCTATCTCATGGGCTGGCTCAGGAGGAATCTCGGAGTAAGAAGCATCTACTTCACTAGCCATGGTATTAATTTATAAGGTGTAAAAGAGGGAAAAAGGATGGAAATAAGGAAAGCACGGACATGCTAGATGTGGCATGCACAAAAAACAGTGAAAATGAGGGGGCACGGCTGTGCTCTGGGGCACGGGGTGGTTGTGCAAATCTCTGAAACAAGAATGGGAGTACAGGAAAGATGGCACAGTCGTGCCAAGCAGTACGGGTAGGTCATGCCAAATCATCGCTCAGGTGTTTTTTGACAGGCCTTTTGTCAAGGCTTTTGGTAGAGTTTCAAGGATGTGTTTAGGTAAGGGATTTGTTGGGCTATAATTAGGGTTCTTTGTGGACTCATGAGGGTTGATGAAGGTAGGTAAACAAAGGAAAATTTTGAAGAGCCAAAGCATGAAATCTTTAGTTGAAAATGACAAGGTAGTGAGGTGTGTTTGAGTTAATGAAGGTTTTGATTCAATAACCACCCAAAAGAAGCTCTAACTTTGATACTAATTTGATAAGGATGGTTCCTCAAACTCCCAAGATAAAGATAACAAGGAAAAACAATCACACCAAGCAAGCATGCTTTTCTTGGGTCGAATCCCAATCAATCAATAAGATTATGAGGTTTACGCCTAAGGTAAGATACTAAAGATAGTTTAGTTACTTTTCACCATATTCCTTTTCTAAAGGCTTTACTCACCACTCGTGATTAAAGAGACAAAGATGTAGAGATTTTAGTGAGAGAAAATGGTCATTTGCCTTTCCATTCATAATTCAACTCATCCAGAGTTTACATGGAGGTAATGTTGAGCGATTTTTGAGGGGGAATGGAAAATTAAATTAAAGAAAAAGGAAAAGAAAACCTCAAATACTCGATTGTCAGTTATAGTACTTAAGGGTCGGTCCTCAGGGAAGACGTTGAAATTATGGTCATTTGAAACTAAACGATAAAATTTACTTATCTAAATTAAGTGGAATTATTTAAGTCAATTTATCAACCTAATTCAACTAAACTCATCTAATCATAATTACTAAATAATTAAACCTAAACTAACCAAATTAACCAAAACTAAGCTGAAATTAATCATGGTTTAACCAAATAACAGCCTAATTTCTTTATTAATCCAGAATTAAACTGAGTCAATTTATCAAACTAATTCAACAGTAGGGGAGGGGGACGAAAATAAAGCAAACTAAAATGGAAAAAACACAAAGAAGAAACTAAAACTGAAATTAAGCAAAATGAAACTGAGGAACTGGAAAAACGAAGAACAAGAACAGAACTAAACATCAAGGGAAGGGGACGAATTGAACAAAACGATTATGAGGAACAGGGGAAAGGGGGACGAAGCAAGACAAGCAGAAACGAACCAAAGCAGCACAATACCAGAACAGATTCAGGGGACAGGTAACATGAAATTGAAACAGGAAGAAAAGGCCAGTGAATACTCACAAGGCTTCAACTATCCAGAATTCAACCATCGCACAATCCAGAAACAGGGGAAGGGAGATTCGAATGAACCTCAATGAAATTGCAACCAACTTTGCGGTTCACGAAACAAAAATCCCAAATCAAAGCTTAATTAGACGAATTTGAATGCTGGAAACAACTGAAATTCGAAACCCTAACTTGTGAAATTCGAACCCTAATCCGAAATCGAAATTGAAGAACACGAATGTGAAATTGACAGGCGAAATTAAACTAAACTAAACCTAAAACCGAATTAAAATCCTAATCTAACCCTAAATTACTAACCTAAAACTAACTCTAACCTACACTACCTTCACCTCCGAACATGGCGTCGTCCTCAAGCTTAAATACTCGAAGCCCATCTCGATCTCGACCCTTCGTCTGGTGGTGGTGTGCTGGACGGTTAAGATGAGGCCAGCGAAGGGTGGGACGTGGCCTAGTGTTTGTGGTGGTGGATGGGTTTGGGAAAACCGTGGGCTGGTGAAGAACGGTGGGTAAAGAGTGGTTTTGGGGTTTCGGTGGAACTGTGGGCTGGGTGATGTGGTTAGAGTGAGAGGGAGGTGACGAGGCGGAGAGAGAGAGGAGCGAGATGGCGATGATGGTGCAGATGAATAGAGGAGGGTCGAGGGGTTTCTGGGTTTGGGGGTCTGGGAAGGGACGAAGAGGTGAGGAGAGAGAAAGAATACTGAAGGGGAGGGGGTTTTAATGGGAACCGGTTCAGCTGAACCGGTTTAGGCGAACCGGCCGGTCCGGTTCAGCTGGACCGGTCTGGTTTTTTTATTTTATTTTTCTTCCCTCTTTCTTTGGCCTGTTTTTTCTGGAATTTGACCCGGTTCTACAACCTCCGACATTTCCTCTATTTTTCTCACTTTTTCCGCCATTTAAGCCCTTTTTCCGCATTTATTCAAAATCTGCAAAATAAAATAATCTCCTATTAAAACCTTAAAAATATTATTAAAACGAGCATAAAATAGATATAAAAGTACCTTAAAAATAGCACATTTTTGGCTCAAACAGGTAACAAGGTCTATAAATACCCAAAATGGGGGGATTAGCTGTTAGAATAGCGGGGAAAGTGCAACAATAGGGGGATTACAAATTATCTTAAAAAAATAAATCAAATTATGAAGTATAATTACAATCAAGGTAAGCTGTATTTTTTCAAGATTTTTCCCCCTCCTTCTAGAAGGCTCTACACCTCTAATAGGGCCCCACCACTTGGTAAATCTTCCTTGGTATGTACAGAATCATTCTATGCTAATTAATTTCAAAGACAATAGTTGTATCCTCCTCAATTAAGGCTAAATTCCATATTACTACAAAATTGGAATTTTGTGTACACTTCACATATTTGGACCATTTCTCCTAATATTGGAAACCAATGCTAAATGTTAGCTCATGGGCTAAAATAGACATCTTAGGGAATCTGAAAAGCTTGGGTTCGCTTCGTTTGGGCTTTGTTAGGTAGGATTTTAACTCGACCCAAATTTCGTAAGTTTTTCGATATAAAACCTGCACTATGTATGTTGAGGTTTTCATCACTTTAGGGAATTAAAATGCAACTTAACTTGGGATTTTATTGCATCATCCTAAAGTTAACTGTCTAAGGCTTCCTAAGAAAGCAAAGAACAAACATACAAAGACGTGCCCTCAACACCAAAGATCAAGCATTCAATTTAGAGGTACAGTTAGATGATTAATGCTCGTACTTTTGTAATAAATAATCAGAGATTCTGAATGTCAATAAAAATTGCATTTGTTCACCTTCCGTGACTACAAATTTTGGCATGTTCGATTGAATAATATCTGACACTCATCTCCTTCTCTAAAAAAATCAAAACCTTCAACAACATCTTCTTTAAAGAAGGCATGGCCATGAAGAACATTACCTCTCAACCTTCAAAGAAGAAGAACATCATATATCTCTCTTATAGATCTTGTGAACATGACGCCATTTCTAATAGACAAACATATAGAATAGAGAGAAAAAGCATGCCAAGAGCTGCTGTAGCGATCGCCATGAAGTAAACAGTGGCGCCCCCACTCGAACTACAAGACTTGAAGATGAAGCAAAAAGCTTCTTGTGGTATGGATGAAGATAAAAACCCCACAAAGCTTTAATCTCAAATATGTGAAGTGAAAGATTGTTACAATAGTGACTCTTCTTTGCCATCACCAAAAGGGGCTTTCGTGTCATAAACTAAAATTGAGTCCTCAAAAATCGTTGTTATGCCTGTTATTATGATAGCCGCAATCAATTTGGGAGGGAAGATGGCTAACAAGAAAGTCATGCTGCAAAAAACTCACTAAGAAGAGCAAAGAAAAGGAAGCATGCATCAAGCACCAAGAGGAAAAGGTTGTCAAGCTGATTAAGAAGTCACATAAATGGTCAGTTGAGTTTTCCCCAAAAGGCTTAGAATGTGAAGTGGAACAAAAGTTTCTGATCACAGTAAAGCTTCTAATGGCGAGAGCAACCAAAGAAAGTTAGTAAGCCTTATAATGACTGACGTTCAGGATCAATGTCTGTCAAAAAAATACAAGACTTGATTGTAAACGTAGTCAAGACACAACAAGGAGGAGGTTCGCATAGAACTTACTTGTATACCAAGCCTCACACCAAGAACATTGACGCTCTCCGTAAGCCTCATAATTATCAACTCTTAAATTCTACCAGTTTGATGGAAAGGGCACTCTAAAGCAACATATTGCAAATTTCATTGAGACATGTAACAATGTTAGCACTAATGGTAACTTGATGACGTAGTCTGAATGAATGTTGAAAGGTAGTACCTTTTATTGGTATACCACCCTAGAACTCAAGTCCATTAATAGTCAGGACTAAATGGACTAACAGTTCCTTAATAAGTTGTATACTACCCAATTCACTGTTAGTATGATTGAGCTAGCAAAACAAAACAATGGGAAATTAAGCCAATTCTTGACCATATGAACAATTGGGTTGCACATTGCCTTGAGTGCAAAAACTCAGAACCAACTATCTAAAGCCTCTAATATTGAAATGTGTACATAAGACATAGCATGGGATTTGCTATACATCCTATAAATGAGCAACCCCAAGACTTTCCGAAAAGTGCACCAAGGCTGATGATATGAAGATCACGATAACTATTGTCATGGCAACTCTTTCTCTTCTAGAAAAATGTTAAGTCCTCTAAGAACATGACTAAGAAGGGCATGTCTATCTCCACAGGTGATCTAGTTTCGATTACAGAAAAGCCTAAATCAAAAGAAAGAAGGGGACATCTATTAAGGATACAATAAAGAAGCATCTTACACTAAAAGAGTTTTAGGAAAAGACATACCCATTCCTTGACTTGAACTTGTCGAGAATGTTGGATGATTTGCTCAAGAAGGGTGTTATTTGATCACTTGAACTGACGCACTAAGAAGAACCTAGAAGGACCACCGATCCAAAATATTATCAGTAGCATAGGTCGTTAGTCACACTTTTGAAAAGTGTATTACGCTCATGGAGCGTATCATACGATTGCCTAAGGATGGAAGGATCATTTTGGATTTAGGTGAGATAGTGGAAGCTAATCACACAACTGTATCATGCAAAAATTATGTTCATTTACAATAGCAAAGATCTAACCTCTTGTCTCCTTTGGGAAAACCTAATTTAGCCTATTCATTGAGAAAGACGCCAATTATAATCAAATTTGGAAGTCTGGTTCCAGTAGTTTTCCTATTACAAAGCTCACCACAGTTTATAAGCCCCAAACCCACATCAAGTGCCTTTAATAAATATAATAAACAATAGACCCTTATTACTATGGTCAAGGAAACAAAGACGAGTTCAGCCACCATCACTTTGTCACGAGAAAAGCCAAGGAAGAAGAAAATTTGTGGTCAGTGAGAAGTACGAAGTTCAGGCCATCGACCTGCTTAATCAAAAGCCATTTTTCCCCATTACCTTAGGCAAATTCTTTCCAAAAGGATTCTTCGACAAAAGTGCTTGTCAACATGATTTCATGTCCTAAATGTGATGGTGAAGATGAAAGGATGAACGAAGAGCATAAAGGCAGAAAGGCATCTCCTCTCAAAACAGATGAGAAGGTCCTCAATATATTAAAAGCTTTACTAATGCACATGGGTTAGAAGCAAATTGTTCACCTGTTGAAAGAGATGCGCACATAAGTTGTTATTATCATTCTCCAAGCAAAGCTATATGTTGACAAGGTGAACGATGTACTACTTACAAGTTGTCCTACCCATTCTATTACTTGCAACACCATCACAACATTCACTAATGATGACTTGTTGTTAGGGTCTAAACCACATAGTTGCCCATTGCTCTTCACCTTATACGTTCGGGGACAAAAGGTTAGGCAAATTCTAGTGGATGGTGGTTCAGCAGACAACATTATTCCCAAATCTACTATGAACAACTTGGGGATCAACATCGAAGAGTTATTCAAGAGCTAAATTATGATACAAGGTTCCAACTTTGAAGGACAATAGGTTATTGGTATAATCTACTTAGAGTTGACAATCGGTGACTTAACAATGTCATCAATCTTTCATATGATAGATTCGAAGACTTCCAAAAATAACTGGAGGATGTGACTATTCATAAATACCTAGCAAGCCCAATGCTATACTAGTCATACAAATATCAGCAAGCTCAAATGCTCTAGTCACAACACATACACATACATAGCAAGCTTAATGCTTTACTAGTCTTATAAATGTTAGCAAGCATGTAGCTCCTCCAACCATATGATATATCAATAGCATTTCTATTGCTATAGCTCCAGGATTGCACATAACCAAAAACAAAGTGCAAATCTAAGACTCATCCTAAAAACACGATTTCTTTTTGTAGAAATTTTACAGAACATAAATTCCAATTTTAATTTTTCAAAAGCTTCAGATTTAGAGACTACAAGAAATTACTGGAACATAATATATACACATATTATAACTCCCCAACCCATTCCAAGTCATGAGCAGTTACAGATAACTGTTTCAAGGATCGTTAACCAACCCCATAAATTACCACAAGTCTTGCCAACGTGCTTCATCCTTGCTCACACGCTATTTAGAAAACTTCCTAAGAAGTCACCCATTGAAGACTTTTTCATAGTAAGCTCACCAGTGTGCTTTATCCTTGCTTACATACTATGAGAAACTTTCTAGGAAGCCACCCATCCTAAGACTTTTTCACAACAAGCACGCTTAATGGTGTAGTTCTTAAGATTGAGCTCCTCGAAAATGAAGGAGCACCTTAAATATTATCATTTCAATCCTTTTAAACCATGCCTTTTTATCCATATCGAGGTTTTAGAATCACCAACACTTGAGGTCTTGATTTTGTCTCGATAATCAATGGACTTAGCAATCCTCATCACCAATGGTCCATTCCCAACATCTTTGCCCCGGTAGGTGACTACCTAGGGCTCTTCTATCCACTAGCATAGCTCACAGTCACTGGTCAGCTCTAATACCATCTGTAACACCCCAACCCCTTCTAAGTCACAAGCAGTTCTAATAATTACGGCAAAAACCAATGGTTGGCCCCATCAATCACCATAAGCCCTTCCAGCATGTTTAGCCCTCGCTCACATGTTGTCTAGAAAAATTTCTAGGAGGCCGCCCATCCCAAGACTTCTTCACAGCAAGCACGGTTAACTGTGAATAAAAGTGACAATTTTACCCCTACCTGATGGATATCCATTCTACCAGCCCAAAAAAGCGGGTGAAAACCCGAAATATCTAAATAATGGATAGATGATGGATGATGGTTTGGATTGGATCTGGAGTGATGCTCCGTCGAACCCGCCACCCGATCCAACACCTGCTTAGTCATCCACTTGTCTATCTCCTATTTGCAATTAGTTTACTTTTTATTTTTGTCCTTTAAATTTTACTCATTTTTTGGACAATTATATTGTTAATTCTATGATTTTCGTCAAAATTAATATGATGAAATATGATACTTATTCGTTCTTAGACCTAAAATATATTTTTTAATCTTTTCAAAAGAAAAACCTTATCTTTTTATATAAATTTTTTATCATATTACATATAAACTGTCATCACCAGTTCACAACCCCATCTACCCATTTTCACTTGCATATGGTGGATGGATTGGATTAGATTTTTTTGGATGATATTTGAATTAGATAAAGCAGATTAAAGCGGGTGATGCTTGCAAATGATGGTTCATCCAACCCAAACTCAATCCACTGCCACCCCTAACTATGAAGTTTTTAAGAGTGTGCTCTCTGAAAAGGATGGTGCACCTTTGGTAATATAACTATTCATTTCAATCCTTTTAAGCTATGATTTTCTTTCCATATCGAGGCATTACACATATCATATAAGATCATTTTAAGCTCCTAAAACAGTTCCTAACTCAGAAAATTTAGCTTACAAACACCATCAGTCCATACGTTTTTTTTTTTACACTGTAGATTATTCAAAAATTCATAACTCAGAATTTACATGTCCTAAATTCATGAAACTTTATGGAAATTTGTCAAATAGTATAAGAAATGTATAATTAAATTTTCAAGAATTTTTCACCATGTCAATAATTCATGAAAATCAAAAGTGCAATGCATATGCATAGAATCTGAAATTTATTTTTTAAGTTTCAGCATGCTTGATCTTCTAACTACTTTTCAAGCAAAATTTCATCATTATGATCATGCAAATTTAGAATACATAATGAATTCATTAGTCTCAAACAAACCATAATTCATTGAAATAATCTAAATAATCACATATTTGTAAACACATAACTTTATGGGGGTAATTAACTTTTTAGTACCTTGACGTATGTGTCATTGATCTTTTTTTCGAGCCTCACTTTTTTGACTTAATTTTTTTGACCCTAAGGTGTGGTGTTTTGATTTGTTTACTGCCTTCTAAACGGCTATTTTAATTTTTTAATACCTTCCACTCTATTTCGTTTCTAACTTTTTAACCCAAAACTTTTTAAAATTACAAAAAGACCCCATAATTGGGTAAAAGATGCAAATAAGATGTTTTTAGGACTTTTTCAGGAAACATGCTTGTTTTAGATTATTAAACTTCTTATAATGAATTTACCGATACTAGTTATCACAACCTACTACTTATGTCATAAATATTATATTCTCTGTGGTTATATGCCCATCATGCTTAGCACCATAATAAAGCTTAATTAAAGAGTTTTTACTGTTACCTGAACGTAGTTGGCATTGGACCATAGCGCTCCTCTAGCTTCTAGATTATAGAGATTGTCAATCTTAACCACACCTTCTTTAGATAAGGTACAGCACAGATCCGTTTTGTTCCTACCTCATACCGTAGTCATAATCAAGTTTTTTTATATTTTTAAGGATAGTGGAACTTTAATCAAGAAAATATAGTATTTAAACATAAGGTTCGATTGAACAACATTCCCTACTAGGAAACTTCTTTTATTGAAAGCTTAAAAGTGAATTTTACAATGGAAAGACTGAAAAGGGGACTTAAACTTCTAAAATCATCAGAGATGCTTTCTTATAGAGAAATAGAGATTTCCGACTTCTCTTTTGCTCAAGTATAGTCAAATGGACATGGCCCTTCTCCGTACTCAATCTCTCCTTCTATAAAGGAGATGAACTACTTAGAATGCCCTAATGACTATAGTATGCACTGATATTTTCACATGACTACAATTGCCTCACATGGCCACAGTAGATTGCATTATTTTACTGACTTGATACTTGATAAAAATACAATAATGGTTAAAAAAAAAAATACAATAATGGCGTAACAACTTTTCAGAATACTTAATCCTGACAAGGCTAGTCATCCATGTGAGGCTCTCCATATCTCCAACTCCAATAATATTTTCTAGTCCATCATTATCTAGGTAATCATCAAAATCTTCATCAAGTAGAAGATGCTCTGGATCCTATTTTTCAAATAATTCATGAAGATATTTCTTTTCTTTTTCTAACAAGAATTTTCCAGCTCCAACATCAAACAGATAATCAAATACATCTTCTGAAGTAGCTCCTTCTCCGTTGGTATATTTGCTGAAATCATTATAACAGACGAAAGTAGTGTTCTCACAATGCATTAGTGTGTTTCCTTGTTTAATTAATGCCCATATTTGATGGCTCTTACTAAAGCAGGATCACTAACTAGTTCTTGTCATTCTGGAACCTATTGTTAAGCCAAAAATCATGCTTCATTTTTATAATTATTTTGATTATATTATATATATTATTTCGTTTAATTTGTTTTGTTTTATATATTTTTCAGGGTTAGTGTTAATTTAATAAAGAGGAGAAGAGAAGACGTAGAAGCTCGGGTTTTAGACACTTGGCTACAAGACGGTCCAAAAATAATAATTATGGAAATTATTATTTTCATAATTGTTATATTGGGCTAGGATTTCAAGAGTTGGTGAAAAGTTAGAAGTCTTGAGGAAGAAGAAACCTAAGGAAGAAAGGAGAAGAAAACCCTAAGCAAAAAAAACCCTAAACCCTCACCCTATTAATAGAACCCACGACCAGCCCCCTCACTATTTACACTCAGCACCCTCTTCATCATCTTCTAACCTCTCACACATCACCCTCAACTCCTTCATCATCATCATCATCATCTTTCATCACCATCATCAAGCCACAACACCATCCTCACACTCCCCTCTTCCTCCCCACGCATCACTTACACCTTCACAACAGCCCTTCATCTCCATCTTCCATCTTCACCATCATCATCAGCTCCTTCATCGCATCATCACCCTCTTCATCATCTCCTCATCTCCCACGCATCATCTCACCGTGATCATCATCATCAGCTCGTCACCATCATCTCCTCACGATCTCCATCTTCTTCAAGTAGTTTTTATTTTCTCTTAGTCTTTGTTTTTTTTTTAAAAATATTTGGTGTTATTACGTTAGTTTTATTTTGTTTTTTTTTTTATTTAGTTAATTATTAAACATGGATTACTTGGGTGATTTTTGTGATTTTATTTTTTATATGAGTCAGTAAGTTTTTTTTATGCTTAGTATAATCTTCTTGAAGCCATGCTAAATTAATTATTTTGAAACAAGTTTTATGCTTTAATGCCTAGTTGATTTCTATTCATGATTCTTTAGCGATTAGCGTTCATTGTTTATGAAATTTGCGTTAAATCGATTAGAATGCATGCTAGTTGATTAAATACAATTTCGATTGATAGTTTAGAAGATTATAATACGTAAAAGTTATCATCTTTTAGGCCTAGGTATCACCCTAATTAATCATGGATGGCTCAAACCCATCAATTTTAATTAGGTACTCGCTTTAGATCTTTGTTAAATCGATTTGCTGGTAAATTGGTTACAAAGTGTTAAATGATATTTTTCTAATTCTTAATGCTCTAATTTGGTTAAATTTTTGCGCAGGTGTAAAGATTATCAAATTAGTAGGGTTTATATTAGGGCTGCACCTAAGTAAACTAAAATCTAGGGAAAAAATGGAGAAGAACCGCTGGTGGATATCTACTACAGTTTAACTCATGAATGAAATTAACTTGTGTGTTAATGATAAATATGAATTTGCGTAGTGGATTGAGATTATACTAAGTATTCTTCATAAATTTGACAACTTTTGATTATCATTTGTTGCGTAGAGTTAATTTGATTAGTTTGTTAATTTTTGTTCTAATTTTATTAGCTTCCATATAATTTCAATCGACCCCCCCCCCCAAGAAATATAAGTCTTTTAGGAGTGTCTAGGTAATTTTAGATAGCTTAGATTTTGATTTTTAGAGTGGTTATAATTTTAGATTGATTTACATTCAGTTTTAGTATTTAATTACCGGTTTATTAGAACTTAGACTAAAAATAGTTATTTTTGTTATTTTTCGATTTTTATTAATTCCTAGGGTTTATATAGTGTCTTAGTCTGCTCATATTCAATTTTCTTAACTTTTAAAATTTATTTGATAATTTTTCAGAATTATTTTGTGAAATTGATATGTGCAGGTTTTTAGGTTATTCATTCTGAAAATTTCCATTTTAATTATTAATTCATTATTATTAGGCATTGTTAGGTCCATAAAGTTTTGTCCTAAAATTAGGGTAATTTTCTTAATTATTTTCGTATTTAGATTGATGCAAATTATTTTATTTCAAATTTCAGATTTATTATTCTGCTTGATATTTTGTGCTAATTTTCTGATCTGATTTTTCTGAAATAAATTAGATAAAATTTAGAATTTATAAGCTTATAGACCTGAAGAATAATATTTTAGGTTACTGTTTGATATTTTTAATATTTAGTTTCTGACTACTATTTGCTATTATTGATTTTTAATTAGAATTTCAGTTATTATTCTGTTTTCATTTTGCTCAATTATTTAGGGAATCTTTTTACTGTTTTATTTCCAGAATATTATTTAGAATATTTAGGAGCATCATTAGGTATTTTTCTAAGTTTTTATTCATTATATTTTAATTATTTTAGAATTACTAAGATTAGACTTAATAAATTGGATTAGTAAAATCATTTAGGACTAAACTAGCCTTTTACAACAATCTTTCCTCGTGGATCGATCCCTACTTTCCTATACTATAAAAAGTATTTAATAATCGAAGTAATGGTTAAATTTGTAGCTCTCGACAAGCTTTACACCTATTCTTATCATTGTTCATTGGGATCATCTAAATCAACTAATTAAACAAGATAATAGCCTAATTTGGCTTTACCATTTTCATACTCAATTATTGAGCAATGTACCTCCACATACAGGCTTCTAATCTATGGAGTTTTTGTTAGACCACCAAGAGATGTGAGAATCTAATGGATCCTCTAAAACATGCATTGCTGAAACTTAGTCTTAAGAAGAATGAGTACTTTGAATTTGGGATTTTCATGAGATAAGCTACCATTCCATATTCCCATGCTTTCATGATAGGGTCATCTAGAGATATTGAATTAGCCAAGAATCTAACACCACCAACTCCAGATCTATCAGAAAAGAAGATTGTAGTACTCTATGACTCCCAACTATTATAAGAATAATTATGATAGTAGTCGATGCAGGCTGCATACCAGTTGTTGAACCTTTTTCCTTCAACATAAGAACTTTTTTTTCTTGAATATCGGACACAATAGATAATTAATTTGTAATTCTGAAAGGCTAAATCTTTGTGCTATTAGATGGCAGAAGATAACATACCAAAGCATAATCTACTTTTTGTATGGAATTCCAGAAGATCCATAAGAATTATACTAGAAGGAGAAACCCGTTCCAGTAGTAATGGCATTTGATTTTGGATTTCCTCCTTTTCCGACATGAGTTATACTCTGATAATCACCATTGGTAAGCTCACGAGTTACACTATCTATCAGTGAATTCTTCGATCACTGTATATGTTCAATAGATAAAGAAAACTAACATGAGGATTTTTACACATCATTTTGAAGTTTTGAACAACCTTTGAATCGCTAGAGGTCCATGTCCAACCTACTTCTTTCCTGAGTTTTTACTGTAATAGCTTTCTCAATTTAGCTAAATCTTGAATGAAATCTGAAGCATAGGTAAGACATCTAAGAAGCCTTTTCTAATTACTTTCTATCTTTAATCTTTTCATGGAAATTTTCTTTTTTTCTCTAGAATATAGAATGTGCTTTTGTAGGATGATTTATCCAACTCTATCTCTAGACCAAAAAATTTGCTTTCTTATTCGGCATAAATGCATTTGTTCCTTCCAAGAATAATACCATGATCAATGCGTCTTTGAGTAACAACTAGGACATCATCTTTGTACTATTTTGTGGTCTTCGAAAAGACAAGGATATCATTGATGTAAATTAGAAAATAACGATTAAGATCTTTAAAATGTTATACTTTCTTTTTGAAATATTTGAGGTGCATTTTTAAGACCAAATGGCATTACTATCTACTCATAATGTCCTTAAGCGGCACTCAAAGCACTTAAAGGAATGCTTTCTTCATCCATTTTTATAAGTCAGTATCCACTTTTGCAATTCATTTTTGAGAACCAAGAGGCTCCGTGAATTCTATTGAAAAGGACGGTCTTGTTTGGAGTATAATAAGTTAATAACCATCAAAGACGGTAATATCATTAAGCTTTTTATAATTGATTATCATTCTAACTTTTTCTCTTTTTTCTTCAACATAATTTCTTACCATAAAAGCAGGACTAGTGGAAGGACTCTTACTGTTTCTGATTAACCCTTTATCTAACAGCCCTTTGATTTGCTTATCACATTCTTGGATATCCTGGTGTGTATACACCATTTCCTTGACTCGGATAATAATATTGGGATTTATCAAAGTAATCTTTGCAAATGTCTTATCTTTATCCCCAAAATTTTAGAGGATTATCATGGTACGATCCTTTACATAATTGCTATTATTGCTCAGCAATATACTCGTTAAAAGATAACTCAAGTGGTGAGATTGTTAGTGTTATCTCACCTTGTGCAGGTATTTCTCACTACTCTGGTTGCATGTAAACTCAATCTTCTGATGAATGTAAGCCTTAATTTTTTAATAGGAACCGAGTGACCATTAATTATGCATATTATTTAGTTTATGGTCTGTGTGTGATAGATGCTTAGAATGCACTCCATCTTAGGCTCGTTTTGCAGCTTTTTTGGGAAGAATTATGTACTTTATGTTATAATCTATGCTCCTTTTTGCATTTTACATGTGGGTATGGTTCTTTTATGTGTTTTGCAGGTTTATGGACCTTGTTTTGCTTGCCCCCAATTTAGTGTGTTTTGACTCCCTATGGATGCTCCTAAGTTGCCATGCCGGTGAACAAGAAAGAAAAACCAGAGAATGCTGAGATAAAGGCGGCCACGGACTCTTCGTGGTGATGACCACGATCCGTGGTAAGCTTAAAACTGTTGTCTCTTCATCTTCCTTCATCTTTGACCGAGAATAGCTGAGTTATATGCACAAATAGGGTTCTTTTTGGCTGCAATAGAGAGTGCACAAAAAACCAAAGCATCCAACTCCCACTTTTATCATTAGTTTTAGGATTTTCCTAGTTTTCTTTAGAGTAAAAAAGGGAATTGGAGTTGAAGGTTGGCACTTGGAGGCTTGGAGTTCAGGAAGCCATTGAAGACCACCATAGTTGCTAAGTTTTTCTTCCCCTTCTAATCTCTTCTTGAACTTTTGCTGAGATATTGAATATTTCCATTATGTGAGTAGTTTTTCTTAATCTAAGGACTTGTTAGCTAAAGTATTGATGTTGGATCTCTAATTCTTAACATTTCTACTTTATCCAATTGGTTTGATTGAATTCCATCATGTGGATAAATAGTTGTGAGTAAGTTTTGGCCAGATTTACTTGCATACACTAGATAGTTAAGTGAAGTACTAAAAGGAGAAACTCACTATTAGAACAACAAGTTAGAACCTAATTTAATGACTGCTTAAAAGAGATGTTTTATAAAGAGGAAAATATTAGCAATCAAGAAACCAAGGATATTTGAAAGAATGTTAATTGGGTTAGTTCAAGCAATTCAGTCTATTTCAAAAGAAAAGATTAAAATTTTAGCTTGATTGTACTCCTTTGAATCATCCGATCTAGATAAAGTACATATCTAAATCGAACGATCCAACTCTTTACTAGGCAAAGCAATTTCGTAGATGTCTTTAATTTGATTGAATTTCCAATAATTAAATAGTGATATTTGAGACAACCAATTAACAATTCAGTTGCATGGCCTTTTATAGTAGGTTAAAACTCAATATACTACACTTGATCTCTGTGGGATTGATATTAAACTATACTGCAACAGCCGTGCACTTGCAATAGCAATCGAGTTTTTGGCACCTTTGCCGGGACCAATTCTGTGGATGTTGAGTTCATCTATTTAGATTGACTAAGTGTTTTCTTTATCTTTTCTTTTTTTTATTACTTTATTTTCTTGATTTGCGTTGGTAGTATTTTGTGGTGATTTTTACAGGATCTTGCCACTTATACCCTTCCTGTTTGAATTCGATCCAGAAATAGAAAGGACTTTTTTGCTCTAGGATGAAGAAGTTGAAGTTAGAGGAACAAAGAGCCAAAGCGCAAGATGCCTCTTCGATGATGGCAGGAGGAGGAGATGACCGAAGAAGGACACTTGGGGATTTTGTTACCCCGAGGGTCCAAGGTTTTGCCTCTAGTACCGCTGAACCCAATGTGGAAGCCCACATCTTCGAGCTTAAGCCGGCTCTTATTTCTATGGTGCAACAATCCCAATTTGGAGGCACCCTGCTAGAAGACCCTAGCCTACACCTCTCGGTATTCTTAGAGGAGTGCGACACGCTGAAGCTCAATGGTGTCTCAACCGATGCTTGTTTAACCAGAAATTATGATATTTTATACCCTTTTATTATTTAATAATTGCTCGAAATAAATTATTAAATTAGAATTTTAATGTTGCTTTTGTTTATTTTATAGGAACTTGAGAACTTTGAAGACTAAAAAAATTTCTGGAAAAAAAGATATAATTGAATCGACAAGGTTTGGACCAAATGAGAAAGCCCAGTGGCCTGAGGCCCAACTTTCTCTCTCTTTTCTAGACGAGCCAGCCCACAGAGCCTTCCCCTTCCCCTGTTGGGACAGCCCAAACCTCCTTACCCAATCCGCGACCCAAACCTGGCCTCTTTCTCACATGACCAATCCCCCTGCTCATTCCTTTCTCTCTCTCGGTCCAGCCCAGTAAGCCCATTATATTTGTTGGCACGTGAGCTGCACGTGACTTCCAGCCTTTACCCCTTCCCCTTTCTTCTTCTTCGTGCCTCTATCTTCTTCCCAACGAAACTGAGAATAGGGAACTCGAGCATGACCCTTTGCCTCCCTCATACCCAAAACCACAAGCCCTCTCTCTCTCCTCATTCATTCCATCATCATTACCATCGAAGAGACGGTGGTTACAAGGGCTTTTATTTGAGAACTAATGGAGGAAATTATTGGTGGCCACGAACGGACAGGGGCGTTCTTCGGGGCCTTGAAGAAGGGCCGAAAACAGAGCTTCAAATAGAGGTCGAAAATAGAGATTACGGGTAGCTTAGCATAGAGTAGGGTAGCTTCAATTTCCAAATCAAATTGCTCTTTCCATTATCTCACATGTTTTTCCCTATGGTGCAGTTGAAATTCAGGACTCTAGAAGTGGTGCTCACCTTCAAAGTGAATGGCCAAAGATTGAAGCCATTTCTAGAGTTGCCAAGCACAGAAGATATGGAGTGTCTTATACTCTGCAAGCCGAAGCCATTTCTAGAGATGGAATTGAGGTAGAGAAGGCTAAGACTGATATGATTGTTAATCTGCCCCCTCTCACCTGTATGAAAGATGTAAGGTCTTTCCTCGGACATGCTGGCTTCTATCTTCGCTTCATTAAGGACTTTAGTAAGATTGCAAGGCCCTTGTCTAACTTGCTAGCTAAAGATGTGCCATTTCACTTTTCTGATGAGTCTCTTGAGGCATTTTCTAAGCTTAAGGAAGCCTTAACCTTTGCTCATGTTCTTCATCCTCCCATCTGGGGAGAACCATTTAAGCTGATGTGTGACACGTCTGATTATACTATTGGGGTTGTTCTAGGGCAGCGTGTTGATAAGAAGCCCCATGTGATTTACTATGCTAGTCACACTTTGAATGATGCCCAGTTGCACTATACCGTGACTGAGAAAGAATTCTTGGCTGTGATCTTTGGTTTTGAGAAGTTTAGACCTTATTTGATTGGGTCTCATGTGACTGTTTATACCGACCACTTTGCTCTTAAGCACCTTGCTTCTAAGAAGGATGCTAAGCCTATACTTGTTAGATGGATATTGCTTTTGCAAGAGTTTGATTGTGAGATTAGGGATAAGAAAGGTTATGAGAACCTTATAGCTTACCATCTGTCTAGGATTCTCTATGATTGAGAGAGTGAGTTAATTATTTTTGAGTGCTTCCCCGATGAGCAATTATATGCTATCCACCCTAATCCTTGGTGTGCTGACATTGTGAATTACTTAGTTACTGGTAAGATCCCTGAGGCTTGGACTAAGAATGATAGAGATAGGTTCTTCCACCTTGTGAAGTTCTTTGTTTGGGATGAGCCCTATTTATTTAACTGCTGTTTTGACCAAATGTTTAGGAGGTGTATTCACGACAATGAGGTGAGGAGTGTCCTTTCTTTTTGTCATTACCAAGCATGTGAGGGGCATTTTAGTAGTAGGAAGACTGCAACCAAAGTTATTCAATGTGGTTTCTACTGGCCTACTCTGTTTAGAGATGTTTTTTAGTACTATAAGAGTTGCCCTAGGTGCCAGCAGTTAGGTAGAATAGCAAGAGAGATATGATGCCACTGAACCCCATCATTATGGTGGATATTTTTGATGTGTGGGGTATTGATTTTATGGGTCCATCTCCATCCTTTTTTGGGAATGAGTACATTTTGCTAACCGTAGACTATGTTTCTAAATGTGAGGTCGTCCCTTCTAGGACCAATGATGCTAAGGTCGTTATTAAGTTCCTTAGGTAAAACATCTTTGCTAGATTTGGCATGCCCCGTGCTATCATTAAGTTCTAGGGCAGCATGTTAATAATAGGTCTTTTTATGCCTTACTGAAGAGGTACTCGATAGTCCATAGGCTTGCTACCCCGTATCATCCCCAAACCATTGGCCAGGTTGAGGTGTCTAATCAGCAGATCAAGCAGATTCTAAAGAAGACAGTGAGTAAGAATAGGAAAGATTGGGCTGACAAGCTCATGGATGCTCTTTAAGCCTATAGGACTGCTTTCAAAACTCCCTTAGGTATGCTACCTTATAGGGTTGTTTATGGTAACCCTTGTCATCTCCCCGTGGAGATAGAGCATAGAGCTTGGTGGGCCATTAAGAAGCTTAATTATGACTTAATTGAGGTTGGTGAGTAGCGTAGACTACAATTGAGTGAGCTTGATGAGATTAGAACTGAGGCTTATGAGAGTGCTTGATCTTACAAAGAGAGAGAGAAGTTGTTTCATGATAAGCATATCTTTAGAAAACAGTTTTCCCCAGGAATGAAAGTACTTATATAGACTCTAAGCTCCATCTATTTCCAAGGAAACTAAGGTCCCGATGGACTGGTCCCTACATTGTCTCACGTGTTTTTCCCTATGGTACAGTTGAAATTCAAGACTTTGGGAGTGGTGCCACCTTCAAAGTGAATGGTCAAAGATTGAAGCCATTTCTGGAGTTGCCAAGCAAAGAAGAAGTGGAGTGTCTGATACTCCACGAGCCGAATCCTGATCGGTGATTGAGATGATAGCTCGGGTGTACTTAGCACCCAACCTGGTTTGCTAAGAATTTTCTTCTCTTCTTCTCTTTCTCTCTTTTTCTTTTTCTTCTCTTTTTGTATAGTTGGTTGCTTTTCTTTTTCTCTTTGGTGTATATATGTTGTACATTTGTTTTTTAGTCATGTCCTTTTTGTTTTTGAATCTTGTTTTTATTTGTTTTCTTTCTGGGTTTTATTTTGTGGTTTTATGTTTGTTTTCACTCCCAATGAGGACATTGCGAGATTTAGGTGTAGGGGTGGGGAAACTTTACTTTGAAAAAGTTTGAAGAAAAATTGAAAAAAATTGAAAACTTTGAAAATCTAATAAGATTTTTGTTTTGTTTTTGGGGAAGCTTTGTACTATTCTGATTAGCTTAAATCCCCTGTGCTTTGACTATTAACCTGTATGTAAATGTGATGTGCATGATAGGCCTACATCCTCAGTGTGTCATTCTAAGCCCTTATTCTAACACCAATTATTCATTATTGATGTGTAATCTAATCCTTATTTCTACCATCATCATTATCTTAGGTCTTAGTCTTCCTTGACTCTCCCACTTGTCTTTGACATGATTACTTTGATTTTTGTTTGCATTCCAACAAAAAAACAAAAAACTGAAAATGACAAAAAAACAAGAAAAAAAAAGGAAATAAAATAAAATTTGCAATGACAAATATCCATTTAAGGTATGCGCTACTGGGTGTTACCCTTTGAGGCATGTGCTACTGAGTGTTACCCTTTGAGGCATGTGTTACTGGGTGTTACCCTTTGAGACAATACTGCTACTGGGAAAGCCTGCTTCCTATGTTAATAAGTCAATAATGTAGTTTATGTCAGTCAAGTGGGATTGAGTTTGATTCTGGTAAACCTAAGCCCTAGAATGATGATGCACTTACCCACGAGCATTGGGATGGATTCAAAGTCTTGATGTACAGTGGGGTAAAAATTTAGTGCTTTGATAGCATTCATGGGGTAGGGAGCCTTGATGAGTACATTATATTTACATACAGGCCAATATCTTTGCAACATGGATGAATTGGTTAGTTAGAATGTGCACATGCTTCTCCCTTGTATATTTATGTTTGTAAATACCAGCTGTTTTTCTATTTCTGTCTCTCTTTTCCTTTTTCATTTTCTTTATAAATTTTGTGGGTACATCTTCTGCAAACCCTCACGAGACCTTCCGTTTCTACTAGGGGTAACCTAGGGTTTTAAAGAGCTTGTTGCACATGCTAAGTGCAACCGTGATTCCTACAAAAGTGAATTAGAGTTTTATTTTTCTTTTTCTATGATTTTTAGTTTTGTTTACTTGTGGACGAGCAAAACTTAGGTGTGGGGGTATTTGTTCAACCAGAAATTATGATATTGTATACCTTTTTATTATTTAATAATTGCTTGAAATAAATTTTTAAATTAGGATTAATGTTGTTTTTGGTTATTTTGCAGGAACTAGAGAACGTTGAAGATTGAGTAAATTTCTGAAGAAAAAAAAAAGAGAGAATTGAATCAACAAGGTTTGTACCAATTGAGAAAGCCCAGCGGCCCAACGCCCAGCTTCTTCCCTCTTTTCCAGATGAGCCAGCCCGCAGAGCCTTCCCCTTCCCCTTCCCCTGTTGGGCCAGGCCAAACCTCTTTGCCCAGTTTGTGACCCAAACCTGGCCCCCTTCTCACATGACCAGTCCCCCCGCTCATTCCTTTCTCTCTCTCGGCCCATCCCAGCAAGCCCATTATATTTGTTGGCACGCGAGCTGCACGTGACTTCCAGCCTTTCCCCCTTCCCCTTTCTTCTTCTTCTTGCCTCTGTCTTCTTCCCAGCAAAACCGAGAACAGGGCACTCGAGCATGACCCTTCTCCTCCCTCACACCTAAAACTGCAAGCCCTTTCTCTCCTCATTCATCCCATCATCATCACCATCGAAGAGATGGCAGTTACAACAGCTTTTAATTGAAAACTAATAGAGGAAATTATTGGGGGCCATGAATCAGTAGGGGCGTTCTTCGGCGCCTTGAAGGAGGGCCAAAAACAGAGCTTCAAATAGAGGTCGAAAACAGAGATTAGGGGTAGCTTAGCATAGAGTAGGGTAGCTTCAATTTCCAGATCGAATTGCTCTTTCCATTTTTCGTTCGTTTTAGTTTCAGAATTAGGCTTTAGTTTTACTTTTTCCTTCTGTTTTCTTTCATTCCCAGAATCAAGCACTTCAAGTTGGCTAAATTCATTGCTCTTGTTTCTTGTTTGCTCTGCTGCAATGAATTCCAAGTTTGCTCTACTTTCGTTGCTCTACTTTCATCTGCTGCTTTGTTTGGCTAAATGAATAAAAACAAATCATTACAGCTAAGTGTTGGTAGGCTAAACTTATTTACAGTTTGGTGCTTCATTCTTATTTTGGTGTAAAGTCTTTGCAGGTTGGAGCTTACAATTCCATGAATTAATATTGTTTACTTAGTCTAATAATTGGTAGAATAACTTGACTTTGGAGTTGGTTAATTAGCATTTAGTTTTAAATTAGTTTAGAATTTTCGGTAACCAAAGTTCACAACCATCCCTGAGGATGATACCCGTAATTCCTACAATGATAAAACCGTATGCTTGTGGAATTTCACAACACTGCTATCAGAATGCAGTTATTTCCCTTCTCATTCAGGGTTAAGGTAAGAGTGTGGCTCTATTCTTTGCCTTCAGAACACATTACAACGTGGGATGAGCTCACCAAAGTCTTTCTTGCGAAATTCTTTCCTCCTAGCAAGACGGCAAGTTTGAGAAACCAGATCACTACTTTCGCTCAAAAGGAGGACGAATTGTTATATGAAGCCTGGGAGCATTTCAAGGACCTATTAAGGATATGTCCACATCACGGTCTTTAATGGTGGATGTTAGTGCAAGCTTTCTATAACGGAGTCACCTAACCTGCGAGGTCTACTATAGAAGCAGCAACGGGATGTACATTTATTAACAAAACTGAAGATGAGGCCTACAATCTTATTGAAAAGATGCGTTGAATAACTATCAATGGTCTAATGAGAGAAACCAGCCCAAGAGGGTTGGAGCTAGGTTGGAACTTGATGCTATCTTTATTCTTTCTGCTAAGGTCGATGCCGTGTTTCAAAAGGTAGAATGATTGAATGTTAATTCTATTAGATCAATTACCCCTTCTCCATCATGTGCAATTTATGGATCAGTTGATTATTTGACTGTGACTTGTCAAGTTAGGAGCACATTTGCTCTAGATGTTGGTGAACCAATCAACAATGTCAACAATTTTAATCCTAGACTGACCAATGACCCATTCTCTAATACCTATAATCTTGGTTGGAGGAATCACTCCAATTTCTCCTATAGGACTAATGGCCCTCCTATGCCCCAAATGAATTTTAGACTATCCCCTAGATTTCAAAGACCTCCTTATCCTCAACAAACACCTTAAAAATCTAACTTAGAAACCATGATGGAGAATATACTTTTGGTGCAGTAAAAGCAAAATGAGTTTATTAAGCAATTAGCCTCCACGGTTGATGCGCTTACTACTCATAACAAGATGTTAGAAGCTCAAATAACTCAACAAGCTACCTCTTCATCTACACCCCCATGGAGACTTCCTAGTAAGCTCGAGGCAAATCCCCGTGAGCAATGTAGTTGTGTTACCTTGAAAAGTAGGGTAGAGAAGTCTACCGGGATATTGCTTGAGGAAGGTGGGGAGGTGTCTAGAGCTGAAAGTGAGGAGAAAAATTCTGACTTTGAGATCCTACCCTTTGGAGTGGAGAGTAATGTGGTAATACCTGAAGAGTTTCCCCCTAAACTTAAAGACCCAAGTAGCTTCTCTATTCCTTGCATGGTTGGTCAAGTAAGGATCGACAGGGCTTTGTATGATTTTGGTGCAAGTGTTAGTCATATACCCTATCCCATTTTCCAGAAGCTTGGTTTAGGAGAGTTGCAACCAACAACTATTTCACTTCAATTTGCGGATGGTTCCATGAAGTGCCCTTTGGGTATTTTAGATAATGTTCCTGTGAAGATAGGTGATTTTTATGTGCTTGACGACTTTATCATCTTAGATATGATTGTAGATGCATATGCCTAGATTATTCTAAGAAGACACTTCTTGGCCACTTCGGGTTACAGAGTTGATGTAAAGGGAGAACATTTGACCTTTGATGTAGGTGCGAGTCATGTTGAATTTGTCTTGCTTGAAAACCATATTCATCTACTTCAGAAGAAGATCTGGATTTTCATGAGATTGGCTCATGTGATGATTAGTGGCATGTTGATCCTTTATTGTTTGAATGTGTTACATCTACAGGCCTCGACCTAGATTATGCTAGGGTGGAGTTCAATGCACCTACGCCATCTGGCATAGTCGAGGACGAGACTTATGCTACTAACGAGGTGTCCATGAGGGATTATTGTAGGTTTGCTCAAGTAGTGCAATCCATGCCTCAAATTGATGATATATAGTATGACTTTGACATAGGACTCGAACTTGGAAGTAGCCCATCTGATGGAGCTAACTACAATTCTATTTTGTACACGAACCATCTTAAATAGAACTTGATGACAAAGAAGGACCTCTATCCCGAGCTTTGAGATGGTATCTTCTAGTGTATAATTTTGATTTCAAGGTCCACGATAAAGGCAAATTAGGAGATGTGGGGGACCCTGTTGACAAGCCTACTGTCCATCACCTTTTTGTTCGCGAGTCGTCCAAGAAGAGATGGTCGAGTGCCCGACCCTAAAAGAGCGCGTCTTGGGAGGCAACCCAAGTTTTCTCCTTTCATTTACTAGTTTTTCTTTTCTTTCATTGTATATATTTTTCTTCTTTTTGTTTAAAAAAAAAACAAAGAAAAGAGAAAAAAATAGGGAGAAAAACCAAAGAAACAAACAAGAAAACAAAAACAAAGTGAGAAAATAGAGAATAAGAAGAGTGAAAAAATCCTTTAAAAAATCACAAAATAATTATAACAGAGTTTTAGCCACTATTCCTGAGCTCTCCACGGACCCCTCATGGTGTCTAATCCGGTCTGTAGAAGAGCTACTTGAAAAACTCAAAAAAAAAAAACTTGCAGACAGAGCTCACTATAAACCCTCCGTTGTGGACACACCGGTCCGTAGTGAGGCTCTCAGCCCGCGTTCAAGGGTTTTTCATGCCTTTTGACCCAAGACCCATTTATCTTCTTGAACCCTTCGTCCCTTTTCTCTCTAAACTCTCTCCTTCTCCCTCTAAACCCTCTATAAACACCCACCTCCACCTTCAATTTTTTATTATTTTTCCTCAAATTTCTTTCCTTTCTTCTCATTTTCTTCACTTTTTCACTAAATCTTCTTAAAACATCTCATTTCTTGCCGTCTTTATCTCACATTCTACCCATTTTTATGCCCCAAGTTTCAACAACTCTACTTCAATCATCATTCTTCCAAATTCTCCCTGTTTCTTCCATATTTCTTCCTATTTCAGCTTCCTTTTCTCAAATTTTGCATTTTTAGTTCTTTTCTTTTTCATTTTTCACTTTAGTTAGAGTTTTAAGCTTTCACTCATCCATTCACCACTTCAATGGCACCCAAGAAGAAGATAAGAACCAACCAAAAGGCGGGGACATCTAGCCATGCACCTCAAAGAGCACCCTGCACTTCCCGAACCTCAACAAACGCACAAAACCATTGTAATATCCCTAACTCTCTTGGTTTAACACATCGTGAGCATATTGCTAAATACAATAATTTGAGTAGTGAGTTAATTATTGCTACTGGTTATTATGACGAGGATTTGTTTACTAGATTGGGTTTGTTGGATGATGTCCGTTAGTTCTTTGCTAGAGGAGGTATGAGGCCATTTTTAGAGACTGGCGACCACACTTATCGTGACCTGACCCTTGAATTTTTGAGCATATTGCATGTGGAGGTCATTAGTGGGCCTCGTTGTTAACAAGGTTACATTTTCTTCTATCTAAATAGGGAGTTTTATGAACTAAACTTAAGTGCCTTTAATAGCATATTCAGTTTTCCGCCGAGTATGGACTTTCCTTATTGACATGTCCCTATAGAGTTTAACCTGAATGCATTTTGGCATGAACTTTCTGGGGATCATCAGTATGATACAAGCAACTCTAAAGGTACCGTCATTAGAACCCTTGTATTCGAGTAGCCCAAAGATCGCTTGCTTGGGATTTCTTTGCGACAGAAGATAGTTTGAATGTGCCTCACCCATCTAAATTATATTTTTTGTATAGCATGCTCCAGGTGACCGACTCGACCCTGGTTTATCCTTGGTTAATCAATTGTATAATGCGGCCACTAGTTCTGCACAGAGGATTGTGATTGGGGGCCTTGTTATCCTTATTGCTAGGTTTGTAGGAATAGAACCAAACCCTGACGATAGAGTTCCCAATTCTGAGAGGTTAAACTTCGCCGCCTTTGAACAAATGAAATTTTGTAAGATAGAGGCTGGGCATACTTATTGGAATTATCCTGGAAACCGTCTTATGTCTCTACCCAAAGTTGAATGAACCACTCCTTTGAACCGGGCCAATCTATAATTTTTGTCAGGTGACGAAGATATGATGCAACCCGTACCACCTTCTCCCCCGCCCCACCTAAGGGCCTCTAGTTCATCCCAACCGTTCTCCTCCTCTAATTATGCTAGTTTACATGCTACCCTTCAGTTCATTCAAGAGGAGCAAGTGTCCCTCCGAGCTTACATTCAAACTGAACATATCATGCTTCGTGACTTTGTCTAGGAGCGGCATAATGAGTTTTGTGGGATGATTGCCTCCCAAAACCAATACTTTCAAGACTTTAGGGCCTGTTTAGAGACTTGGCGAGATTGGCATATTTCTCATTCCCACCCTCCTTCTTCTCCCCCTCCTTTTTAGTTCTTCTTTTTCTTCCCCATTGATTTTTATGTCCTTGCATTGAGGACAATGCTTTGTCCAAGCATGGGCGAGTTATGTGTGCATATGTGTATGTGATGTGGATGTGTGAGTAGTTTGGATTTTAAGTGCTGCATTTAGAAGTAGTTTGCATTTTATCATTTCGTCTTTCTTCCTATTTTTAGGTTTCTTTTCTTAGGTTTATCTTCATTTTGGTATTTTCAACAATTTTTAGTTGCATTTTAGTGTGTTTAAAAAAAAAAAAGAGAGAGAGACTAAGTAGCTTATTTTAACCCTTTTTGTTATGCCCATTTGTAAATAAATGTTTAATTATAAGTTTTCGAAACTCGTGTTTTGTCCGTCATGTTGGCTGCGATTTGATTGCTTAATGAATCTTTACATCAATACCTAGCACGTATGATCTAATGAGCTAATTAAGCTTTGGTAGCTGTCCTATGTGACTTTGAGTCTTATTTGGACTAACTCATCATTTTAGTTTCATATTCTTTTTCATGTGTGACTTTTTCTAGGTTTCAAATCACTAGAACTTGCTTTGACTCTTGTTTAAGATCACATTTAGCATGAATGTTTGGGCGATGTTATTAACACATTTTATAAATTTATGAGCTACATTGACCAAATAGCCACCCTTTTTATGATTTATCCCTTGCTATCCCCTTTGAGCATTGACCTTTCTTTTTCTTGATGCAAACCTATAATATTGAACCTTCACTGAATATATGTTCTACCTTTTTCGCCAACACTATAGAGTTTCATTAGTGATTGGGAGTAGTTGGTGAATAATAATGACGTTGTTGTTGGGTGTGGTTTGTTTGAATGCAATGAGGGATTAGTGCGATATTTCCCTTAGTATTATCTGGGTTGAATTTTGCAAGTTGTTAGAAAAAGCCTTGAAAAGTGCACAATTTCTCTTGACATAATCCTTCTCTTATCTAAAAGAATGAAAAAGAGAAAGCAAAAAAAAGAAGCAAAAATCAAAAGAAAATCAAGAAAAAAAGCAAAAAAAATATTGAAAGAAACAAAAGAGAGAAGCAAAAACAATGCAAGGATTCGGTATGAATTTTACATTTCAACACTTTTTCGCATACTCGACCAACTAGGGGTTATTTTGTGTATTTGAGATGTATTGTTGTTTGGTGTGAGGAGTATTTTTATGAAAATTTGGGTGAAGATGATTCATACTCACAATCTTTGGCTTTAAGTTCCACAAATCCCAACATATTTGCTCCCCTCTTACCTTTACCCATAGCCCTGTTACAACCCTATCAAAGTCCTCATGATTGTCTAGCATGCATTGCATTTTCGTGGTGGTGAATTTGAGAATCTTGTCAACCTTATGGTAGATTTGATTTCTTTAGAATGAAATTTGAGTGAACCACATTATATTTTTAAACACATAAGTGATGAGTGCTTCATTCCTACAGTGAGGGTCTACCTGTTCTTTAAGCTCTCCCTATTGTAAGTACCGATATGATTGTTTAAGCTGATTTAAGTAATCGATTCAATGTTTAATGTGATGGTATTTGTTCTTGTTTTGAAAACTCCATTCCCTCATCTGTTTTGCAGTATTTTTCATCACTTTTGGGCTAGCTTCTTGGGTTGGTAGGCTATTGATGTTGCTACTTATGTTTGCCTGATGAGATTCTTCATTTTACTTTTGGTTTTCATAATTGCTTAAGGACAAGAAATGGTTCAAGCATGGGGGAGTTTGATAGTTGCTTAGAATGCCTCTATTTTAAGGTCGTTTTGCTGCATTTTAGGGAGAATTATGTACTTTATATTATAATCTATACTCATTTTCTCATTTTACACTTAGGTATGGTTCTTTTCTATATTTTGCAGGTTTATAGACCTTTTTGGCCTTACTATGACCCCAATTTATAGTGTTCTGAATCCCCATAGATGCCCCCATGTTGCCATGCCCATGGAGAAGAAAGAAGAACCAGAGAATACGGAGATAGAGGCAGCCACGGACTCTTCGTGGTGATGGCCACGGTCCGTAATAAGCCTAAAACAAAACTGCCACCTCTTCGTCTTCCTTCATCTTGTGCTAAGAACGGCTGAGTTTATGCATAAATAGGGTTCTTTTCGGCTGTAATGAAGAAAATCAAAGCAACCAACTCTCACTTTTATCATTAGTTTTTGGATTTTTTCTAGTTTTCTTTATAGTTAGAAAGGTAATTGGAGTGGAAGGCTGGCACTTGGAGGCTTGGAGTTTTGGAAGCCATTGAAGACCACCATATTTGCTAAATTTTTCTTCCCCTTCTAATCTCTTCTTGAACTTTCGTTTAGATGTTGAATATTTCCATTATGTGTGAGTAGTTTTTTCTTAATCTAAGAACTTGTTAGCCAAAGTATTGATGTTTGACCTGTAATTTTTAATATTTGTACTTCATTCAGTTGGTTTGATTGAATTTTATCCCGTGGATGAACTGTTGTGAGTAAATTTTGGCCAGATTTGCTTGCATACACTAGATAGTTGAGTGAAATACTGAAAGGAGAAACTCACTATTAGAACAACAAGTTAGAACTTAATTTAATGACTGCATGAAATAGAGGTGTTTGTTAAGAGGAAGATATTAGCAATCAAGAATCCATAACCAAGACTAAACCAAGGATATTTGAAAGAATGTTAATCGGGTTAATTTAGGCAATTCAATTTGTTTCAAAAGAAAAGATTGAATTTTTAATTTGATTGCACTCTTTTGAATCATCCAATCTAGATAAAGTGCATATCTAAATCAAACGATCCAACTCTTCACTAGGCAAAGCAATTCCCTAGATGTCCTTAATTCAATTGAATTTCCAATGGTTAAAAAATAGTGATAGTCAAAACAACTGATTGCAAATTTGTTTGTCTAGCCTTTTATAATAGGTTAAAACTCGATAGACTACACTTGGTCTCTGTGGGATCAATATTAAAACTATACTACAACAGTCGTGCGCTTGCGGCAGCAATCAATATGCATGAAGAATATAGCCTCTGAAAATTATTTTCAATAATCACAGGGTTGATCAGTAGCCCATAAAACTGGTATATTGTATTGGACTCCTCCTATCTCTATGGATAACCCTTCTACCGCTTCGCTATGGCTCATTATGCTATTGTCAGCTATCCTTACTTGTAAAGGATTCTTGGTTTTTTCTACATAAATTTTGGAAACAAGGATCTTTTTCAAAAACAGACAGAACAACCGCTATCTATGCAGGCACACAATTCATATTCATCATATCCCTCTAAGCATACATTTATTAGGATGTAGATGTTATTAGGATTTGTGTTGGTCACTTCATAGCATATCTCCATAGTCATATGTTTTACTAATTCATCTTGACATATTGGGTCACTAACCATTCTGACTTTGTACCCAATGACTTTTCTATCTAAACTCATACTTCAGTCTACAATGTGTATTGCAGATTCAAAACTCTGTCTATTCATTTCACTGATCGTACTAATTGTATCATCATCTTTAAGCTTTTCTTTAGCTAATAAAGACCCTTCTCCGCATTCTGATCTTGCACTCATGCTTCTTAATAATTGGGGTTTATTGGTAGTTTCACCATTTTCATTAAATTTTATTACATTTTTCTTATCGATTTTTGTGGGATTAGCAAAGCTAGATATAACCTATCAATTTTTATCTCCTAAGGATTGGATTTTATCCTTTGGATTTTTTGCATAGGAGTAGGACTTTCAAATTTTTGTACCGCTATCATTGTTACCTTAGTTTTTGGATATATAATATTCTCTAATTTGTAGATTATTTTTCAAAATATCGATAGTGGGTCCCCTCCTCTTTTCATGTCCATCCAACTATTTTTATCTTAAGGGATATGGAGTTTTTGGTAAATTCATCTTTTAGGCTTAAACAATATCCATATCGACCATTGAATCCTACAAACCCATTGAATAAATTGGTCTTAATCCCTATGATAATTTGACTCTTAAATTTGGTAATCTGTTATCACAAAGCAAAGCATAAAGATCAATATCTTTGGCATAATAATGTAAAGGAGTAATTTGTGATTGGACACTTCCAATATGGATATACCTATGACTTCTATCTTTGTGACGCTTAATGATGTTTTCCTAATTAATGAGATTAACTTCTCCCACATCATAGTCATAGTCTTTTATCTCTAAATCTCCTTCCATCATTTCGCACACATGCTCACTTTTTAATTGAAAGATGAATTTTTTTAATAAATCATGTCTTTCTGAATTATAAGAAGGATTCAATCTCCTTTGACATCTTCATTCTCATTATCTATAACAAATTCTTCTCCTTGAAGATCACCAAGACTAATTGAGCTACTTTCCATCATATGACGAGCTTCTTCATATTCATCTTCTAGTATAATCTCAACAATTCGGTTGTTGTTCAGGGCCAGATCAAGTGCTTCTCCCTCGCTAAGCTCTGAATAATCTAGACTACCCAAAGTCTCAATAAACTTGTTGTTCTTTCTATTTTTGCATTTGTTTGCATAATGACCTACTTCTCCTCATGCCCAATACTTACAATTATTTTTCCTGGAAGGAGAATAAGTGGCTTTTCTAAAACAAATCTTCATTTTTTAGGGATTCGTTTGTTATTATATTTTCTTTTACATTTCTCTCCTCTTTGTTTGTTAAAGCTATTTTTCTTATAAAATTTCTTTTTTCCTCTCCTCTCTGGTTCCTTTCCCCATTGGTGAAGATTATTCCAACATGCTAGAAATTGTTTCTTCATTTTTTTTATTTTTGGAGATCGAGATATTGATTGTTCACCCATTTTCTTAGATAAGAGATCCTTGCACCAAGGTTATCAATGACATTTGCTTTCTTAAGCCATGCAATGCATTTTTCATTGATTATAGAATTGATTGGGAATAATAATTTGTCCTAAAACATATCAAGATTGGTTCATTATGCCCAATTTTGTAATAATATTGACTAAATTCAATAATATAATTCTCTAAATATCTCGTATCCTATAATTTTATGTCATTAATATTTCTTTGTCACTCTCTAGCTTTTTCTTTGGAATCAACCTTTGCTCCGATAAATTCAGTTTCAATTTCCTTACATAATTTTTTGAACATAACAGTTGGTGTTTCCATCATTCTTAGTACATTTTTACCTTCCTCGTCTAATGATTCATACCAGTCAGCTACAGTGCTTGAAAAATTATGTTCGATATAGTTTAGGAAGTTTCCAGCAGTCCAAATATTATTTAAGTTTATGATACTATTTATGCCTCTTTTCCAGTGTTTAAATATTTTTTTCTCTATTACGAGTTCCATCAATGTTTAAAGTGTATCCTATTTGGCTTATCGGGGTGAGATCAATCTCTTCAAAGGTTGTGGTTTTCCTTGAAAAGTTAGTCGTACGCCCTCTTGGAACATACCTATGTGTCATAAAAGGGTATTTCCTCTAGAAGGTTCACCAAATTCTTCAGGTTTAGGAACAATGTTGTTAAATAGAATGGACTTGATTTCATTTATGCTAAGTTCTTCTCCAATTTCATTAGTTTCATTGTCAAATACCTTTTTGCCATATTTTTTTTATCCAGTTTCCTTCTAACTTATTCTAAAGGTACAACATTGAGATCCTTTAATTTAATTAGGTTCATCTGCTAATATATTTATTCTTCTAATTGGACATTATTAGTCTCTTTATTATCATCACATAATACATCTTGTTTATCAACTATTGTTCCTATGATTTCGCTTAATTCTCCCGGATTTTGTTTTTTATCAAACATATTCTGTAATTATTCAAGATTATACTACTTATACTCCATCCTCTTCTTCTTGCTCTGGCTTTTCAAATGATTTTTCAGTTGATTTTTCTCATACTTTTTGGATTTTCATATCACACAAAGGAAATGGATTTTTGTTTTTGGGGTTTTGGAAAGGATATTTATGCTGAAATGGAGTACTAATATCCTGAAATGGAGTACTAATATGTAAAGTAGATTTTCCACTATGCCTAGACCTGTTAATTCGAACGGACGGGTTAAACATGATTCGGGTATATTCAGGTTCGGATAAAATACGGGTTTGGTGCATTTCAAGTTTGGGAATATGGGTTGGGTATGTTTTAGGTTTGGGTAAAATATGGACGAGCGTATTTCGATTTTACGGGTTTCAGTCAACCTAACGGATTTGGAGCGCCTTCTTAGTTAATTATTTCTATTTTTGTCAAAATCAAAATCTCAATGTATTTATTACTTAAAATTATCTGTATTTAATGACCAAGCATTATAATTGTAATTTCTTAAAAGAAGATCAAAAATATTCAAACTTTTCAATATGATATATAACGTAACATACGAGTGGACAATGAGTCATGTTTGGTTTGATTGGCCTGTATAGTAAAATATTAATAAAAACATCAGGTCATTCATAGGTCGGCCCATCCAAAGCATGCTAACGGGTCGGAGCGGTTTAACCCGTTAATAACCTATGCAATAATTTGATGTTTTGTTAACTATCAGTACCTAATCATGTATGTTTTATTAGTTGGTCGATCCTAACACAAAAACAAGTTGGTTTGTTGCCCAACACTGACATCAAGTTTGAGACAATTAGAAGGAAATCAAATGAACGAATATCATAGACGTGCAAGATATTATAATTATCTATTAGTTATAACATCAAAATTTTGGATTATTATAGATTAGTATTATTTGAATGCGATGAGACATATTCATTTCATTATGAATATAATGGTATGACTTGCACATTTTTAATACTTGTCTTATTGTAAATTGATTTTCTTAAGATTAGATAGTTACTTCATTCCCATTTTCTAAAATTTCCATTTACAAGTTGTATATGACGTTATTTTATGAAAATGAATTTGAGAAAGAACAGGTACCATTGTCTAATTTGTAAAGGGATAAGATAATTGTACGACATTTCTCCAAATGATTCATTATAATGAAAAACTATTATTGTTTAGAGAAAAAATTAAATAAAAATAAAAATTAAGTTATAGCATTCGGGTCGAGCGGGTGGGTTCGGGTCGGTTTAACCCAAAAATTTGTAGGTTTTTCGGGATCGGTATATTTCGGATTCAGGTCGAGAAAATCATGCTCAAAACCCAAAATTTTCAGGTGGGTTCAAGTCAGATTTTGTCAGGTCTAACTATGTCTAATCTCATTAACTAAAGAAAGATGGATTTCAGACGATTGCTCCTTAATATCCTTAACTTAAGTCTTAATTTTTACCAATTTGGCTTATAATTCTAAAATCATATAAGTGATATAGTTTAATTAAGATGCTACTGAAGTGGTTCATATTGGTGAGTGAATAATGTGTGAATAATTAGGAGTAGGGTAAGTAGGTGGCAATTCAAGCATTAAACACAATTAATTAGCTTAATTAGTTATTAATTAACTTAATTATCTTAATTATTTTTGGTCACGTAGCTCTGATACCAATTGAAAGTGGGTCAAGATTAATACTTATGAGAGAAATTATACGTGCAAAAAATTAAAATTTTTAAAAGTACGTTTTTAAGGATTGGGTTTAAAAATGCAAATTTCAAAAGTTTAGGGGGTCAAGAAAATACGGAGGTATTTAAAAATTGAGTCACTAAACTTCGAAGTAATAAAATATTTGCTACAAAAACTAAGGCCTAGAAATTATTAATATTGCATACGTCAGGGTACCTGAGGATTAACTTCCCACTTTATGGTGGGTTTCTAAATGGTGGATTATGTTCCTATTTATTTCAATTTAAGCCTAATGTACAAATTCATGAACATTTGATAAAACCTAATCAAATTTTAGGAAAGGAAGATGGAGGTATTTACTCACATCAGAAATGACAACTTTTCCTTGTACCCCTTTTCGTCTCTTGACCAAATACACAATTTGAGAAGGAATTTTTGTTTGATGATAACTAATTTCATCCTTAAGTATGACTTTCCAGCCCAATGAGGAGTCTACACCTACCAAGACTATTTGACTAATTAAGAAGACATGCATGTTTTTGACTTAATAAAATTACAACACCACTTAATTTTGACTACCATGAGCTTTCCACCTCCCTACCTTATGTGTCATTTAGATCAAGCTACATAATTTTTTTTCTAATTGACCTTAGTCATGTATTTGATTTAATAGGGTCATAACACATCATAATTTAATGTTCTTCATGCGTTGCCACAAAATTATCCTAAGTGTCCACAAATGAATATGAGTTGACAAATGTACTTGCTCGTTAAGAAACTCAGTTAACTTAGCTTGATCAATAGGAAGTAATTGCATGGTGTTGATCTAATAAGTCAATCACGCATCAAACCTTGACATTGTAAGCTTAGGTGTTTAATATTACCCACGTTATTCAGGCCCCTCTTTTTTTTCCCTGAATTACTAGCATTTACAATGTAATCATTATCATAGTATTCAATTCTTACTAGTTAAGCTTAACCATAAACTATGTAAAGAACATTCAAATTACATATAAACACATGATCAAAAATTAATTGCTATTTTTTCGAGGTGTTATAATTGTCAACATAAACTTATAGAAGAATTCTTCGCTTTTGGATTTGATGAACATGACCTTATCACTCTTACCTCTTTTGAATCCATGTAGGAACATATAATTTTTCATATTAAGCTCTGTGACCTTACTTGAGTCCATAGAGAGCTTTATGAAGTTTGTAGACATTACCAAGATTCTTTGAGTCCTTAAAGCCATGAATTTGCTAAACATACACCTCCTCTTGCAAGTGTCCATTTAAAAAAGCACATTTCACATCCATTTGATGTAAATGGAAGGAGTCTGATGGCTTCAAGTCTAGCCACAGGAGCAAGGTCTTATCATGATAAATTCCTTCTACTTAACTATACCTTTTTGCCACAAGTTTGACTTTATTTCTAACAACCACCCCAACTTCATCAAGGTTCTTTCCGATCGCCTATTTGGTTCCTATAATAAGCTAATTCTTAAGCCTGATAGTCAGTGTCCAAAATTTATTTATTTCAAACTTATTCAACACTACTTGCATTGCTATGATCCAGTCGGGGTGCTCTAGAGCCTTTGAGGGACTCTTGGGTTCAACAAGTGATGTACTGAATACAAAGTACACAAATTTTTAAGAGTACACAAATTGTAAAATAATACGCGTTGTTGTTGAGTTCATGAGCATACAATTTTATAAAATAATGAGCATCTAGCTTGTATTTTATAAAATAATAACATCGTTTTGAAAAATAATGAACATCGTTCACATTATGAACACATGTATAGATAAACAAGGATGATGATTTGTGAGATTTAGTGAAAGAATGACTTACCCAAACCTAGGAGCCTCGCCTTGTATATATAGAAAAGTATCATACAAGTAAATTACGTATATATCCCTATACTCCTTCATTAGGCTCCCTCAATTTGATTGGGAGGATGAACAGACATAATGGTTCTATGTAACAAAAACTGCTAAGATGACAACCCCTTGGTGAAGATATCAGCAATTTGTAATCGAGTAGGGATATATCGAATAACTAAATCTACATTAGCAACCTGCTCACAAACAAAGTGATAGTCCACAACAATATGCTTACTACAATCATACTGCACCGGATTGGCAGACGTGTACGTAGCACTAAGATTGTCACAACGCAGGCAAATCGGTGTGGAAAGTGACATCAAGATCATACAGCAACTTGCGTATTCGTATGATTTTAGCAGCCGTATATCCCATAGCTCTATATTCATCCTTAATAGAGGACTTGGAGATTGTGGGTTGCTTCTTGGAGCATCAGGCAATGAGGTTGGGACCAAGGAAGACGGCATAGCCAGTAGTGGAATGGCAGAAGTCTTGGCAAGCAGCCCAATCAGCATCATGATATGCTACCACTAGGGCAGGAGAGGAAGTTGGATGGAACCATAAACCATGCTCCAAATTGCCCTATAAGTAGTGAAAAATAAACTTGACAATGTGGAGGTGAGTAGTGCCCTACACTATATCTCAAAGATCTTCCATTGTAAACTGCTAGAAAGAAGCGTAATGAATTTTTAAAGCATAGCTTCAGATTTTCCTATCATGACAATGTGAGAGTCAGTGCGAATAATAAACATGGAGGGAGCAACATGACTACACACAAAACCATAAGACAGTAAGAAACTGCTGAAATGATGAAACCACGCACGAGGTGCCTATTTTAAACCATATATGGCCTTTTTCAATTCAGAGACATGCCCCAGAAGAGTTGAGTGAACAAACCCAAGGGGTTGTTCATGTAAACGTCCTCGGTGAGATTGCCATGTAAGAAAGCGTTCTCGACATCTAATTAGTGGATAAGCCAACAAAATGAAATAGTTAAGGATAAAAGAAGGCAGACAATTACTAGTTTAATCATAGGAATGAACATCTCATGGTAGTCAATACTTGCCTGTTGATGAAAGCCTTGTGCTACTAACCTTACTTTGTACCTCTCAATGGTGCCATTAGATCGATATTTGATTTTATAAACTCTACATCAAACAATACTCAGTTCAGAAGGAAACAGAACCAAATCCCTATTGTCATTAGCAATATACTCCTCTATCATGGCATCCACCCACTTAGGATGTTTGGAAGCCTTAAAGAAGAAAGTGGGTTCAACTTCAGCAATAGAGAAAACAAGGGATAAGATTTTTCGAGGCTTAACAATACTCAATTTCGCACAGGTTTGCAAGGGATAGTGGTTTAATGGGCTGATCGAGGCAACTGTAGGTGAGGAGATGAGGATGACAAGGTCAAGCCCTACAGTGGGAGTCACAATGGGCCTAGAGAGGCCTCACAATGGGCCTTGTTTGCTGGAGTAGGCACAACAGGTGAGAGCTGCCAGCTAAGGGAGATTGAGCTTGGGGCTTTGGAGGACGCGCTAGGGGTTGGGATGGAATAAGGTCACAGGGAAGAGGATGGGAGACACATGGGCTCAGACTCAAAAGCAACACAAGACCTAAAAGCCCGCAGGCCTGAAGCCAGGTCTGGTAACTAGGGGTGGCATGTGGGGGAATCAATATGGACAGAGAGACCAAGACATTGGATGTGGGTGTTAATTGTAAAATCTCCTTACATCGAAACACAAAAGGATAAGTCACATGTGGTGAACTTGCAAATTTAGGAGGAAAAGGGATAATGTTTTTAAGAAAATGAATGTGACGACTAAGGCAAACTCATCCTGAAATGTTATTAAGACAACGATATCTCTTGTAGTTAGTAGCGTAACCCAAGAATACACGTTGTACTAATTGAGATTGAGGCTTATTTGCAGATGAGGCCATAAAATTAGGAAAACACAAACAACCAAAAGGTTTTAGAAAAGAATAATCAGGGAAATAAGACCTCAAAGGGAGATTTGTTTTACAAAACAGAGGTGGAAAGTCTATCGATGGTGTAGACGGCAGCATGAGCAGCATCTAACCAAAAATAGGCTGGAATACAAGCATCAATGAGAAATGAGTGTATCTCAAGAATATGACGATGCTTTCTTTTAGCAACGCCACTGTCTGCTATTAAGTATTAGGACAAGATTTTTGAAAGTAAATGTCATGTTTGTCAAATAAAGAAAGCATAGGAGAATTATCAAATTCTTATCCCCCATTGCTTTAAAACATTTTAATTTACAATTAAACAAGTTTCTACCAATGCTTGAAACTTAGTAAATAACTCATAGACTTCATATTTATGTTTCATAGGATGAATCCAAGTAAAATGTGAATAATAATCAATAAAAGAGACACAATATTTATAACCATAATGAGACAATACTAGAGATTGCCAAACATCAGAATGTATTAAATGTAAAGGATAAATCGTGCAATGTTCAACAGTGGTAAATAGAAGTCTATGAGATTTAGCTAAGCAAAATGAAATAAGATTATTGGAAAAAGTTGATTTAAACTGAGCAGAACTATTTTTTTTCAAAGCTTCTAAATTGCTAGCACCACAATGACCCAACCTTCGATGCCAAAGGTCTCCAGACTCTGTGAGGGTGTAACGCCTCCAACCCGAGGAGGGGTCACACCGCTAGGATTCCCTAGAAGGAAGTCTCTAATGTTCTTAAAGATCAAGGGTTTTGATTAGCATTTAGATAGTCATTTTAAAACAAAACTGCAAGAGTTTCCCTTATTTTAGCAACATTTTAAGGCCTTAACTCAGCTAAGGGTACTTGCAAACTGGTAATAAGGTATGCCAAGTGCTAAAATAACCCAAATTCATCGCCTCGGGCCACTTGCCCGGGATTACTCACAATTAAACAACTAACACAAGGGTCAAAGTAATACATATACAGGTACAGAGCAGACTACATGCTTTCACATAAAACAATGAACTCAAATATTTACAACGTGGTTGGTAGCGAACACTTGCAAAGCTGACAAAAGACTTCTGATGAGTCGGCATCAAAATAACTTCAAAACATCTCTTATACCTGCTCAAACTGAACCTGGAAAAGAGAATAAGTAAAGGATGAGCAACCACACGCTCAGTGAGAAATCTCCTAATCCTCAAAACCAAAACCATTTACAGGTAATAATATCAATAATAGTCACATATTACATATTTATACAATACTATCATATTAGGAAATCATAGCCCCCAAAGAAGGATTACCACCCTTATACTTCACACTAGTCCTTCAATTCATCACTAGGCCCCTAAGGACCAATCTTTCTTTCTAGCAAGCATTCAAGCACGTAAACAAGTAAGCATAAAGAGTGGGTATGAAACTTTCAACATACTTTTGAAAACACAGTGACTCATTATATTCCAAGAATAGTTCATAATTCACACCAACTTCTTTAAAGCTTACAATTCTTTCTAAAAGTTCCTGAAACATCCAAATTGGTGAGAAATATTTCGTGGGAAACATTCTTTCATAGAATATGCACATTGAAAAGCTTAAACGTTCGATGTATTGCTAAGATGTAACCATACTTCTTTAAAAACTTCATTTAAACTATACTTGGAAACTCATTCGTAAAATATGTGTAGGATATGCACATTTGAAAGCTTTCTTTCTTTTCTTAGAAACACTGTACTTAGCTTGTTGAGGCTCATATTCTTTAAAAGAAACTTCTTTCGTATTGATCCTCTAATGACCCTTATAAGCTTTTCAATCTTATTCAATATGGCCTCGCATTGGCCCTTTGAAAACTTTGTTTTCTGAAATACTTAAAATGGCATAATGCCAACTGTTTTCCTTACATATTAGGAACTTACTCATAGCATAAAAACATCTTATTGCGATGGCTAGGGGAGATCTACACTGCCCCTAAGTGAGATCATCACTCAAAACTCACATTATCCCTGGGGTATACGTACTTAACTTTTTGGCCAAACGCGTCTTAGCAGAGCAACTCTAACTTCGATATTATCCTCTGTGGGGCAACGGCTCACACCAAGATAGTCGATAGTCATATCTTAAGTCCAGTTCCCCTCAAGGTCTTCTTACGCGTCACACATCAGGGAAAAACTCTCACCAAGATAATCATATCTTGAGTCCAGTTCCCGAAAATAGCTCACGCCATCTTTGCATTGATGTAAAGCTCAAGGGAAAAGGCTACTCAAGCTATCTTACATCAAAGGGCAACATGAAACTCAAGTATTTATCACGGCCAAGAGTGGCACGGTTGTGCCTATGTGCACGGCCACACCGTGCCAATTTGCTGCCCACGGACGCTAGGAAAACTAGTTAAGCACGGTTTGAATGCTCTTGTTGTTTGCCTTGATTCTAACTTCTTTGGTGATGTGTAGGCCGTGGAAATGAATGGAAATGGATGAATTTGGAGTGGAAGAATGAGGGGATATGTAGGATATACTAAGTGAAAGTAATTAACTCAAGAACTCAAGCTAATAATCTCACTTAGAAACCGTATGAATCAAACTAGGATTGATAGAACTAAACCCTTGAATTGGATACAGAATCACCACCAATCTTTGAGTTTAGGGCCCTTAATCTTGATTAAGATACAGAATCACCACTTAATCAAGGTTAAGACACACTTGAACACCACTTAGTTAGGCCTAAACTAAGATGAGCAAGCAAGAGTTTGGGTAGAGAGAAATCAAGCTCTCAAACTGAATTTCTTCTTCAAAAGTATGGAATACCCTTAGCAATGGTCGTGCCTTGCCTTACATACTCAGCAAAAATGGCAATAGAACACGTCACTTTTCCTTCCTAGGGAGGAAAAGTATTAGATTAGCTTAATACATCCAGTTACTAGCTTAACGAGCCACTGGCTTGCCTAAACTAGTTTTACTACAAGCATTACATTAAGGATAACATGGCAAATGCTTATTACAACTTGAATTAACTTATACTTAGGCTAATTCTACTTAGAAATGCAGCAAAGACCATGTGCTCAGCCGTAAAGTAGAGCCCCTTTTTGGCTATCCAATGAGAAGCAAGAGACAAGGTTATTTCGGCTAGCCAATGGAAAACAAGAGACAACCTAGTTTGCAGCCCTTCTCCCATTGGCTACACTTCTCTAGAGAGCCTTGGAGTGTGTGCCAGCCTTGGTTAGTGTGCCATTGATGCAAGAAGCAGCAAAAAGAGGTCGTTCTCTAGCAATCACAACCGGGTATAGTGAACCGGGTTGGAGCCGGTTTAAGGCCGGTTTTTAGGCAAAAGTTTGGGATGGCTAGAGTGGTTTTGATATGGATTTTAAACGTGGGGGGTAATTTTGGGATGTGTAGAATGCCCCCCCCCTTAAAGAAATCAAGGTCTCAAAAGGGTCTGGAAGGGTAATTTGGCTAATATTCTTAACCGTGCAAAACCGAGCCAAATTGGGGTAGCTTGGAAAATGACCTTGATCTTCAATCCTTTTGAGTGCATGATTTGAAACAAATACCTGGACCTGCAAGACAACATCAAAAGGATTCCAAAAATGCAAAAATGTTAGACTTAAGCTACAATGTAGCTTAAGAAATCAAATGCACGAAACCGGGCATTTTGTAGCCGGTTAGCCCGTTTGTGCTAGCTTGCTCCTTTTGCAAAATGTGAGTCGTTCTCTTCACTTGGGACCTTGTTCTGGGACGTGTGGGACTTGCTTCTTCATGGACAAGGTCTTCACTAGCTAGGATTCCATCATCCTCCCCTTGTTGAAAAGATTTGATCCTTAAATCTTATGGGGAAGCATCCGGATAGAATGGACTCAAATCAGCCACATTGAAAGTGGCAGAAACTTCATAATCACCTGGTAGATCAACCTTATAAGCATTATCATTAACTCTCTCCAAGACTTCAAATGGACCTTCAGCTCGTGGCATGAGTTTGTTCTTCCTCTTAGAAGGAAATCTTTCCTTCCTTAAGTGGATCCATACTAAGTCTCCTGGTTAAAAAACAATCTTTCTCCTATGCTTGTTGGCTTGTGCTTCATAGGTTGCATTAGTCTTCTCAATTCATGCCTTTACCAACTCATGGAGCTTTTGAATCTCTTTTACTCTTGTTGCTACATCAACATAGGGCTTTTGGTCTTGAGGTCGTGGGGTAAGATCATTAGGACTTAAAGGATCAATCCCATACACCACCTTGAATGGTGAAAGACCAGTAGCTTTGCTAGGAGCCTTGTTGTATGCAAACTCAACATGTGGTAAGAGTAAATCCCAAGCCTTAGCATGAGGTTTAATCAAAGCCCTTAGAAGAGTGCCTAGGGTTTGATTAGTTACCTCAGTTTGGCCATCAGTTTGGGGGTCACAAGTGGTACTGAATAGCAACTTAGTACCAAGTTTCTTCCAAAGAGTAATCCAAAAATAACTTAGAAACTTTGTATCCCTATCTGAAACAATGGATTTAGGAATGCCATGCAATCTTGTCACTTCCTTGAAATAGAGCTTGGCAATGTGTGTAGCATCATTGGTTTTGTTACATGGAATGAAGTGTGTCATCTTTGAAAATCTGTCTACCACCACAAATATAGAATCCTTACCCCTTTGGGTCTTTGGTAGTCCCAAAATGAAGTCCATACTCACGTCCACCCATGGTAGAGTTGGTACGGGCAGTGAGGTGTACAAGTCGTGAGGTAGGGTGTGACTTTTGGCAATTTGGCACGCCCCACATCTTCTAAGGATGTCTTGAACATCCTTCTCCATTCCTGGCCAATAATAGTGTTCCCTTAACATGGTAAGGGTCTTGGACTCTCCAAAATGACCTGCTAAAGAACCTCCATGAACCTCCCTAATTAGGAGTTCACGTGTGCTACACTTAGGAATACATAATCGCACTCCCTTGAATAGATAACCATCTTGGACTAGAAAATCTCCCTTAGGGTGGCTTAAACATGCAGCATATAAACTCCCAAGGTCTTCATCTTCAGCATATAAACTCTTAATATTCTCAAAGCCAAGAATAAGAGCATCTAATTGAAATAAAAGGAGATGTCTCCTTGATAATGCATCTGCACCTTGATTCAACTTTCCCAATTTGTGCTTGATGGTGAAATGGAATGACTGAAGGAACTCAACCCATTTGGCATGGCGTGAATTAAGCTTGTGTTGGCCTTGAATATACTTTTAAGGCTTCATGATCAGAATGAAGTATAAACTCACTAGCCACCAAATAATGACTCCAATGCTCTAGACACCGAATGATAGCATAGAATTCCTTGTCATATGTAGAGTATTTCCTTCTTGAGTCACATAGTTTTTCACTAAAGAAGGCTAATGGTTTACCTTCTTGAGTTAAAACTCCTCCAATTCCCACTCCTGATGCATCACATTCAACTTCGAAAACTTTCTCAAAACATGGCAATGCAAGTACCGGTGCTTGAGTAAGCTTTTTCTTCACTTCTTCAATGGCAGATTGTGCCTTAGGATTCCATTGGAATGATGAACCCTTAAGCACTTCGGTCATAGGGGACATGATGGTGCTGAAACTTCTAATAAACCTTCTGTAAAAGGAAGCCAAGCCATGGAAGCTCCGAACATCATGTATGCTTTGTGGTTGAGGCTAACTTCGAATAGCCTCTATCTTCCCTTCATCTACCTTAACACCTTCCTTTGAAACAATGTAACCTAAGAAGGTAACTTCATGAGTGAAGAAGGTACACTTCTTAAGATTTTCATATAATAGCTCACGTTCAAGGACATGCATAATCTGAGTGACATGATCTTGATGTGCTTGCTCGTCCTTGGAATAGATTAGAATATCATCAAAGTAGACCACTACAAACTTGCCAATGTAAGGCTTGAATACTTGATTCATTAGCCTCATGAATGTGCTAGGAGCATTTGAAAGACCAAATGGCATGACAAGCCACTCATATAAACCTCCCTTGGTCTTGAATGCAGTCTTCCACTCATCTCCTTCTCTTATTCGAATCTGGTAGTAGCCACTTCGCAAATCAATCTTTGAAAATACCTTAGAGCCATGTAGTTCATCCAGCATATCCTCAAGTATAGGTATAGGGTACCTATACTTGATTGTAATCTTGTTGATGGCTCTACTGTCCACACACATTCGTTGACTACCATTCTTCTTGGGAACCAATAAGGCAGTTACAACACAAGGGCTTAGAGACTCACGTACAAGCCCCTTGGACGTCAATTCCTCCACTTGCCTTTGAATCTCCATGGTTTCCTTTGGGTTCATTTTGTAAGCTGGTTTATTTGGAAGAATGGAACCTGGGATGAGATCAATGTGGTGTTGGATATCCCTTTTAGGGGGTAAACCCGAGGGTATCTCTTCTGGGAATAAATGACAGAATGTTTGGATGAGTGTTTTGGCAAAAGGGTGAGTTGACATGGGGGATTCTGGTTCATCTTGTAGGGCTAAGATCCACTCTTTAAAAGCCTTAAATTCATGATTAGAAGCTTTTAAGAGAGTTTCACTAAAGGTGAGTAAACAACCAGAATGGTCATGGCCTTTTGTGGGTTTGTTTTTGTGGAGTTCGGATGGGGATAATGGTTTCAAGGTAATCTTCTTACCTTCATTGGACAAGGAGTAGGTATTTAGGAATCCATCATGCATTACCTTCCTGTCATATAACCATGGCCTCCCTAGCAAATGTGACAAGCATCCATGGGTGTAACATCACACCAAAGCTGATCTTGGTAGCTCTTGCCAATTGATAAGGAAATAAGACACCGTGAGTTGACTTGGAGCCCCTTGCTTTGATTCAACCATTGTATGTTGTATGGATGAGGATGGGCTGAAGCTTGCAAACCTAGTTTCTCAATGATGGTAAGAGAAACCATATTAGCACAACTCCCTCCATCAATAATCAATGAACAAACCGTGCCTTGGACCATACACCTAGTGTGGAAGATGTTATCTCTTTGTTCATCCTTAGTGCTCTTTTGGCCATTCAAAACTCTTCTTAATACCAACATCTCGCCTTCATCAGGTTCTTCCTCAACTTCTTCTTGGGTCTCTTCAGTTTCTAGCTCATCTTCACTTTCGTTCTCCTCTTCTTCAAAGACTTCCTTCACGGTTGTCCATTCAGCTAAGGTGATAACCTTTCTATTTGGACATTCAGAAGCAATATGACCAAGCCCTTGACATTTAAAACACCTTCTGTTGCTCATTGGGTTAGGGTTAGGACGGAATGGGGTTGTTGGAGCCTTTTGAGGTGCTATGATTCTTTGTGGATTAGGAGGAAAAGGAATTTGTGGTTAAGGGGGTGGATTGGAACTCCCCTTGTTAAAGGGTTGATTCCTTGTAAAGGGTCGTGGGTTTGAGGGTTTGAAAGTTGGTCTAGCCTTCTTCTGTTGTTCAACCTTATGAGCTAGCACACAAACCTAATCAAAAGTAGTATAAGCTTGTAATTCAACAACATTAGAATACCTAGGTTCAAGTCCTCCTAAGTATCTAACAATTGTTTGCTCTTTCGGTTCTTGAAGATCACATTTAATAACAAGCTTTGCAAATTCTCTTGTATACTCCTCAACACTTAGATTGCCTTGAGTCAAGTTGTGAAGTTGTGAATAGCAATCTTGTACATATGTGGGTGGAAGGAATCTAACTTTCAACTTGGCTTTCATCTTTTCCCAAGTTCGAGTTTTAGCTTTTCGTTCCCTAACTCTTTTAGCACATAGATTAGTCCACCACAAGGAAGCATAGTTACGTAGTCTTAGTGCCACTAGCTTAACTTTCTTGTCATCTGGAACTTCTTTGTACTCGAACACTCTTTCCACTGTATGAAGCCAATCCAAGAACTCCTCTGGGTCTAACTTGCTTTCGTACTCAGGAATCTCCACTCTGAAATCATTGGCATGTGCTTGATTTCGTGGTTCTCCTCTAGCTCTCCTTGGTACTTCTTCTTCACTTGATGATTCAACATCATGGCTAAGAACTTGTTCACGTACCCTTGGTTCTGATTAAAGGGTCTCTTCATTCATTTTTTGCTTTTGCTTCATGAAAGAACCCAGTTGCTTTCGAAGATATTCATTATGTGCTCTAGTCTCTTGGTCTCTTTGTGAATCCTCATGAGCTTTACTAACCAAAAACTCGCTTTGCTTCATCAATGCCTCAAACCTTTCTTCCAATGACATACTAGTTGAAGTCATGCATGAACAAGTGGGCTTGAACAAGGAGAATAACCAAGTTTGTAGAGAAAGAGGGAAGTGAATGGTGTGGGGAAGTGGATGGGTATGCGAGGTCAAGGCGAAACCGTGGCTCTGATACCAAATATGATGTAAAGCTTAAGGGAAAAGGCTACTTAAGCTATCTTACATCAAAGGGCAACTTGAAACTCAAGTATTTGTCACGGCCAAGAGTGGCACGGTCGTGCCTATGTGCACGGCCACACCGTGCCAATTTGCTGCCCACGGAAGCTAGGAAAACTAGTTAAGCATGGTTTGAATGCTCTTGTTGTTTGCCTTGATTGTAACTTCTTTGGTGATGTGTAGGCCGTGGAAATGAATGGAAATGGATGAATTTGGAGCGAAAGAATGAGGGGATATGTAGGATATACTAAGTGAAAGTAATTAACTCAAGAACTCAAGCTAATAATCTCACTTAGAAACCGTATGAATCAAATTAGGATTGATAGAACTAAACCCTTGAATTGGATACAGAATCACCATCAATCTTTGAGTTTAGGGCCCTTAATCTTGATTAAGATACAGAATCACCGCTTAATCAAAGTTAAGACTCACTTGAACACCACTTAGTTAGGCCTAAACTAAGATAAGCAAGCAAGAGTTAGGGTAGAGAGAAATCAAGCTCTCAAACTGAATTTCTTCTTCAAAAGTATGGAATACCCTTAGCAATGGTCGTGCCTTACCTTACATACTCAGCAAAAATGGCAACTGAACACGTCACTTTTCCTTCCTAGGGAGGAAAAGTATTAGATTAGCTTAATACATCCGGTTACTAGCTTAACGAGCCACTGGCTTGCCTAAACTAGTTTTACTACAAGCATTACATTAAGGATAACATGGCAAATGCTTATTACAACTTGAATTAACTTATACTTAGGCTAATTCTACTTAGAAATGCAGCAAAGACCATGTGCTCAGCCATAAAGTAGAGCCCCTTTTTGGCTATCCAATGAGAAGCAAGAGACAAGGTTATTTCGGCTAGCCAATGGAAAACAAGAGACAACCTAGTTTGCAGCCCTTCTCCCATTGGCTACACTTCTCTAGAGAGCCTTGGAGTGTGTGCCAGCCTTGGTTAGTGTGCCATTGATGCAAGAAGCAGCAAAAAGAGGTCGTTCTCTAGCAATCACAATCGGGTATAGTGAACCGGGTTGGAGCCGGTTTAAGGCCGATTTTTAGGCAAAAGTTTGGGAGGCTAGAGTGGTTTTGATATGGATTTTAAACGTGGGGGGGGGGGTAATTTTGGGATGTGTAGAATCCCCCCCCCCTTAAAGAAATCAAGGTTTCAAAAGGGTTCGGAAGGGTAATTTGGCTAATATTCTTAACCGTGCAAAACCGAGCCAAATTAGGGTAGCTTGGAAAATGACCTTGATCTTCAATCCTTTTGAGTGCATGATTTGAAACAAATGCCTGGACCTGCAAGACAACATCAAAAGGATTCCAAAAATAAAAAAATGTTAGACTTAAGCTACAATGTAGCTTAAGAAATCAAATGCACGAAACCGGGCATTTTGTAGCCGGTTAGCCTGTTTGTGCTAGCTTACTCCTTTTGCAAAATGTGAGCCGTTCTCTTCACTTGGGACCTTGTTCTGGGACGTGTGGGACTTGCTTCTTCATGGACAAGGTCTTCACTAGCTAGGATTCCATCATGCGTCCAACTTCCCATATTACGTTTGGGGGAAACAGCTCACGCTATCTTTGCATCCAATTCCCACTCTCAAGGTCTGGCCAATCGCCTAACACTTTCTTAGCCTTTAAAATCATATTTCATTTCTCTTCTTCAGTTGCTTACTTTGTTGAAAACTTACTTTTTAACAAAACAACCATAATCTTTCTAAATGCTTGTAGTTCACTTCGTTTTTAACTTTAAAACTTCTTATAAACGTAATATGTTTACTAACTTGTAAGTTGACTTCACTTTTAACTTTAAAAGTTTCTTGTAAATGTAATAAGTTTGCTAATCTGTAAAACGACTTCATTTTTAACTTAAAAGCTTCTTATGAATGTAATAAGTTGGTTAAATCGTAAAATGACTTCGTTTTTAACTTAAAAGCTTCTTATAAATGTAATAAGTTGGTTAAATCATAAAACGACTTTGTTTTTAACTTAAAAGCTTCTTATAAACGTAATACGTTTGCTAATTCGTAAAATGACTTCGTTTTTACTTAAAAGCTTCTTCTAAACGTAATACGTTTGCTAATTCATAAAACGACTTCGTTTTTAACTTAAAAGCTTCTTATAAACGTAATACGTCTGTAAATTTGTAAAACGACTTTGTTTTTAACTTAAAGTGCTTAGTTAGCGTTTATCTCAAACTAGGTTCGTAATAAAATCTTCAATTGTCATTTTATAACTCGTTTCAATCCCTTTTAAAACTCAAAACAGGGTGTATAGATAAACTAAAGGCTTAAAACATTCCAAACATGCTACTATTGAAAAACATAAAGTACTTGGCTCGTTTATAAGGCAAACAAGGTTTCTTCATAAATTTTCAACATAAACGCTTCTTGCAACATAATGGTTTTACTAGCTCATAACTCGAAACTCAATTGAGACTTAAGTAAGCAACTATTATACAAATCAGCTAAACTTCAGAATCAGCACCTAAAGATGCTCTTTTTCAGGTCGTTTAAATTCTTTTAAACACAAGGAGAAGTTATAAACAAATCAACGCCTTAAACATTTTCAAACTCACTTTTAAACCTCCTAAACCTATTGACTACTCAGTTGAGTCACTCACTGAGTAGTTCGACGATTTAGGGTCTCTTTAGGTTATAAACATCTTTATAAACTATCAAGCAATTGGTAAGTACTTAAAAGCTTTCATAATTGTGAAAACAAGCTTTCTAAATGACCCTTCTCTTTAAAGACGTCTTAAATTTCAAGAATTAGTCGCATAGCACATTGAGGGGAGATGAGTTTACACATAGCACATTTATACACTTCATAGCACAACTTGACAGAATCAACCCATTGAGCCACACATGGCCTCGCAATCCACACAATCGCGGCAATTCATAACCCAGGCTCCCTCCTCACACAGCACTGACCACAAGATCCTCGAACCACTCAATAGTTTCACCTCAAACCATCCAATTACCAACTCGATTTAATATCGCCATAAATAAGTCAATAATTAACAAAACCAATATATATAAGCATAGCATTCTCATCAATAGCCCTATATAGAAAGTGAGCGCAACTATATTGATTTAGCGATAACTTCTAAACAGAAATCAACATGATTTAGTAATGCCTTAATTCACCTAATTAGCATTTTTAAACTTCAAAACATGATTCTAGGCTAATAAACTGACGAAGTGACAACACTAAGGCGATAATCTGATTATTAATAATTTAGCAAACTTCCAAACTGTTTAGCCATTAATAATCCAGCAGCAGTTTCAACATGCAATCAACCCACAATTAACACCATGTTTGCAATTTCCTCAATTTCGATTCTAAGTTCACCCAAACTGATTCATAACTCATAATTAACATTCACTAACTTTAGTTAAATTCATTGAAAATAATTGTAATTAGGAGTAAAGAAATTCCCACCTCGATTCCGAGCTAGGTGTTCGTTCAAAGGGCTGACTACCTTGACTTTAAGTGCTCGAACCACTCCAAATCCTCAGCTCTTGCTCACCCATGCATGAACAGACCCCAATCGTGCCCAATTCACGCCCAAACTCATGAAATTCGAACCCTGAAATAGACCCAAATTTCACTTACTGACTTGAGGTTGAATTGGATGTTTGAAGTTGCGAATTTTCACTCCAATTTATAGAAGATTGAAGCAACTAAGAACTAAATTGTATGGCCATACCTGGGCATGTGCTTGTGCTCCAATTTGTCGCCCAAAATCCTCCACAAACGTGGTGCCTATGCTCAGACTCCAGGCCAGATTCGCACCAAACGCTTGCCAGCATGTGGGGGTGGCCGAATGAGAGGGTTTTGCGGCTATGGGTGGCGAAGATTCTCAGAAAAATGGAGGTTGGAGGTGCATGAATGGTGAAGAACGAGATGAGGAAGAAGAAAATCAGAGAGGAGAGAGAGAGAGAGGTCGGGTTTTGGGGCGGTCGCGACAAGGAGGAGGAAAAAAAGGGGGTTCACGAAATTACAAAATGCCCCTCCCTTCTATTTTTGTTCCAAGCTGTTCAATACTTGGCACCGCTAGTCTGATTCGTAACCCGAATTCTAAACCTAAAATTGATAATACGACCTTTCGTCGATTACTCGTTCCAAAAAATATCTAGGTTCGATTTAATAAAGATCAAACTCCTTCTAAGGTTGACAACCTAATCGTATTTGGGTTCCTACTTGAATTAGTACTCGTTAATAACCGTTAATAACGCTTATTAAAAATCGTTGAATAAATTTTCAAACTAATAATAACAATAGTAATAATTTTAATATCGACAATATTCTTTTTAATAAAATTAACGCTCACAAGGGCACATAGAAAATAATTTAACTCAGATCATTAATAAAATACAATTTTTATAACATAAAAAGGGCATTACAGGCCGCTTAATGAAAAGTAAAAATACGCAAGTATTACACAGCATAATACTTGCGTATTTTTACTCCAGTTTGTAAAAGATTGAAGCAACTAAGAGCTGAATTGCATGGTCATACCTGGGCATGTGTTCGTGCTCCAATTCATCGCCCAAAATCCTCCATAAACGTGGTGCTTGTGCTCATACTCCAACCCAGATTCGCACCAAACGCTTGCCAGCTTGTGGGGGTGGTCGAATGAGAGGGTTTTGCAGCCATGGGTGGCGAAGATTCTCTGAAAAATGGAGCTTGAAGGTGCATGAATGGTGGAGAACGAGAGGAGGAAGAAGAAGAGCAGAGAGGAGAGACAGAGAGGTCGGGTTTGCGGGGGTCGCGACAGGGAGGAGGAAAGAAAAGGAGGTTGCGCAAAATTACAAAAATGCCCCTCCCGACTATTTTTGCTCCAAGTTGTTCGATACTTGGCACCGCTAGTCTAATTCGTAACCCGAATTCTAAACCCAAAATTGATAGCACGACCTTTCGTCGATTACTTGTTCCCAAAAATATCTAGGTTCGATTTACTAAACATCAAACTCCTTCTAAGGTTGACAACCTAATCGTATTCGGGTTCTTACTTGAATTAGTACTCGTTAATAACCGTTAATAACGCTTATTAAAAATCGTTGAAAAAAATTTCAAACCAATAATAATAATAGCAATAGTTTTAATAGCGACAATATTCTTCTTAATAAAATTAACGCTCACAAGGGCACATAGAAAATAATTTAACTCAGATCGTTAATAAAATATGTTTTTTATAAGGTAAAAAGGGTGTTACAGGCAGCTTAATGAAAAGTAAAAATACGCGAGTATTACAGATGGCTACATTAATAGGAATTGAAACTAGGGAATCAAGAACTAAGACATTGTAGACTGGATCTAAACTAGATGTATGCAATAGGACATCACCCGTGGTGTTGTCCTTGACATGAACACAAGAAGAGTCAAACACCATATGACAAACACTATCCCGGTACAATTGTCTTACAGAAAGCAAGTTATGCTGAAGTTTAGGAGCATATAGGACATTTTTGAGCGTAAGGGGTCTACGCTGAGTGGGAAGAACAGAGGTGCCACTGTGAGCCACAGGAATAAGGGTACCATCTCCAACTTTAACCATAGTATTACCAGAATAAAGGATTTTAGAAAATAACTTACCCTCATTAGGTGTAATATGAGAGGCTGCTGTAGAGTCAGGTTACTTAACGTATTCATCAACAGAAACAGGATTGAAAGTAGCGTAGCTCATAGCATTGACTGAGGCTTAAGAGTGTAGCGGTTAGGACAGTTCATAGCATAATGTTTAGGAGCTTGACAAATTTGACAGACAACATGGGGATGAAATCCTAGGATCCACTCAGATTGGTTAGTTCCTGTCGTGCAATGATTAGTAACAGGAGTAGGGGGTTGATAAGTACTAAACATTGAAACAATTGAATCGCACAAAATAGTACCTGTTGAGACACCCCTAGAAATAGCTTGCTGTGACGATGCTGAAGAGATGGAAGCGGTTTTGTTGTTCTTGTTGTTGTTATGACCTTGACCCCATTTGTTATAATTATTGTAGTTTCCCTTGTTGTTAGTGTTCCCTTTGGCACCCCCTTGTCCTTAAACATCCCCAGTGGTTGCAACAAAGGCTTGATGCACTGCCAAGTTGCGATCTTTCTTGTAATTAAGATGTGGCTCATAAAAAGCAACTTTGATCATAGGTCATCAAACGAAGTAGAGTTAGGGAGCATGGAAAAGGTTGTAACAAAACAATCATAGTCTTCACAAAGACTAGCAATAGTCAATTTAATCAGTTGAAGATCAGAAATAGGAGATTTTATGGTAGTAACGGAATCAACAATAGTTTTAATCGACCGTAAGTATGAATCCATTGTTTGATTAGACTCCAAATGAATATTTGTCAACATTTGTTTTAAATCGAGGGCACGAGCTAGACTAGCCATATTGAAGCATGACTCTAACCATTACCATACTTGCGTAGAATGGACAAGTCATGTACCTCACTGACAATGCCTTTAGAGATTGTAGCAAATAGCCAGGCACGAACTAACTAATCCACCCTAAGCCAATATGCACACATGGGACTTGGATGAGAGACACCATGTGTTGTGGGCAAGTGAGATGGTGGCTGAGTGATCGAGCCATTAAACGTACCCTTCAACTAATGTATAATGACAAGTCTGGTGAACTGAGTACGCCACGAGAAGAAATCATCAACAGACGCTAGGATGGTTGTCATGTAACTGGTGACGTTAACCATCTAGATCATCGGTGGCAAAGGGGGAACACCCCCAAACATGTTGACCGAGAGACCCATTTGGGTACTCCATGTCGGGTCAGCAAAAGGGGTTGAGGTGAAGGTGTGCTATGGGGGGAGAGGAGCAGACAACGGGGGAACTGCCGAAGAAAAAGAGAGAGATCAAAAAGGAGAACCCTAGGCAAAACCCTAGGTGACACGCTACCTTGCTGAGCAAGAAAGGGGAACCCTTGGCAAAACCTTAGGCACAACAGAAACAAGAGAGATCAAAATAGTTTTGTGGTTTTTTTTTTTTTTTATTTACACTCTTTTTGGCTCTAATACCATGTGAAATTTAGCAAGAGAATGACTCACCCAAACTTGGAAACTTGGCCTCGTATATATAGTAAATTATCATACAAGTAAATTATATATACATCCCCATATATCCTCTATTAGATCTATATATCTAGTTTATGTTTAAAACTAGGGGCGACAATGGTACGGGTATAGGGTAGGTTTAGCCGTACCGTCACCATATTTAAAATTAATACCCATACCCATATTCATACCCACTGAGTGTTATAATGTTATGCCCATACCCATACGCACTGCTTATAGTAGGTGTGTAGGTTTATTTGAGCATATATAGACCAAAAGAATTAACTCATTTTATACCCATATTCGACATCAAATAGTCAATATGTAATATTAACACCAAGTTTGCAACAATATATCATATCATATCGAATAAAACTAAAAGTTTACCAATAAAAATTCAACTAAAACCTTGTTCATGTCTCATTATTTTGTTCTTTTTTTAATGAACATAACCTTGTAATTTGGAGGTGTATATCTATTTAAAAAGACAAAAAATTAAATAATTAAGGATACATAAGTATTTTTTAGAATGCTCATTTGTAAGCCTTATGAATGCTTATTTAAGAACTAAATAGATGCTCATTAACTAGAAAATAGCTAGAAAATAGTAAGCAACAATACTATATTTCCTTAAAAGTAATGAAATGTAAACTAGAAAAACAACATTAAAATACCAATAAAATATCCTATCTATGCAAACAAAGTATCGAATAAGAATCCCTTTCTTCCTCAAATTAGGCCGTTTCCTCCTCAATAAATCATTCTTTAACAACATCCTTAAATATACTACTAAGAGACACACAAAAATAGCAAAATGCACATTTATACTCTATATATAAATGCTCCTTTGTAAAATCACATAAATGTTCATTACCAAAATGTGCATTTGTACACCTATTATTACCCTATTCTTTTTCACAATAGTGAGCATTTATACTATAACTTGCATCTCCTTACAGGTCCTTACAACTCCTTACATTTTTAATAAAACTCTTACAACTTCTTACATCTCCTTATATTTGCTATATTTTTATAGCAATTAACTTATTATTTATTTTTTCTCATATTTATGGAAATATATATATTTTTTATATACTACAAATATGAAAAACCTGTATATAATTTTATGAACATAATATTTCTATATACATAAAAATAAACTTTAATGATGCAAATTATACTTGAGTTTTGACATGAATCATATACGTTAATATAGAGAAAATAAGTTAACATGCGTTTAAAATTATAATACAAAAATTGAATTCATTCATGTTTGAGTTTTGACATGAATCATATATGAAAATAGTCAAATTTTAGACGATGAAAGTATTTCGACTATTTTTTTTCCCTAAGTTTATCCATGAAAATTTGGTTGCTATCATTATATAATTGAAAATCGGGTGCCCCATCCATATTTGAGTTCAACACTAAAGATTGGTATGCCTTTTGAGGCATTATGTTGAAAATTGTGGAGAGTACAACAAGTAATGATTATCTCAAGTTGTTGCTCCATTCTCATTTGAGGCATTATGCTAAAAATATTAATTTGAACAAGATTTCATTTTAAGGGTTCTATTTAATTTTGTTGAGAAAAATTGTTATTTTTTAAATTTGTTTATAGGGAGGTGAAACTACTGTTGATAAAAAAACACCCCAAGTGTAGAAACATGTCCTATAAATTTGTCGAATTGAAATTATGTTATTGTCTTTTTTAAAGCTTTATTTTTATTAATTATGTTCTTTCAATATTATTTATTCTCATTCAGAACGATAATTATAGAAAAATAAAATTATTTTGCATAATGGTAAAAAATACTTTGTTTAGTGATGGTATAAAATTATATTCATTAATATTACTGACATATTACATGCAATTTACTTTGATAAAATAATTTATTTCACAAATCATATATTAAAGACCAATAATTATGCATACAAATTATATTTATACAATTTTTCAATAATTCAGCAACTGCTTACATCTATTTTTATAGCTTCTTATAATTTTTTATAACTCTTTATAATTTATTACAACTCTTTTATAGTTCTTATAATTTTTTACAACTTTTTATATTTTCTTCTAACTTATTGATGTATCTTATTATGAGAAAGAAAAAGTTACTATAACTTATATGTACAGTCTACATTATTATACGAATTGAGGACCATGCCATAATTTTCCTGCTTGACGCTGTTTGACCACAAAAGACAAAAAACAAAAAACGAGTCTCCCTGGACGCACGGGAGCATCAATTATCGACCTCCTGGGACATAATTGTTGCACTTCATCCCCTTCTAATGCTCCCTCTGCCTTGATCTTTTACTTTTCGTCTTTGCCATCGATCCCCCTCCCTCCCCCTCTGTCTATCTCTCTCCTCTTGTCAAAAATTAGGGTTTCCCTCTCTTCTCGCTTGCTCTTCCTGTTTCTGTTTCCCAGCTGATGGTCTTTCAGAGCTCTCAATCTCAACTCAAAATTGGTTGTACAGATCTATCTTTCTGACGGCGTCAAGCTCCGAGCAACCCTCGTTTTGTGCTGTCTGAACTCTTGGTGGTTTCTCCACAATGTTCTGGAAACTCACTGCCTTATCTGCCTCATCACCTGTCAGTTCAGCTTCCATTTATTAATTTAGTTGAATGCTGCTTAAAATTATGTTTGCTTATTGATTTTCTGATCTTGCTGTTAGTCTGTTGGTCGAGCTACCATTCAGCAATTATTGATTATCTTAATGTTTTAAGTTTATATGTTTTGATGGCTAGGAATAAGTCTCAAATTCTGGTAACTTAATATCTCTATTGCTGGTAATTAACTACTGGGTGGGTGCTGCTACGGCAATTTAGGCGCTGTTCCGGAACAATGTTTGAAGTAGCATGTAGTGTTTTGTCTAGATGAAAACAATAACTTGCTACACATTAATTTTTCCTAAACTACTAAGCTATTGTTTTTAGTAGCATATAGCCTATCAGGTAGTGGCTCTGAAATGTCAAGAAAATTAGCTTTTCACATTTCAAAGAGTAGCGTTTCATGGTTGCAAGTTATCTGTATCCTTTTGTCTCATTAACGGTTATCCACTAACCCAATTTAGCAAACACCTTCACTTGAATTGTTGTGCTCAACAACTATATGCTAATAGTTACCACATAAAAACGATCTGCTACTAAAGCAGCTACTCAAATAGAAGTAGCTATTTGCTGCGAGATAGCTAATTTTGCCAAACAGAGCCTTTAGTGTATGTGGCTTGTAGTTAGCAAATGAAAATGAACAAGAACTGTTTAGGATTGTCATGATGGACTTATTCACCTGTATATCTTTTTGTTTTGGGACCTATTTTACTTGTTGAGGATCAGTAAGGAGTTGTGATGGGCTGCTGTGATTTTGACCCACTGGCAAGGAATAGTATAAATGGGGGTTATGGGGAACAAAGCGATCAAACCTGATACAATTGACCCTCCTGTCAGCATATGGTAACGGTAGGAAGGGATTAAATGTCCAAAATCAAGCTTGGATGAGGTAGATCTCACAACCTGAGCATTCTTAGGGACCTGTTGTACTTTGGTACGTAAAACGACGAGGCTCTGTATTCATTCAGAAAGAGTCCATGTTTTAGAACTTGAGTAATACTTATCCTTTCCAAGGGCTAAGGATTATGGAGATATTCAAGGTCTTAGATATTACAACCTATGTTACCCGCACTCTGCACTTGGTCCTATTGTACCTATGTTGACACAATCCGACATGGATTTAGACATGGGTGTGATCCAGCTAAGGTCGTCGGACACCGCCGTTCCAATATAATCGACATTGCAAGGCAGACAGCACACCAGATTTGTGGTTGACGAGGTGCAGAGGTGGTTGAGTTCAGGGTCTTCTGTTGTGCTGTGACAGATTCCGGCAGATCTAGAGAGAGAGAGAGAGAGAGAGAGAGAGATTCTCGTGTTGTAGCCTTTTGTCTGTCCAAGTTTAGGGTTTTTTTTCTTTGGTTGCTTATTTCCACTGTTCTCATTATTTGGATTTCTTAAGACAAAAAATGGAAGTGGGAGGGTAATTCTGATTGGGATTTGCGGGCCTTTTTAATGTGCTGGATGTATGGATGAACTGGTTTGAAGAAGTGTTCTTTTATGCTAGGAGTGGGCTGGGCTAATATAGATATGAAAGATATAATAATCATATGGGTTGACATAATTTAGAAGAAAAAATACGAAGGCCAAATTTTGAATGCCCCCCATATTTGTGTCCAAGAATTGGACAGTGTCGCTGTGTCTCGCTGCGTCATAAATATTGAGACTTTATGAGTTGTATACTAGGATTCTTACTGATGTCCGGCAATCCCGTCCCGAGTATGGGTACCATAGATTACAACGATACCTAATCTGGATCTGTGGCTTTGGAGATACATGAATGAGAAGGTCAGCCTTTGGAGAAGGGTGGTTGGCAGCACATATGGTGATAATGGACTTGGAATGGTATCCCTGTAAACCTAGTGGTCCTTATGGGCAAAGTTTTAGGAGATACATTTACAAAGGATGGAGCAGACTCTTTTGAGGTTGGTTTTGGTTCTTCCATCCGTTTTTAGCACGATCTTCAGCGTCAAGGTGGTGTTCTTCGCGATCTATTCCCTACTTTTTACATGCTTGCTATGGATAGAAATGTTACTAGTGCAGATTACTGTCAACGAGTGGATGTTACTATTGTTTGGAAAACGTTTTCATCCGTGATGCTTTCGTGGATGAGTCTATTCTAGTAATCCTTTCCAACAAGCTGAATGAAATTATCTAAAGCTTCTATCTTATTCTTCCTTCGTCATTCATTCTGGTCCATTGGGGAGTTTCCTTTGGAAGATTATTTGGAAGACTTCAACTCCCTTAAAAGTGTCATTTTTGTTTGGGTCCTTTGGGAAGCTTTGCATAGGAGTATTTTGACATGTAATAATTTACAAAAGAAGGGCAATACCTTGATTAGGGCTGTTCATTGGCCTAGGATCGGACCGGACCGGATCGGCCTGCACCGAAGACCGATTTTTGGTGATGTTGGGGATTGTGGACCAGATCGGTCCAAAGTTGGTCTGGACCAAAACTGGACCGGTCAAACCCGGACCGGACTGATTTTGGACCAAGTCCAAGGTCTTGCTCATCTGCTCGCGGGCTGGAGAATGGGCCGGGGGCTAGGGAATGGGCTTGTCAGGCTAGCAAGCAGCAACTGCCCCACATTTACTTAGGCCTTTTTTATTTCACTTATTTGCTTGGATAGTTTGACCATTTCTTAAACCAATAAACCATTACATCGCTCAATGATTTGGGAATTTGGATAATGGGATTAGAAGTTAATTACATAACCAGTTGACCACAACGCAAATCTAAAGAAATTCTCAAAGCGAAAAGTTTAATACATAACCAACTAGGGAAAAAAGTTAATTGCATAACCAAAGTTTCAACTTTTAAGTGTTTAATGAAATGTTCAAAGTGACTCAATCTTCAACCAATCAACCAATGAATCCAATGCGAGACCAAAACTTGAAGTTGAAAGTTGAACCAATGTCTTCGATGTGGTGAAGGATTTCCTGGCAACAATTTGGTCTTATCTCAAATATTCAACTAATCGGTCAAGTAGTATATGAAATAAAATAAATAAAAGATTGAGTTAGTAAACATAAAAACCAACAACTATTCTACTAAAGATAAATAGTAATGATAACAATAATATAATGTAAAATAAGCACAATAAAATGAAGAAAAGTTACCTCACAATATTAAATGTTTAAAGTATCACCAACATCAATCACATTATCCTTAAGACTCAATTTACTAAGATCTAAAATAAACACAACAAAAAGAACAAAAATTTAAAGTTAGAAAATGTAATCATATATTCATATAAAGTAAATAAAAAAAATTAAAAAAGAAATGGAAACTAGAATAATGCCCTTATCAAGGTCCCGTAATTCATCGAAGTAGTCATTCATATCTAATCTATTGTTTGGCCTAAGCCAATCTTGTGCACACATAAGCACTTGGACCATCTTTTGCACAATCAAACAGAACAAAATTCATAAGTTAACAAAAGATAAATAATGTATAAATTTATAATACAATACAAAGAAGTATACTAATGAAGTCAATTACCTTTGGGGTTAAAGAAGTTCTAAATGAATCAAGAGTACGTCCTCTTGTACTGAATGCTGACTCCGATGCAACCGTTGAAGCAGGCATGGCCAATACATCACGAGCCATACGAGCAACCATAAGATACCTAGGACCATGTATTTTCCACCATCCTAACACATCTTCCCCTACTTTATCCTATTCAAGTCCCTCATTTAGGTACTTTTGTAACTCTGTCTTGATGATTCCTCTTCCTCCATCTGGGCCCTTTAACTTCTTTCTTAATTGTTGTGCATAAGAGGCAGTTCCACTAGATGCATTACCCTTCTCAACTTTAGGTTGTGCCCCACTACTTTGCCCACTTTGAGGAGTCAATGACTTGTACAATTGTCAATACTCATCAAACAAAGTTTCTAGTTTCTCTCTTACTTTCAAAACTATTGCACTACCTTGTACTTCACCAAACAAATCACAAAGAGAGACCTCAAGACCCGCCAACTTGTATCTAGGATCGAAGATGAGAGCAATATACACCAAAGGGTTCATTTTCTCAGGTGTGCCATAGTATTTATCATATTTCATCCTCATCCACTTAGCCATTTCTTTAAAGTTTGTGACTCTAGATCCAATCTCCTCAATGTCCTCATTTTCTTCATTATTAGCATCAATGGTTTCAACAACTTCCTCCAATTGTCTTAACATAGTGTGAATAGCCACAATCTCAAAGAAAAGCAGATTGGATTTGACATATGAAGTACCAGACAAATGCAAAGTAACATTATAAAAAAACTCCAAAAAAACTAACAAGTGTTTAATTTGTTTCCAATCATTAGAATTGGGAGGTCTATTTATATCATCATCTTTTGCCAACTTCACATTATAATAAGGGTCTCTTTTGCTGTACTTTGTGAATGCATGCTCATATACTAAAGCAGTGCTAAGCATTTTATAAGTGGAGTTCCATTTAGTGGGAACATCAAGAGACAAAGAAGCCTTGCTCTCAATTTTTTCTGCAACCACACATTCTTGAAATCTTTCCAACCTACTCGGAGATTGCCTAATAAACCTTACAGCAACTCGAACATGCTTAACTGACATCCCAACAACCTTCAACCCGTCCCATACAACCAAATTAAGTGTGTGAGCAACACACCTAAAATGTAAGAATTCCCCACCAGAGAAAAGAAAATGACCATGTCGCTGAAACGCACCAATGAGGGCAGTACAAGCGGTGCTGTTGCTCCCAGCATTATCAACAGTAACAATAGTAACAGTGTACAACTTAGAAGCTAGATCCCAATCTTCTAAACATTTTCCAAGAACAAGAGCAATATCATCACCTTTATGACTAGAAATTGCACAAAAATTCAATAGTTTCTTATACAATTTTCAATCATTATCAATGAAGTGGGCAGTTATAACCATGTAGTTAATCCTCTGAAGTGAAGTCAATGTGTCTGTTGTCACACACACCCTTTGATATGAATGTATAAACCATTCTTTCAATTTCACTCTTTCATCCACATATATGCGATAAATGTCTCTTGCAATTGTAATGCGTGAAGGCATGTTAAGTGAAGGACAACAAACAGACATCATTTGCCTAAATCTCACATTTTCAACAAATCTAAAGGGCAGCTCATCAATTATGATCATTTTAGCTATAGACTCCCTTGCCTCATGAGGATTCAATACCCATGACTTCAATCTAGCTTCTCCCTCATTGTTTAGATCCTTTTCAAGAACCAACTGACTTTGTGTCGGTTTGCTTTTATTGTTCGGGTTTTTAGGACATTTTGGAAAATGATTTTTCAAGTTCTTCGTACCATTCTTAGTGGACTCAGCCCTATATATTCTACCACCGTAGTTGCACTTACCGGCCGCTCTGTTGCCATTCTCTTTGATCTCTTCGAAATGATCCCAACGCTCCGCCCTTTGAGTAGACTTTCTAGCCACTTGTTTCCCCCTGCTCATGCTTTTTGTCACTCTTTCAGTTTGCTCTTCTTCCTCCTCAATTTCAATGGGGTCATTAGGTTGGTGCTCACTTGGATTGGTATCCATGTCAAATGATTCTTCCATTGCCGAACTACTTCGCTTTTTGGATTTGGAGCTTGACATCTAGCATTGACAAACAATTAAAATATATATAAGTACATAACATATATAGATCATGTTACTTTAAAAAATACAAATACAAAACTTGGCTACTTAAGGTGCACCCTTCTTCTGTTCGAAGCTATGTCGGGTCTAAGGGTAAACCTCTCCAAAAGTGCACTCATTCCAGTGGGTGATGTGCCCAACGTTCATGAGTTGGCTCGCTTTTTTGGATGCGGAGTTGATTACCTGCCTTCTTCATTTCTTGGGCTTCCTCTTGGTGCTCCATTTAAGAGCATATCAATTTGGTATCCAATTATCGAGAGGTTTCATAAGAAGTTGACAGGCTGGAAGTCAAAGCTTCTGTCCAGAGGGGCCAGATTGACTCTTTTGAAGAGCACCTTGAGTAGTCTGCCCATTTACTTCATGTCTTTATTCACTATCCCAGCTAGCATTGCTAGTCGGATAGAGAAGATCATGAGAGATTTCCTTTGGAACTCCATTGAAGATGGTAACAGCCTCCACTGGGTCAATTGGAATGAGGTATGTCGTCCTAGTCTGCAGGGTGGACTTGGCATAAGACCTCTTCGTCTTATGAATGAAGCGTT
>JACYFF010031955.1:59262116-59281506 GCA_017589665.1 Selenicereus undatus
AACATAGAAAAACTTTCCATGGCTATCGAATAACAGAGGAGGAGGAGGAGGATGGAGGAGGATGAAGGAAATCTCAAAGAAGAAAGGATAACAAAGCACTTAATAGATTGCTGTCACCAGGGTTAGGGTTTCTGGCTCCAAACTCAAGTTCAGCCGCACCACTATGCTTTGCTTACTTCCACTGACAGCTTGATTGAAAGGCTTCACAAAGAAAAAGAGGGGTCAAAGCCCCTCAAAGGTTTTTTTTCTTTTTATTTTTCAAATGGTCTGCTATGGTCTATAAAGTGTGGGCTTCGTAGGCTTTGTGCCTCTGTCAGAAGCCCAGAAAAGCACAAGCTAAGAATGGGCTGCACCTGATGAAGGTGGCCTTCGGGCTTTTGTGAGCCTGGGGCACACGTGCTTTTTTAAACACAAACTAGGACTTTGGGTTTAGGGGTCTATTTGGGTAGAGAGTGGATGTTATTGGGATATTTTTTTTTTTTTCCTGATGCTGGGTAGAAATATTGGTTTACTTAAAAATTACAAATACAGATAATTAATTACTATTTTTTTTTTGATAAGGAAAAATATGTATATTAAATAAAAGGATCAATGGATGGATGCTAGGAAAGCATCCTACAAAAGATTATATACAACCAATATGCAAGCTATCCCCAAAGTCGACCACATCAAAAGATGAAGTGCAAAAATTCCCCTTATTCCAAAAATAAAGAATCTTAATGAAATTGTGTTTTAAGTGCTGAAGGGAAGTTTTAACTGAAAAACCTCAACTGAAGCAGAAAAATGGGAGTCAACGGTTAAAAGAGCATCTGGAGGCCACTCAGCTGAACAGTTGCCCTTAGTAGGAAACCTAGAAGAGCCCCTACTGCTCTCATAGCCTATAACCCCATACCTTCCTCGGCGAGAATAAACTTGAGTATAGTTAAGCCTAGATTCCCTCTCCCTGGAGTTCTCCCTTAACTCCTCAGGTGTAGCTGCTTGCTGGTTCTTTTGAAGCTAGTGTCCAAAGCACTGACAACAGAACGAAGAAAGCAGGCTGGCTCCCCAATAAAGCCACACTTAAGTCAACATTCCGGAGGTGGAGGCGGAGGTGGAGGTGGAGGTGGAGGTGAGGTGGAGGTGGAGGTGAGGTGGAGGAGAAGGCATAACAATAGACGACCCTAACTGAGAAGGAGAGGAAGAACTCAATTTACCCACTTACCCCATGTAGGAAGGACTAACAATCTCAGCCAATGATTCGAAGATTCTAGCCCAACCCTTGTCATTCCATCATGTTGGAAAAATGACGAAGATCTTCTGACATTTGGATCACAGACAATCCAAGGAATTTTCGACGTCTGTTCCTCTTAGATTCCAACAGAAAAATAATGGAGCCATGGCCCATTTTATTACATAAATTTGAAGACTTAGCCTTGCAAAATCTATTCGAATCCCTGATAAACCACAAAGCCACTTGTTCAGGCAGTAGGAGTGAACCTCCTTCCTCTCCCATTCTCAGAAATTTTCAAGAAATCCTCTTTAATCCCAACAATTGCTAAATCAAAAGACTCGCTTTCAATGGCCACAAACCTCTTGCAGCCTCCCCTCATTATATCAACCAAACAGAGAACAACACTTAACAGAGAAGAAGAGTAGCATTTAACAAAGAAGAAGGCAAAAACCAAGGAACATGCACAAAACAGAAGAAAGAAGACTAGAACACACAAATTGGGCCTTCGAAACCCTAGTTGGCCTGTGTTGGCGAGAAAAGCAGCCAAAAAACACTTTGGTGACACTCTAGCAACCGGAAAAGTCACTGGCGACGAGACCGGCCGGCGAAAACCCCACCGATAGACAAAGCCGGCCACCACAGCCGTTCCCACAGTTAAGGGAAAAGCCCAATAGGATCATACATATCTTAGAAAAATGAAATCGAAGCTTGAGAGCCAAGTGAGCAGGATGTCGTGGCCCCCCGAAGACCCGAGGTCCGTTGAACCCCAGGTGTAGCTACAATGACCTGAGAGATTCACCCACTCAGCACAACCCCTCTCTCTCAGGAAGTCTCTCCTGGATTTTGGAATCTTCTGTAATGTGATGATTAATTACTAAACAACTACGAAATAGTTAGTTATAGAAAAATAAAATGAAATGCAATTGTGAATTTATTACGAAATGAAACGAGTTTTACTTTTTTACTGATTAAATAACAACAGCAACATATAGTGACATAATATTTCAAAAATAAAAAAAAGTTTGATTCCATTCCATAACTAGCAAACAAGACTAATTGGAACTTGGCTCCATTCATTCTCTGCCATACACATGAAAAAGGAGTCAAGTTCCATACGCAACTCCCCTGGTATCATTTGTTGATTCCATTACTTTCCACTTTTGCTAACCAAACAACCCCTTATTGGAGAAAACTAGGGATGGTTTACTTTTTCGCAGACTACCCAACTTGTAGGATTTAAAATGAGTTTTACATTTTGAAACACCACAACCCCGGCCATCCTGTGTTTGGGGGTGGGGGGATGGGGTTCATGGATTAGCATGGAATTGACATTGAATGAACAAGGCAAATAAAAACAAGAAAGATGTGAACTTAGACCATATTGAATTGACTTCAATTGATCAAAGAACTAACGTTGTGAACTTGAAGAGAATTGAAACTACTTCAACATTTTTCGTGTGGCCACCAATCTTCTCTAATCTCTTTGATCATAACAGCTTGATCTTGTTTGGAAATAAGAAGCCAACACGTTTGGCATGACATACCAAGGCTTTGATATTTACTATTGTACCTACTGTAAGAGCTGCATAACCAACGATGTACCAGCTAGATTTTGAAGAAACTGTTTCCTTTTTTTTTTTTTTGCAGAAACATTCAAAAGAATCTCCCTTGAAAATTATTTAAGATCAAGAGAATTGAGCGAAGACAATGACCTAAAAAGGCTTTTAAGTGTGATAGTTCCTCGTCTTTCCCATTTGTGGTGATGTAATCAAGCACTGTGCATATACTACACGAAGTTCAGAGTGCCATACACTCCTATGTAGGACATGGGTGACTTGTGCAAGTTTTCCTAATTGCAAAGAAAGGAGATCAAGTTCTGTTTTGAGTATGTAAGATTAATGTCAGGACTATTATCTATAAATTGTTCAAATAATTCTATTGAAAACTGAGAGACTTCATCATAAAGAATTACGTCCAGGTGTGAAACAGTGCATAAACATAGGGTTCGAGGGTGAAAATCTTTGAAATTGCTTCATTTGCAGGTTTCTGTTTCATTCTTAAAAGTAATATCTAATCACAAGTGTTTCCCTTTTTTGGGGTGAGCTTAACTGCTGGAGTGTATTGAAAACATTCAGTTGCTTAGTTGTACTGATATGATACTTGATTATTCCTATTTATTGTTGCTGATTCTTCATCTGTGTTTCTAGGTTGATGCGATATTAGACAAGGAAAATTTTACTTTGGAAGAGCTGTTGGATGAAGAAGAAATAATACAAGAATGCAAAGCTTTGAACAGCCGTTTGATTAATGTGTAATTGATCTTCCCTCTTCTTGAAATTTTTATATATCATCTCCTTTCTCATCCGAGAAGGGGGTGACTTTACGTTTTTCCTCTTCCTGCCTTTCTTATTAATATTGTGGTGTGTGGTGTTCATGATCAGATCTTCACTTTTGTCTTCTTTTCCTTTTCTGTAGCTTACGAGACAGAGCCCAGGTGGAACAACTTGTACGCTATGTTGTAGAAGAACCTCCAGAGGATGCTGACAGCAAACGTGCCTTCAAGTATGGTGCTTTATTATGACATCTTACATTTTTTTTTTTTTGGTGATTTATTTATTTATTTATTAGTTTTTGAGGTCACTGGAAGTAGTGTTTTTTGATGAGTAACCAAATCGAGGTAACTCCTAGGGGATGGCATCCAAGTACAAAAGGGGGTAACTAGAAAAATGGTCATACCTCAAGCTCTCTTGAACGGTATTATCTACAAATCCAAATAAGTCAATGTCATACCACAATTGGGTGCTTGACTTCAAATATACATGATTATGAAAAAGTAAAGCTTGTGTTCTTGGTAGGAAATACCCTCAGCCTCAAAAATCGGATACTATTCCTTCTAAATTCCAAGAACCCAAGTTGTCGTCAGTCTCCTTTAAGCCAACAATAGATATGTTTTGACTCTTGGTGGCTGCGGAGAATGATCCCATCCAGGAGAGGGACAAATGCCAAAATGAGTAAACCCTTTGGCATGAACAAGATAGTCAGCTGATTCTTCCACCTTGAGACACCACAGTACATACTTGCTAAGTTAAAATTTCTGGGAACTTCCCCTTTACTAGCTGCTGAGCAGAAATGTGAGCTTTGGACTTCTAGATGGCCTTGATAAGGAAATTAGGACAAATTGATCCTTCATAAAGTTCTAAAATGCGCAGGTGCAAAATGCAAGGTGAAGGTGCACACATCATCAATGCGAGGTGCAAGTTTTGGAAACTACTTAAGTTTTGTTGCTCAGCACTGATTGTATATTTACTATTTAAATAACTGCACTAAAAAAGATGATAAAACACCAAGAGAGCAATATCTTATAATAAATAATGTTCTCAGACATTCAAAAAATGTACTCCCATGCTGTGTTCTCACAAGATGTTAATGAATATAATCAGAATATTGCGAACAGCCTATATATCATTGGCACCCATCGATCGGGGTGTGATGGGTGGCATGCGGTGTCCTTACCCACCTTCTTTCTCTATAGTCTTTCTCCCACCCTTCTGCCTCACTCCCTCTCTTCCCCTCTCTGACATTGGGCAGGATAACGGTGGGCAAAAGTTGGGAATTTAGGGTTTAGCTAGGAATTCGAAAGAGCTCTTTGATGAGGTAAGGAGAAAATAAAAGAAACTAGTAAATAAACAATAGATATCTTAATCCACCTAAAAAAAACCCTAGAAGATCCACCTAGGCTTTGTGAGAGATCCACTCACTAGCAACCATGAATCCATTTGGCCAAAGGAAAGGAATTAATCTGCTGGAAATTTTCTGATTCATTTGATTCCCTTGAAACAGCACCTAACAAAGCTTATATAGCCCTAGAAATTATAGCCATACATGGCCTTGGAAAAGACGATAACTCTATACCCTAGACGATATCTTATCTTCCAAGCAACATTGTCACCTGAAATAATTAAAAAAAAGGGCTGCTAAAAGTACCCTAAAAGTTAGCCTACGAAAAATAAGATGATATACAAAATTAAACTCTGGTAAGACTCTACTTCTAAAGGACTGTGAAGCAACCTATATGATTACTCTAATTCTCCTCAATAAACGTTGGACTAACAAAAACCGTACACAATTTTGTGCCATAGTTTTTTGGGACTCTTCTCTCTGTTTGCATCACTCTCGTTCTTGGGATGACCTTGTTCATCGAGGTATAGCATGAAGTCATGGGTCTTTAGGCATGAGGTCGTGATACTCCTCTCTTCTTTGCTGCTGATGGTGCTTTTTTATTCATTTGCTGTTGTCATTTTGTTTGGCCTATGGCCTCCTGGAGACACAGTCTTGATGTGCTACTCAATTGCAGTTCCTTCCTAAGGTGCTGTTCTGGTGGGGTTCGGAGTGTTTTTTGCTGTCATGGTGGTCTTCTTATCTCTTGTCATTGGAATCTTATTTTATGTTAGCTATTATGCTGCATTAGGCAACCTTAGTTGAAGCAGTGGGTGGCAGTTTTCTTGCAGAAGTTTTGTTTTGAACCTTGATTGCGATTATGTGAAGCGGTAGTTTCTTGTGTACATTATGAGATGGATGAGTATTGGGAAGAAATGAATTTATTGGATTTAATTGATGTGTATAACAAATTTTAAAGTCATTTTGTGTTAATGGCTTTGTAGTGAATTTGTAGACTTCTGCAGTGGATCCCCCCCCTCTCTCCCCCCCTATTCATGATGATTTTGAGTATTATTGATGGGTTGTGAAGGTTTTGAATAGTAAACCTAGTGGGTTATCTCAAATTAATTGGTGGGGCGGTAAAGTCTTACAGTATTCATTTTTTTTTTTGATCAGGAAAAAAGAAATTATATTAACAAAAGAATGGATGCAAAGAAAGCATCGTACAATTAGCTATGTACAACCCAAGTGCATCAAATCCACAAAATCCAAGAGATCTAGAGGAGAGTTGCAAACGTTCCCTTTGTCCCAAAAATAGAGTGCCTTGATAAAATAATCTTTAAAACATTGAAGTGGCATCTCCTCATCCTCAAAGACTCTTCTATTCCTCTCACGCCAAATGCTCCAAAAAATTGCATGAGGAAGTAATCTTGCAATCTTCACCTTCACTTTTCTACCAAAAGAGCCCTCCCATGCATAGAGATGTTCCAAAATAGATTTGGACATGACCCAAGAAACTCCCAGGCAACTGAAAACTAGATCCCAAAGAGCTCTTGCAAACGGACAATGAAGCAATAAGTGTGCCACCAATTCTGCAGTAGCCTTGCATAATGGGCACCCATTCACCAAGATCTTACCCCTCTTTTGCAAATTATCAAACGTCAAAATACTGTCATGGGTAGCCTCCCAAACAAAAAAGGACACTCTAAAAGGAGCCAGAGAACTCCAAATGAGCTTCCAAGGAAAAGGCCTTCCCCGTAAATGCCAAGAAGCAGAAGGCACTGAGGCAAGTCTCAAATAGTAGGACTTCACCGTGAAGCTCCCTTTGGAATTGAGATCCCATTTGACTAAATCAAGAGGGGATTGCCTGATGAGCATCCCATTCAGCTTCCTTAGCAAGCTTAAAAGGGAGGCGACATCCACTAAGGCATCTCGAGTAAAAATAGGTGACCAAATGCACGAACCCGACACATTATCGCAATACTCAGCCACAGTAGCGTCTTTATTCTCCGCTAGCACAAAAAGAGAAGGGAAAAGGTCCCTCAACGGGGCACCTTCACACCATCGGTCATGCCAAAACAAAATGGTAGAGCCACTACCCACTTCAAAAGATAGATGAGAGACAAATGTATCCCATCCTTTACAAATAAATCTCCACAGGCTAACCCCATAGGGGCTGTTTGGTCTAGACGGAAACCACCCACGTCTCTCCTCCCCATACTTTGAACATATCACCCTCCTCCAAAGGTTGGACTTCTCATTCATGAATCTCCATAGCCACTTGCCCACCAATGCCTCATTAAAGAGTTTTAGGTCTCTGACTCCCAACCCTCCTTTTGATACGGAAAGCTTAACAACGTCCCATCTCACCAGATGATACTTGAAATTGCCACCAAAAGATCCCCAAAGAAACTTCCTTTGAATGGCTTCCAACTTGGCCGCCACAGAAGCCGGAATAGGAAAAAGGGACAGGTGGTAAGTAGGGATGCTAGAGAGGACACTACGGGTGAGAGCGAGTCTCCCACCTTTGGAAAGATAGTTGGCTCTCCATCCAGAGAGCTTTTTCTCAAATCTTTCCACTACTGGCTCCCAAATAGATTTATCTTTGAATTTTGCTCCTAGAGGAAGACCAAGATAGTAGGTAGGAAAAGAATCCACACTACACCCTAACACACCTGCTAGCAAATGGATATTGTCCACCTGACCCACCGGCAAGATAGAGCTCTTAGCCAAGTTGACCCGAAGCCCCGACACTGCCTCAAACCATATGAGGATACAACGCAAATTCACCATCTGTTCACAATCATTGTCACAAAAAATGATTGTATCATCGGCAAAGAGAAGATGGGATACAGTATTCATTATACCTCATCTTCATCTTATTTTCATGGATGATGCCGCGTCTGTATGACGATTCTGAAGAGACCATTAATCTTTTATGTATTCTTGTGTGGTTTGGGTTAGTGTTGGGATTGAGAATCAGCTTGTTAAGGAATAGCATCTTGTGTGACATGGGGTGTTGGAGGTGTGGGAAAAGTATTCTTGATGTTGGGGTAGAAGCACTTCCATCTTTCTCCTCCGATCTAGTTGGGTGCTAGAGTTAAGTAGAAGTCAATGTGGAAAACTATGTATCAATATGGGAAAGGAATCGGTAGGGGGATTACACTCTTAGTTTAAAAAAGTCCGCCCGAGGCACGCCTAGGCGCGCCTCGGCGTGAGGCTACCGGGTTAGCGCCTCGAAGGGGATGAGGTGCGCCTCAAGGATGCGAGGCTATATCTTTCCCCTTTTTCTTCTTTTTCTTAGCCTTGCCTTTGCCTTTGCCTTTTTCTTTCTTTTCCTCCCTTGGGAGCTAAAAGGTGAGCCAAACTTGTACTGTAAGTACATGCATTGGGGAACTACAATGATCAGATAACATATCTTAAGGTTATTTGTGGTGTTAGTAATCATATTGATGTCTAATCACATTTTTAATGCATTTATCTAACTTATTTATGCAAAATATGCTTTGTGAAATATGAAATACTTAAAAAACAATTTGCATAGAAGTGCACCTCGCATCCATGATGCGTGCGCCTTCGCCTCGTGCTTTGCGCCTCACGCTTTGGGACCCTATGCGCCTCAGTGCGCCTCGCGCTTTTTAAAACTAAGATTACACTCATCAAAAGTGCAAATCAGCATTCCAACTTATTTTCGTTCACTCTTCTAGATTTTGGTGGCTCATAAGTTGGGGTTTGTTCTGAGAAACTTTATTTGGAGCTCTTGTGGTGTATTTAAATGTTACCTAGTGAAGTAGGACATTGTTAAGCATTGATTCTTAGTTGGGGATTGGATATCTTTATCTATTTAGTAAGGATCTTCTTGTGAAACAGTTATGGAGGCTTAGGAATGAAAGCTAAGCTTTAGAGGAGAGTTTTTGGAGTCGGGTATACAGACCTAATTGTACATGTGTGACGAGTTGTATGTAGGCTGGGTAATGTGGTAGATGCATAAAAGGGGGTCGTGTTTCTGGTTTGGGTACACGGGGTGGGTATTCGAGGCTTGATTTCTGAAAATACTAAATCCTAACTAGGAGTTTAGAAACACAATTTGTATATTTTTGTTCCTACCAGTTTGATAAGCATGTCAAAAAAAAGAAAAAAAGAAAAAAAAGAACAGATCTAAAGGATTATAACAATGTGTAGTGTTTAAGTAGATGCTGAATACTGATTAACTTTAAAGTACGATGCTTAAAAAGGAAAGTGACTTCAACAGGTAATTCCGGAGGCACCAATTTGCGGGTTGAGGTACTTGATGATTCGGTGACTTTCTATCATTGAGGAAGTGGACCATGGCTCTTTTTTTGAATAACACATACTCCCTTGCATGCTTTCATAGTTGATTTGATTGATGATGAGGTAGTTGGTGCTTCTTGGGATTGGTGCACGATGGAGGTGGTGCCATAGCTCTGGCTGGAGTAGTGGAGGAAGGATCGTGGTGAAAACAGAGAAGGGTGAAAACTAAAAGTTTTGAATCTTTGAATTTAGGTTTATGGTTACCATATGCCTACGAAAAGACAAATAACCTGCTGTAACAAGTAATTGGGTAATTGAAAGCCTAAAGTGAGAAAAACTTTTAAGAAGCCTGATCCAAATGTGTCAACCCTGACCTGACCGGTTTATCCCAAGAAATGGTTAGGTTTTTGGGTTCGTGAAAATTTGAGTTGGGGTTATCTGTGTTTAAAAAAGCATGCCCAGGCGAGCTTAAGCTCACAAAAGCCCGAAGCCCACCCTCTTGCACCTTGGAATGGGTCAGGCTCAGCCCATTGTTAAAGCCTGCACTTTTTTAGGCTTTTCTGGGCTTCAGACCGAGGCGCAAAGACCATGAAGCTCGCGCTTTATAGATCATAAAATACCATTTGAAAAAAAAAAAAGAAAAAAAAACCTTCAAAGGGCCTTGACTCCTCTTTTGCTTTGTGAAAGCTTTTCAATCACACTTCCACTAGAAGTAAACAAAGCATATTGTTGCCTAAACTTGAGCTTGCAGTTGGAAACCCTCCAGCTCTGTTGACAACATTCTAGTAAATGCTTTCTTCTTCTGTCTTTTTCAGACTTCATTCTTCATCGTCCTCCTTCTTCTCTGTCAGTTGGCAACCATGGAAGGTTTTTCTTTGTTCCCTTTTGTTTTGTTTTTTTTTTGGCTTCAAGGAGGTCGAAAATGGTGCCTCCTACATTGCTACAATGGTACTGAACCCTTGCTTTTTTTTTTTTTTGGGTGCTTCTTAATCGTTCTCCCTTTTTTTCTATCTCTATCGGACTCTCTCTCACTCTCTATTTTCCTAGCAGGCTAGTAGCATGTGTTATGTTTTTGGAGTTCAATTTATAGTAATCCAATTGAGCTGTGTTTAATGCTTTAGTGCTTTAATTGTATTTTGCAGTGTTTAATTGATTCTCTCTTTTTTTTTTTTTTGTAGTTGGTGAAAATCACTTACTTGATGCCATTATCTAGTTTATTTCCCAAGAAATATGGTTTTGGGATTATTTTCAATCATTTTTGTAGTAAAAGTGCGCCTCGCGTTTAAAAGGTCCGCATATTCGCTTCGAAGCCCTCCCCTTGGGCCTAGGACCCTTTGCGCTTTTTTGCGCCTCGGGCTTTTTTAATCTAAGGGGGTTATCAATCTTGTCCAAAGTCCTAAATTATTCGGGTAGGTTTGGGTTAGGTTATTGGGTAATTTCTTCCAGATGTAGTTGTAAGAGATTCATCACCAGGGCTTGGAAGATTGTTTAGCTTTGTATTTCTTATAAGGTTGGGGATGGTTTCTTAATCCATTTTTCAGACTCAGTAGCTTTCCTCTTGTCCGTAGCCTTGAATAAAGACGCGTTGATTTTTGATCAGTGTGAGCAGATAGTTTTTGTTTGATCTCCTCCTGTTGTACATGGCCATTTTTTGAAAAGATGATTGCATTAGCCAATGCATGAGGCATTTTGGAGACTTTGGGAGGGGTGTTGGGTTCTCTTCATTGTATGGGTAAATGAACTCAATTTTAGTGGAAGTTTACAGTCATATCTTACATTTTTTGCTTAAGAAAGTGCTGACTGACCCTTCTGTGCAGTCGGCAACCCACTATAGCTGTCAGCTGTGCCTCCTTTTCTCCTCTGTTTGTCAAATATCAATCTTCTTGCCTGGCTTGGTGTTCGTTTGAGGAATTCCTTTGTTCATGTTGCTGGCTTTCCCCACTTCTTGCTGGTCTGTTGTTGGTTTGGTTGGTTGTGTCTCCTCTCCTCTGCTTCCCAGACAATGCATGCCTCATTGAGGACTGAAGGGAAGTTCTTGGAGCTTTTTGGGGGGTGACAGAGGTGTGCTTCCTTTTAGGATTGCTGAATCATCCAGAAGGAGAAGCTCTTTCATCAGGTTCAGTCTGTAGGAGTTTAGATGGCTAGCAATTGAGATGGTTCGTTTATGTTCTTCCAAAGGGAACCCTCTGTAGGTGAGAACCTTTAGAGTTGGCCATAGTTTTCTGTTGCTTTAGTTGACGAAAAATGCCAAAGGATGGTTCATTGAGCTAACGCAATATAGGACCTCTAATCAGCCGAGGACAATCATTTTCCTAGAAGGTGACAAAGCAGATGGCTGGGTTCGGGTAACAAAGATTTTGAAAGAGTCTCTTATTAGTGGGAGTATTAAGATTTTCTCTCAGCCTAGCTCCCATTAGGTTGATCCATTAACTTGAGATCAAAACAGGCGAGGCCTTTGAGTTATGCTAATGCTGTTCCAAGTTGTGTGGGTGGTTCTGAGAGATCTGTCTTGAAGGGTTGGAGGTGCAGGTCGTGGTTCGTGGGACTTTTATGCTGCGACTCTTGGTGATTTGCAGGAAAATGGGCTAGCTACGCATCATAAGAGAATGTTCCATGCCGGGAGTTCACCTTCTAGTCATTTTTTTTTAAAGGATAAGGGTAAGGCTCACTCTGTTCCATCAGGTAGAAAGTCCTAAAAGGACAATCTTTACGCTGCCCCCCGTCCTTTTGTTAATCAATTCTAGGTCCTCAAGGATCTCTTGGAGAGCTACCCGGTATCTGTTTCAAGTTCTTCTTGGTGCAATTCTCCTTCTGCCTCTACGCTACCTGAATCAAATTTTGAGGATTAGGGGGTAAGACTGTAAGAGCCTCCTTTTTGTCATGTTCCTGAGGACTTGGTTCTTTACTCCCGAAGGAAAGAGAATGGGAAGGAAAAGGTGACCGATGGTGATGTTTTTACTTCTCCCATTTTGCATGAGTAGGAAAGGGCTCTCTCTGATGCAGGGGAATCTTCAAGACAAAGCCAGGATAAAGGAGTTGATGGAGATACCTATCCTATTGTTGATCCGATTGAGGATGTGGAGGGAGCTTCTGTATGGGTTTTGGCCCACATTGTTTTTTTTTTCTATAAATATGTGGGGTTAGCGATCAAAGGGAGAGAGATGGAGTTGCTTTCTTTTCTATCCTCTTTGGAAGCTAATGGTAATAAAGGTGATCAAGTGGTTGCAGAGAGTGGTGGAGTAGAAGTAGGGGACATGACCTTGCTTGATAGGGCCTAGTATTAAGGCTTTATCTTGGAAAGGCAGGGGACTAATTTGTCCGATGAAGAGGGCAAATGTCAAGTGGGTGTTGAGGAGGTTTTCTTGTGACATTGCCATTCTCCAAGAATAAAAAATGGAAGATGTCAACCGTCCTGTTACCATTAGCCTTTGGGGTCGTCGTCCTGTCAAGTGGCTTTTTCAACCATTTGTGGGTTGTTCGGAAGGTATTATTGTTATTTGGGATCGTCATACTTTAGAGCTTATTGACTCTAGAATTGAGTCTTTTTATATGTTGTAAGTTTAAGTCCTTGGATGATAATTTTGTTTGGGTCTTATTGGTGGTTATGGGCCTAATTTTGACAATTTGTGTTCTTTTTTTAATTTTTTTTTTGGAGTGGAGGACTTCCATGTCTATTTGGGATATTCCTTGGTGTTTAGGAGGCGACATCAATGTCATTAGGTTTCCCTCTTAAGAGATCTAAAGAGCTGAGGCCCACCATCATCATGAGAAGGTTTTCAAATTTTATAAACTCTTGTAATCTCATTGACCCTCCTTTAGAAGGTGGTCGTTTTACATGGTCTAGCCATGAGGAGGTCCTCACTTTATCCTGTATTAATCGTTTTCTTTTCTCCATTGATTGGGATGATTGTTTTCAAGGACTTCATCGAGTTATTCTCCCTAAGGTTACTTCTGATCACTTCCCCATTCTACTCCGGGTTGGGGAAGTCCATTTGGTGAAAAGGCCTTTTAAATTCGAAATTGTTTGGCTTGAGGTGGATGGATTTTTTGACCTTGTGAAATCCTTTTGGGAGGGACTCAATGTCTCTGGTTCCTTAGATTCATTCTAGCCAAACAGTTGTGCTTTCTCAAGTCCAAGCTCAAAGACTGGAATGGGGATGTCTTTGGCCACCTTGGTACTAAGATGGCTTAGTTGGTGGATAAGGTCAAGTGTGTGGATGGAAAGGAACAACAATCTCTCACCTCTGATAGATTTGAGTGGTTAGATCTGAAGAAAGAGCTTTCAAATGTACGTAATTGGATAGCATGTTCTGGCGGCACAGAGCGAAGTAACATTGGATTGAAGAAGGAGATCATAATACCCAATTCTTTCGCAGGATGGCTAATAGAAGAAGAAAATTCAATGATATTCATAACATTAAGGTGGAAGGTGAGTACCATGTGGAGTCTTCTATTAAATATGCAATTACCCGGTTTTATGTTAATCTTTATCAAGAAGATCAACCATCTCGGCCTTTCCTGGAGGGGATTGATTATGATTCTATTAGTCTTGGTGATGCTTTCAAGCTTGAAAAGGACTTCTTCAAGGAGGAATTTTGGAATGCGATCAATGACTTAGGCAAGGACAAAGCTCTAGATCCAGATGGTTTTGACATTGCTTGCTTCTTGCTATCTTGGAGTACTGTCAAGGGGGAGACTATGGGGCCTTTTGCTGATTTTCGTAGGGCTGGCATCTTTGAGAAAAGTTTGAATGCCACTTTCATAAGCTTGATCCCTGAAGTGGCAAGGCATATGACATTAAGAAATTTAGACCCATTAGTATAGTCAGGTGTGTGCAAAAATTCTTGCCAAGGTTCTTGCCTCGAGGATGGGAAAAGTCATTGGCAAATTGCATGCCTTTGTTTCCATTCGTCAAATTTTAGATGCTTCTTTGATAGCTAATGAGTGTCTCGACTCCTATCTCAAATCTAGCCGGTCGGAAGTTCTGTGTAAGTTCGATATTGAAAAGGCTTTTGATCGTGTCTCTTGGGATTTCCTTATGACCAGTTTTGAAAAAATGGGCTTCCCTAGCCAGTGGAGGAGATGGGTGTACTTTTGCATTTCTACTGTCCGCTTTTCAGTTTTAATCAATGGTGAGCCCTCAGGTTTCTTCCCTAGTTCCAGAGGGCTTCATCAAGATGATCCTCTTTCCCCCTTGTTATTTGTCTTGGTGATGGAATCACTTAGCAGACTGCATATTAAAGCAACTAAGGTGGGTTTATTCGAAGGTTTTCAAATTGGTAACTCTTAATCCGGCATCATGTTGATCTCTCACCTTCTCTTTGCTGATGTCACTCTTATTTGTTGTAAACCGGATGAGAGTAACATTGGGTATTTGAGGTATGCCCTTTTCTTTTTTTGAAGCAATATTTGGTCTTAGAGTCAACTTATCAAAAAGTGTTCTTCCACTTGGTGAGGTTCCCGAGCAGCATCACTTGGCTCATTTCCTCGGTTATGGGGTTGATTACCTGCCATCTTCTTACCTTGGTCTTCCTCTCGGTGCAAATTTTAAGTGCAAAGTTGTGTGGGAGCCTATTGTTGAAAGGTTCAATAAGAGATTGACGGGGTGGAAATCTAAGCTTTTGTCCAAAGGGGGAAGGCTCACTTTGTTGAAGAGCATTTTATGGAGCCTCCCTATTTATTTCATGTCCTTTTCACTATCCTAGTTAGCATCGCTAATCAGCTTGAGAAAATCATGAGAGACTTTCTTTGGTCCAGTGATGAGACCAATATTGGTATCTTAGATTAAAAAAGCCCGAGGCGCCAAAAAGCGCAAAGGGTCCTAGGGCCTTTGGCGCGGGCTTCGAGGCGAAGGCGCGAGCTTTTTAGATGCGAGACGCACTTTTACTAAAAAATGCTTGAAAATCATTCCAAACCATATTTCTTCTAAAATCAACTAAATAATGGCATCATATAAATGATTTTCACCAGAAAAAAAAAGGGAATCAATTAAACACGACAAAACACAAATAAAGCATTAAACACAGCTCAATTAGATTACTATAAATTGAACCCCAAAAACATAACACATGCTGCCAGCATGCGAGGAAGAGAAAGAGAGAGAGAGAGAGTTAGAGAGAGAGAGAAAGGGTGAAAGATTAAGAAGCACAAAAAAAAAGTAAGAGCTCAGTACGATTGCAGCATTGGAGGACGCACCATTTCCGACCTCCTTGAAGTTGCAAAAAAATAAAAGGAAACAAAGAAAAACCTTCCATGGTTGTCCAATAACTGAGGAGAAGGATGGAGAAGGAAGTCTGAAAGAAGACAGAAGAACAAAGCATTTACTAGATTGTTGTCACCATGGTTAGGGTTTCCAGCTCCAAACTCATGTTCAGTAGTAGCAATATGCTTTGTTTACTTTTAGTAACATCTTGATTGAAAGGCTTCCACAAACAAAAAGAGGGGTCGAGGCCCTTTAAAGTTTTTTTTTTTTTTTTCCCAAATGGTCTGTTATGATCTATAAAGCGCGGGCTTTGTAGGCTTTGGGCCTCGGTCTGAAGCGCAGAATAGCCCAAAAAAGGGCGGGCTTTAAGAATGGGTTGAGCTTGACCCATTCCAAGGCGCAAGAGGGTGGGCTTCGGGCTTTTGTGAGCCTAGACGCACCCCGGGCGCGCTTTTTTAAACACAGACTGGTATCCATTAGGTTAATTGGGGAGAGGTTTCTTGTTCCAAGCAAGAGGGAGGCCTAGGCATAAGACCTCTACTTTTTGAGGTAAAGTGTTGTCCTTGCAAGTTTTCAAACTCTACTTTTTGAGATTTTACATGATTGGAGTCATGCATTTAATGGTGGAAGAAACATGTGTTTCTTGGATTTGGTAGATAATATTATGCTTGAGAGCCTGAGGGCATGATGTTTTTACTTTTTCCCCTTTTGTAAGTGGGTGTCGTCCGCTTGATGTCTTAAAAAAAAAAAACATATGTTGTACCAATTTGATGCTCATTATGTTTATCTACTTTTTTGTTGCATACACTATGCTTGGAAAGCTCCCTTTTTGGTCATTCCTATAGTGGGCAATTTCCGATCTCATCCCTCTTACAATTGTTGCCTTGACTTGAAATTTCTCCTTTTTTTCTTTTTTTTTTTCCTTTTTTGGTTGGTTGTAGAACCGAACCACGCCGCCACCAAAAGCATAAGTTAACCAAGAGCATGGATGTTGTGAGGCCTCTCTCAGTATGGTGTTTGTTTAAATTCAAGCTTGAGATGTCTTGCAAACTGACTGTGATGCCATTTTCTGGAATCATCTTAGCTAAAAACTGAAGCTGATGCCTAAGAGTAGGTTTTATGATATACTAATTAACATTTCTGTGTAAGAAATCCATCTTTTGAAACCTAAAAATTTTCTGTCGCTCAATTTTCATGATGTTTTCAGAAATTGTGGTAGCACAAGTCTTATGGATGGGGCATTTGTGTTAAATAGTTGTTATATAGCTTATATACATTTTATGTATTGATAACTAAGAGCCTGTGGCTGTCTTTCTTTTTGTACTCTGGTAGTCTAAAAAATGTGAGTAGAGACTAGAGAAGTTGACTGGAGTGATCCTTCCAACCATTTTCTTCATACATTGGTAGCTGAAAATCTACAAAAAATGACATATTTGTACATTCAGTTCCTTCCTTGTGATCTATATTATTCTTTTGTTTAATTTAGGTTCCCATTCGTAGCATCAGAGGTGTTCACTTGTGAAATTGATGTCATCTTGAGGACTTTAGTAGATGAAGAAGAGGTATGGTCATATGTTTTATGTAGCGTGGTGTAAATTTTCTGCAGTTATTGCTGCATTACATTTGTTATTTCTGATTTTGTGAATTGTGTTACTGTTGCAGCTGATGAATTTGCTTTTCTCCTTCCTGGAGCCTGGCCGGCCTCATAGCACATTGCTTGCTGGGTACTTTAGCAAGGTCATTTGATTTTCTTCAATGAACTTGGTAATTTTCAGCAATCTACTGTTTTGTTGTCTTACTGATGTTGGCTAATATCTTCTTTCTTTGTTGGCATTGAAGGTGGTTGTGTGTCTCATGTTAAGGAAGACAGTCCCACTTATGAATTATGTCCAAGTAAGTGTATTCTTCAACTTGTCTTTACCTTCTTCTTGATCTCAATTTGAGAAGTAAATGCTGTTGTTGGCTTGTTGCTTCAACAGAGTTTAATTCAATACAGCATGAGGTCATCTGGTTCTGTACGTCCTGTTTGGACGTTTCCCGGATTAGTACTGTTAAATAGTTCCAATTTCTGCAGTTGTAGCCAACTGTTGTGGTCAACTTTTTTGTATCATTGCCCTGTTGCAACTTATTACATAGTCGCTACCCTGTGCCTTCCCATAGAGCCATAAAATACTTTCTTTCTGACGTCTTAATGTGTAGCAGACAATCATTTCTTGTGTGTTCTGATTCTAAACAAAAGAAGAAATCAAACGGTAGATCGGAATCATTAATTCAACACCAAGGATCTACAGAACAAAGCCACTAGTGCAAGGATAGAGAAATCCACTCGCATTCACTAGTAGACAAGTTACATAAGTAAACTAGATTTTGAGAAGTTTGTCTGTGTAGAGGAAAGATACAATTCGCATTCAATCTTGATTGTTTTGGTATGCTCACTATGAGAGTCTTATTTGCCTTTTATAGCGAAAAGGGAGGTTACTAGAGAAGCTTAAACATGAGTCTTGCTGGTCACTAGGTTAGGGCAAAACATGTATTCTTAATTCTGACTATGATAGGTATAATGTGCTTAAAATGAATCTGGCAACTCCCTGCTGAATATGAAGCACCCCATCGATATTCGAACATTGTGTTCAGCTTATATTAGGGAGCAAAAGCTTTGAGTCTTCCGCTTGAATTCAACTAGGGGCTTGAATGTTGCTTTATTCGAACGTTGTGTTCAGCTTGCATCATTATTGCTGTTGCATTTGATTCCTTGAGGCATCGTAAAATGAGGGAAGTCAGTCCATGCATCCCACCTTTTTAAATGAGTGAATAAAATGCAAACATGACTAGATGCACTAAAGCCTGTGAGGCTGCCAGAAAATGAATGTTGTACCTGTTTTTGTGCCCGTTGAAGTATTCAAACTCAAATCAAAGTCTTGTTTTTTTTTTGGGGGGGGGGGGGACAAAGTCTTATTTTACAAAAAAATAAATGAATTATTAAGAAAACCAATTTAGTGGGTTTGGGCCACATTAGGCTCAATTCATATGCAAATGCTCATTGCAAAATCGTGTAGAATCAAGGACCAACTTGATCCTCTTTCCCAACATCCAAGATTAGGGGAGCCGTAGACTCCACAAATAACCATGTATGATCCATACTAGATCTGACCAACTCTGCATCCTACCTTTTTACATTCTTGACATCTCATCTTTGTTTTGTCTCAATAGCATCTTCCGTCGAACAAACCGGGTTCCTCTAATGCAATGAATTTTTCTGGAAGACTCGTCTCTTGAAGATCATTCAAAAAGTATCAGATTGCATACTGTTCCTCTGGATATTTTCTTCAGTACACGATTCTTCAACTTAAAAGTGCGTTGTGGCTTCGTTTTCCATAAATTGGCCATGCAATTTCCATATTGGGATAGTTTAGGATGTCCTCTTTAATTTTCACGAGGAATGTATCCAAAATGGCATGTGCCAAAAAAACTCTAGTGCATTTCCACTTAGAGCTTAGAGCTTCAGACTCGCCTCTTTCCCCCACTGACATGACACGACACGGGTACGGATGCGTAATGCGGGTCTGAAACTGACTATTTCACATGGACATGGCAGAATCATAGGTGAAAGAAATTGAGGTTGGCGAACTTACTGGTCCCAATCATAGTTACCAGGATCGCGGATCGGTCGGATTCTGGAACTGGAACCCTACTTCCCTAAAAATGGGAACGACAGGCGTAGATGATTTGGAACGTTTTTGTGGAATGGAATTTGTAATTTCAAATCCGTAGTTGGAGTTGAGTTTTTGCCTTGTTCTTATCTCGGTCTTCCTCTTGGTGCTTCTTATAAGAGTTTAGCGGTATGGGACCCGGTTATTGAGAGGTTCCATAAAAAATTGGCAGGTTGGAAGTCTAAGCTTTTGTCCAGAGGGGGCAGACTCACTCTTTTGAAGAGCACTTTGAGTAGCTTACCTATCTACTTCATGTCGTTATTTACTATCCCAACTACCATTGCTAATCGATTAGAGAAAATCATGAGAGATTTTCTTTGGAATTCTATGGATAATGGT
>JACYFF010031955.1:59301506-59327609 GCA_017589665.1 Selenicereus undatus
CCCACAATTTTTCCAACCACTCTCCTCAATCTTGAAGCGAGGACTTTGGCAAGGATCTTATAAACACTCCCTACCAGACTGTCATATCAGGAATCATCTTGCCTGCTAAGGCTACTTAGTTTAAATGGTCATGGAAATCTAGAATTTTTTATGGAATAATTCTATTGTGTAAACTGTGTAATTCCAAAGACTCCATTGAAGAAATCAGTAACAGCTAGAGTTGTGTGGATTTAGGTGTTTTTTTGGGGGGTGGGGGGGGGGGGGGCGGGGTTCTTTGGGGGTGGTTAAAGAGATTGATATTGATTATGTGAGTGATTTAAAGAGAAGTGGTTATAAGTTATAACATTTGAGAAGGATGCTTGTTCTATGTCGTAGTGCCTTGCTGGCTGTTGCATGTGATTATTCTAGCATCATTCACTCCCTGCCCGTGGACATTCACGTACAGGCGTCCAACTGCATTACATGACAGAACGAGGGATAGCGATGATGATGACCTTCATGACAGAGACTATGATGTTGCAGCCTTAGCTAACAATCTAAGTCAGGCATTTAGAACTGATTTATTCAGTAATGAGGGTTCTGAGGAGGTATGCTGCTTCAAATATAAGTCTTGCTCATTTGTCTTTCTTATTGCCAAACTCTCTTATAAAGGGGGGTAATGATGTTGTAATTGTTGCTTTGCAGGACAATGGCAATCTTGGACGAGATGATGAGGTACTAGCAACAACATTTGGCTGATGCACTACACTGTTTAGTATGTATTATACTACGAATAGACTCATGAAAAAGGAGGCAATGGTCGTCTTGAAGTGGGGAGGGTGTGTTTTGGAAAATGTCTTCCTTTTATTTTCTGCTTTCTCATGGTTATAATATCATGTTTACAAATGTAGGATGTTTACTTTGATGATGAATCAGCTGAAGTTGTTATATCTTCGCTGCGGCTTGGTGATGACCAAGGGAGGTATGGTCCTTGATAACATGCTGGTTTATTCTAGTTTAGTTCTAGGTGAATTGTGATCCTCTTGTTGCTATTCTGTTTATGAATATCTAGTTTGAAAGCTCTATGAATTTTCTTTAAGGTTTATCGGACACCCCTCCCCCCAAATTATCTAGCGTCCCAAGTATTCTGATACCGTCCTTAACGCGTTGCTAAAAGCCATTTCTTTGGGTGAAAAGATAAACTCAGTAACTACTAGTAGTTGAAACTGTGAATGCCTATAGTTTAGACAGTCACCTTTATGAAACAAAAGGAAGACAGTGGATTTTTTTTGGCCCACCCCCAGCTGCTTGAGGATGTAACAGCATGAGTTTTATGGAGACGTAAGGTAAGGACTATGGATTACGGATAGGCTGACTTGGGAACATTTGACCTCTCTAACTATTGAAGCGGTGAAGAGTCATTTCAACTCGTTAACCATCAAGCTGAACCTGCTCTTATGATCTGAATTTCCTCTTTCCCCTTCCCTATTTTGGACGAAATTATAATTCATAAATAATTGTAATCAGCGGAATTCAAAGTCCACCCATCACATTCTCATTTTGAATCTTTATGCTTAAACAAACCAAGATATAAACAAAGTTTGATATTAAGTGATTTATCATGAGTGCTGTTTTCACATTCAAGCCCTTTTGTCTCTTTCCTGGAGAGTTCTTTGATTTCTGTCCTGGCACATCAGATGGACAGTTTCTGTAGGTACTGCTTCCATAATTAATTTGTAGGCCCTTCTTGCAGAACTGGTCTCGTAGCATAATGTTATCCATCCCTTATGTGAGAAAGAGTAAGTCGTACTATATATTGCTTTGCCCAAATTTCTTTTAGCTAATCACACACACAGAATAAGCTTTCACTCTTTCAGGGTGTTCCTGTTCTTTTTCCCATAAAACAAAGCACCCTGTGCAAGATCAGGTTTCTGGAATTTTCACTAGTAGGCAAACTTGTCCAACAAAGCTGGCCAAAGACACCAATCTAGATAAATGAAGCTGTGAACATAGGACAACTGTTGTGTTCAAGCTTGGCTCTGCAGTGCTGTTTGTATGCCTACTGCATTTCACTAGCCTCTCCTTTATTCTTCTTGTGCCAGTTCTGCTGCATGGTACAAGTGGCGGACTTTGATTACTGCAGTGTCCCTGCATAGTGTAGGACTGTAGGTCACTGCTTGCCTTTGCCCAGCTCTGCAAGCAGCATTTGATTCTGTTACTAAGGGCATGATACTTGAGATCTGGATCATGTTCAGAGCGTACAAGCATCCGAAGGGACACTGGCCAACGTGAACAAATACTGTTAGAGGGAGCCTTCTTTCTTGCCAAAGTCCTCCTGCCCTAAGAGTAGGTAATATGATTCCGTTAAAAAAGATAGAAAGGATCACAGTGGTTAATCCTTGGGTACTCCCAACACACAAAAAATCTGAAAGCATGGACTCCTCAAGACCCCATTCCTCTAAGGCATATGAAAACCCTGTTTCATGGGAATGGTTCTATCGAGAGTTACCTAAAGAACATTTTATGCGGGCATAACCACCGTGGCATGGGGGCTTGGATTGTGGTCCTATTTCGGAAATTCTGTGTTTAAAAAAGCGCTCTCGTGGCTCACCAAGGATCCAAAAGCCCGAAGCCCAACTTGTTGTGCCTTTTAAGGGGTCGTGTCCATCACATTCTTTAAGCCCACCGAATCCTGTGCTTTTCTGTGCTTCAGACTAAGGCTCTAAGAGAACCAAACCCCCGCTTTATGAAAAAACATGATGGGAGAGAGAGAAAAGGAGCACACACCATAGTAACACACAAATGCCTTTAGATTGACCCTTACTGTATCTATATCATTCAATTTCGAGTAGAAACCCTTATCTAACTGCATGCAATTACTTCGCATATAGACTAAACTGAAGAACCCTAATTTAGAAACCCCAATTTTCGAAATGAGGGCTTGGCTGCAATTGAAGGTTTTGTACAATGTTCAACCAATCATTTCCTTTGCTTTTCCGGCAGCTTATGCACACCTGTCATCGGCGATGTACTCTAGTAAGGCAATCTGGTTCTGCTGCTTCAAGTTTTGCGTTTGCTATTGTGCTGTTAATAGGTAAAGAGAAAAGGGAAGGCATAATTTTAGGCTTAAATTATCACTTTCTTTCCATATATTTGTTTACTTATTTGGGTGCTTAGTAGCCTCTTTTTGTATATGGGAAATATGCTACCACCAATAATATGGAAAGAAGGGTTAAAGAATTAACTTCCCTTACTTTTCCTCCGCCCTAATATACTGTCATAGATTGTTTCCTTCCTCTTTTTCCCTTCCTAAAATGCCATCAGAATTGATGAACCCAATATAAAACACTATGATACAGTTTGTTATGATGTCTAATCACTTGTTTAATGCTATCATATGACTTATTTGTCAAAATTATGGTTTGAGAATGATTTTCAAGCATTTTTGGATAAAAGTGTGCCTCGTGTTCAAAAAGCCGTGCCATTGCCTCGAAGCCTACGCCCAATCCCGGGGACAATTTGCGCTTTTGCATGCCTGGAGCTTTTTTAATCTAAGTTCAGAATTATTAGCGAATCATGGCTATTCATTTTCAGTATGACTGACCTTGGATCCTCAGCTAACTCTTGACCCAGTCCAGTGGATAAAAAGAAAATGACCCAGAAGAGTCTCTGCACTCAATATAAGGTTTAAACCTTCTCATGCCTCTATCTTTGGGGTTCCTTCATTCGTGCCCTTTTTGTTCAGGGAAATAATCAACTGCTTTTTAGGAATAAAGCAAAAACGCCATAGTCCACACATTACTTGCTATGAGAAATTTCTTTTCCATTTGTCTATTTCTACTAAAATTTGCAAACATTAAGGGGTTATAAAGAAAATGAATAGAGTATTATCAACCATGTAAAATGATAAAAGATTTTGACTCATCAATGGGCATGATGGTCATTACATCAGTCTGGTTATGGCTTTGGCTTAGCTTAGCTTAGACTGGGATGCCTGAGCCCAGATCTGACTTAGGCTAGGTGAGTTTGTTGAATTGGGCTAGGCTGAAGCAACCCATTGACCTGCCTATGCTCATTTGTCTGGGCCCATCTGTTTTGCCGTCTCTACCAAAGACGGGCTTGTGCTAGTTGAATTCTGGTCAATCTTGACTGACCCCCAGTTGTATCTACCAAAAAAAGAAAATTAATTTAAAAGTTTTTGCATGGTAGATATATGTTCAGCTACAATTTTGCCCTTGGTATAGTGGAAGTTCAGCTACCAAGACCCTACGAAAGCAGGACCCACACTGGGAGTTGTTGTTGTATATACATGCTTTCATATTTTCTAGGCAACAAGAAAAAAATTTCATACTAATTATTAGCAGAATAATCTTAGAACTGCTGAGGATGGTGGTATGATTCAAAATTAAGCCCCTCTTCAAAAAAAAAGAAGGGAAACCCGGGGGGGGGGGGGGGGGGGGGGGGGTAATAGAGTGGCATGGAAATTTTTTCAACTCTGTAATGCTCCGGACCTTTAAATTTCATTTGTCAATTTTATATGTGCAATTTGTACAAGGGAGGAAGTCACCTTTTCCAGTGAAACTCATAAATTTCAAAGGCTAATTGGTGACGTACAATGTGCTTGTAACCGTAGCATGACAATGCTAAAATTCAAACTGGCCAATCATAATCTATAGTGTTTATCTCACCTTACCTTGATAGCTCTAATTACAAGCATGAGAACATTGGTTACCTTGTGCCTGCAATTGACAATATAGAATGCTACGTTGACGGCATATATTGTAAACTGAGGGCTTTTATTAGTGCATTTGTTGAATCTTGCCATGTACAAGAAACCTTTTCAGCTTGCTGAATGCTGACGCATGTTTTCTCTTCTATATTTTTCTTGGGGACGTGATTAATAGTTAGTGGAAATAAATTCTTGCACTCCCTCTCATAAGTGATTCAGTTTGAAGACGATTGAGGGCAAATTTGTTGTTGTGCTTCATTCTCTCTAATGCTGGGAATTTCGCCTTGATATTGACAATTTAAGGTGTCCTTGTTCGTAGAGTCCACTGCAGCCCAGTTTTGGCTTTAAATCTTGACTTAAGCTCTGATTCAAAAATGGTTTCCTTGACTCTGTGAATCCGGCTGTTTGAGTTTTGGAACTTTTGTTTCAATTGACCACCTTGCATTAATTAGAACCAAACATGTAATAATCTCGTCTTTGGTGATCACCACATAGGATGAACTAGTCAAGGGTGACTACTTTGGTGGGAATAGGCTGAAAACTTTCTGGGAAGCCTCCAGACCTTAAAAAGAAGATGAACTCTGTGAGGTTTAGAAGCCGTAAGCATGACCTACATGCGTGCGAACTTGTATTGAATTTAGTGAATGAAAACCAAGTTGAAACTGCTAGATGGTTAGGTTTTAACACTTCAGCATTGAGGCCTAATTGGTGCTTGGCATCGGATAATTGTAAAAACTCAAAACTAGGAATTGATTTGGACCTTCCACACAACCTTCAAACTGAAGCAGAAAATCAAGATAGTGATTAAAATTTGGTGGGACATTCATTCCGTGAGGAAGCTTGCTTTTGTAAGCATGATTCCTAATCTTCTCAAAGGCTTTGGATTCACATGCATCGGACAGGTTCACTGATTTTTGCAGTCCATATGCATATTACTATATTAGGTTATGCCTTTTCTTTTTTCAAACAGGGGGAATGTGTGACCGAAACAACCGACCTGGTTTTTCATGCACTTCTTTGTGTTTGTCGGGCTTTTCGGGTTCTTCAGAGATGTCACCATCCTCCAAGTTGCAGAGGTGTTTTTTACCCGCTTTTTACCTAACCCGTATGCAACATTCTTCCTGGGAGGTGGAAACACCATTCTTCCGCAACACTAGCAACTTCTTTCAATTTATCATGAACCTGAGATCATCTTTTTTGGGGAAGATACTCTTAGGAATTAGTTTACTTCTCTGAATGCGGAGCAAGAAACTTCAGGTTGGTTTGATCGATTCAGCAGTTCCTTTGCAAGAGGTACAGGACGCCTTCTTAGACTATTCCAGAGTAACTGTTGAACTCTAATGTGGGGATCCTTTGCACAGTTTCACTCTAACACAGACACTGAGCTTCACCCTAGAGTAACACAACATTTTAGAAAGTGGTTGAGTTTGATTTGATAGTTGTGTGAGACAATAGTGTAGCATGGGTACAATGCTGTTGGAGCGATACTGCAACTGACTGTAAGTGCTTTTGGAGGACGATAAACCTCATGGCTCATTAGTTTTATAGGTAAAATATGGCGGCTTTGCCATTTTGTGTAGATCCTGACAACTCAATTACCTAGCCCTGAAATACTGGAAGCTAGGCCACACCTCGGGCTCATGAAAACCCGAGTGTGACTAGAACGTCGATCGCCGAACGCAAATTGAACAAACCTATTAAGCTGATCAATTACTTGCATTTTCTTGGTCAAGCTGACTTTAGTTACTGATGGTAGATCTGAGTATGATTTACAACCTGATATGATCAAAGCTAGCTTGAACATTCTACTGATGGTATGCACATTTCTAGTTTTTGAAATAAATTTTCTATCTTATGTATGTCTGTTGAAATTGCAGTTTGTTTACGAATTCGAATTGGTTCACGTTCAGAGATGACAAAATTGACGCTGCTCCGGTGGGTACTTCTGTGTCTGGTGTAATGGATGATATCAATTTGAATGGAACAGCCAGTGGTGGTAATAGCAGCAGTGATGACGAGGTAGTGGTTGATGAGGATGGAGAGTTTGGTGAAACAAAAAACCCCAGCAAGGCTTCATCCAGCTCCAATTCTGATGACGGGGAAGGAGTTGGGATTAGTGGAGAAGAAAGGAAGGGTTGTGGGGTGGATGCTTTGAGCAAGGCAGCATCCATCCAATTTGATTCGTCTGATAACAAGTATTTATTTGGGGAGAAGCCAGTATCTGATTGGGTGAGATGGACTGATACTTCAGGTTTGCAAGTTGATGGGTCAAGGATGAACCCATTTTTGGATCATGAAGACATAGCACCTTGTATCAACCCTTTTAATGTAGAATCTACACTACTGAATGGCACTTTCAACCGTCTCGACTGTATGGAAAAATCAATTAACAGTGATCAATGTCAAAGATCTGTTGCTGTTCCTTCATTGTTTGAGGAGGATGTTGAGTTTGTTGGTGTTGAACCTGAAGGCACTGAAAAAGCAATGGAACAGGCCTTGAAGGAGGGAATAGTTGGAGAAGCAGGGCCGTTGAAGAAAAGTAGTCTGTCCCCGAAGAAAGTGGAACAGAAACCAGATGAAGATTTGGCAGGAACAGAGTTTAATGATGCAAATTACTGGAGGGTTGAGCCAGAGGTTGCCGTACTTGAATGATGTTGGCTGCTATTGTCGTCAATGCCCTTTCCGGATTGGTGAGGGCATTCACCTCCAAGTTTGTTGTGCAGAATTTTTTTGGTTTTTCTTCTATTAGGATATTCTGATAATTTATGCAACTTCTCATTGTTGTCTTCACTTACTGCCATGTTTGTCCCTCAAGCTTAAGTTCATGCTTTGTTGTACCTGATTGCTTCGCCAATTTTGGTCAGACGTCTGTCTTTCACTTAGACGTTTAAATTTTGAATGTGAAATCAATATGGAAGTTGACCATGGGAAGAATCTTCATGTTTTGTTAATGGCTGTGGTTGGTTTTTTCTATTGCACTGTTTGTATTCATAGTGAGGCTCCGTATAACTTCACAGGATCTTTTCTACTCCAGGGCTTTGACTAGTGCCTTTGGCATCAGCTGCTGGAACTAAATGTGGTCTCTCAAGTTTCAGGGCTTTTTTTATGTTTTTTTTTTGTTGGGTGACATCATATCAAAGTTGAGAGAACTGACCCAATGATCGACCCTGTCAACCAAGTGGGTTGATGGTTTGGGCCGGTTGATGTGGTTTACCGTTAAATCGGGTTAGATCGGCACAACCTGGTGAACCTGAAAAATTTGTTTATATATATTTGTTTTATTTTTTTCAAATTACTAACGAAAATCTAATGGAAAAAAGTTACGAGTGCACAATAATGAGGTAGAAGAGAAATAAGAAATTTATGGTCTCACATTGATGGAGTAGAATATGGTTATAAGACTCTCATTTCATAAATATGAGTTCTATTAGATGCATGGTTGAGAGAACCGGACCGGACCGACCGGTTCAACCGGTTGAACCGGGAACCGGCCACAACATCGGTCCAGAAGTACTCTTAAACCGTTTAAAGTATCAAACCGGGGGAAACCGGTAAAACCCAGTTGGACCGGTTGACTCGATCAACTCGGCCCACCCGTGGTTGGACCGGTTTTTCCCAACTTTTTATAAAAAACAACAATTTTTTTGACTATGAAGACTTTGAGCACAACTCAGCTCTTCAATAGCATCCTTGATTTGCCTTCCCCTTCCATGCTTTTTTATAAGGCTATCAAGTTTGAGAATTTTCTCAAAATGGCGATGTGGGACTTCCCATTTCTCACAATCTAACAAACCCTATATTTATGTAATGAAGGTATTGCAATCACCTTTTACTCTATCAATGTGGGACTATAATTAAATTTCTTATTTCTCTTTTTCCTCATTATTTTGTACTTGTAACTTTTTTTATTAGATTTTAGTAATTTATGTTGTTAAATCAAAAAGTATTTTTTTCACCAAACATATAATTTAATGATCTCTTCTTCCACATTATTTTGTAGTTCACTTATTGTAATTTTTATTTCATTTAATGTATATTTTTTGTTTATCACCAAACTCTTGTAATTTGTATATTCAAGCATGGTTTACCAAATTATTATGTCCAAATCAAAAAAATTATGGACAATTATAGGTGATAAAAGCACACAAAAACCTTCGAGTTCTTTTACAAAACATTGCTTTAACTACAAGCCCTTGATTTTGTATTATCTTTGGCTTGCCTTCCATGCTTTTTTATAAGGCTACCAAGTTTGACAATATGCTCAAATTGGCAATGTGGGACTTCTCAACAACAAAAATCCTAGTTCGTAGATGCCTAAATTTGGAAGTGTATAGTGCATTAATTGAATATGAAAATGGGAAAGCCAAACTAGGCTATTATCTGATTCAGATTGTTGATTACGACATTATCAATGATCAACGACAAGAATGGGTTTCTGAACTACCAGTGCATCTAGTTACTGATCCTACTTTAGCAAGAGCCATTGGATTTTTCAACATTTATTATCAAAGTTGGGCATTAATTGAACAGGGAAAAGCGTTAATACATTGTGAAAATACTACTTTTGCCTACGATAATGAGTTTAAGGAGTACATGAAGGTAGAAGGAGTAGTGTCAGAAGATATTTTTGATTATGTCTTTAACATTGGAGCTGGAAAATTCTTATCAGCAAAAGGAAAGAAATGCCTACTTGAATTATTTGAAAAACGGGATCCAAAGCATCTTAAGCAACTTGATGAAGATTTTGTTGATTACCCAGATAATGATTGTCTGAAAAATATAATTGGAGATGAAGACATGCAGATCCCAATAATGATAACTAGTCTTGTCATCATTAAAAGTTCTAAAAAATAGCTGCCCCATTATTGCACTATCTTGACAAGTGTCTGGTGTGTAAAATAAAGTAGTGTACTGTAGCCGTCAGTATTTATTGTAGCCATCTGAAAAATTAGTATGTACTATAGCCATTAGGGCATCCTATGTACCTTCAATCCTCTATAAAAAAGGGAAGTCGAGTGTTGAGAAGGGACATGGTCATTTGAGAATTCTTGAGTAAAAGAGAAGTCGGGATTCTCTATTTCTCTATGAGCAAACATCTGTAATGATCTCAGCTTAAGTCTCTCTTCAAAGCTTTCTATTGTAATATTTCCACTTTCTAGCTTTCAATAAAAGAAGTTTTCCCAGTAGGGAACGTTATCTAATTGAACCTTATGTCTTAAACATTATAATTTCCTGATTAAAGTCTCACTTTCCTTTAAAAATATATAAAACTCGATTAGTAACAACGGTTCGAGGTAGGAAACGAAACGGATTTGTACTGTGCCTGATCTAAGGAAGGTAGGGTTGAGATTACCATTGTCTGTAAATTGAAAGGTGGAAGAACGCTGGAGTTCAGCGCCGACTACGTTCAGATAATAGCCAAAACTCTCTAATTAAGTTTTAATTATTTTATTAAGCATGGTGGTCTGTGAATCACAGAAAATATAATATTTAGGATATAAGTAGTAGATTGTGATAACTAGTCGCAGTAAAGTTGTTATAAGAACTCTACACAAAAATATAAGTTTAGTTTTATTAAAAAGTACAAAAAAGTTGAGTATTTACGTGTTAAACCTCATTTGGGCAAAAATTGTAAATTCAGAAAGTTAAGGGACTAAGTTGCAAAGAAAAATTTTGGCCAGTAACTATTTCATAACATTTGTCCCCTATTAATAGTTTACCCAAAATAGTAGGTACTTGGGAATACATTCTAAAAACATTGACCCCTAAAAATTATTTCTATAGAATCAGGTAGAGCTGGGCAAAGCTGACCTGACACGATTACTGATCCGAAACCGATACAAAGTTAAGTGGGTTTAGGCATAAATTTTCAACCTGTTTAATTAAATGAGTTGACACGTTCAACTCGTTTAATTAACTCAATTTGACATGCAACCTAATTTCATAAATGTCATCCCCGGTAATGGTACCAAAAACTTCTTGTGAAATCTGCAAGCTCACGGTTTAGCGTTGTAGTATTTACAGGTGCTATCCTCAGGGATGTGTCCTAAATTAGGTCACTAAAATTTGTTACAATTTGCGATTCTGAGGTACCATAGATTTTATGGAAATCATTTTTGAAGGATAACTTTTTTAGAATATATTCCCAAGTACCTACTATTTTAGGCAAACTATTAGCAAGGGTCACTATTCCACGAAGTAGTGATTCTTAGGAGTTTCTTCTTTCAAATCCGACCCACAACTTTTTGAACTTTCTACTTTTGGCCCAAATGGGGTTCACAGTGCAAATACTCAAACTTTTCGCCTTTTTAGAAAACTAAGCTTATATTAATCTTTGGATTTCTTGTAGTGACCATTACCTGAAATTAGTCGGCATTGGGCCCTGGCGTTCCTCTATATTCCAATTTATGGAGATTGCCAATTTTAGCCACACATTCCTCATATTAGGCACAACACAGATCCGTTTCGTTTCCTATCTCTGGCCGTATTTACTAGTTAAGTTTTTTTATATTTTTAAGGCTAGCGAGACTTTAACTAAGATATCATAATATTTAAGACATAAGGCTCGATTCAATAATGTTCCCTACTGGGATAGTTCTTTTATAAAAAGTTTGAAAGTGGAAATATTGCAATGGAAATACTGAAGAGGGAGGACTTAAGCTACTAACATCACCAGAGATGCTTGTTCATAGAGAAATGGAGAATCACGACTTCTCTTTTGTTCAAGTATGCTCAAATAATGCTCCTGCAACGCATTAGTGTTCTTCCTTGTTCAATTAAAGCCCACACTTGATAAATGTTGTAAAAATCGATGGTTCTTGCTAAAGCAAGATCACTAACTAATTCTTGTCGTTTGGCAAACCATTCTTGTTGTTCATTATTGCGATCATCTAAATCAACTAATTAAACAAGAGATGTGAGAATCCAACTGATCCTTTTAAACATGCACTCTTAAAACTTAATTAGTCTTGAGAAGAATGGGTGCTTCAGATATGGGATTTTCATGAGGTAAACTACAATTCCATCCTCCTAAGCTTTTATAATGGGGTCATCCGGAGAGATTGAATTTTCTTAGAGGCTAACACCATCAGCTCCAGATTTATCAGGAAAGAAGATCATAACGCTCCATGACTCCTAAATATCATAAGAATAATTATGATAGTAGTCGATGTAGGTTGTATACCATTTGTTGAACCATTTTTCTTAAACATGAGAACTTCTTTTTTCTTGAATATCATTAGGACACCTTAGGTCATTCATTTATAACTCTGAAAGGCTGAATCTTTGTACTATTAGATAGGCAAAAGACAGCAAAGCAAAGCATGATCCCAAAATATCCATAAGGAATCTACTAGAAGGAGAAACCTATTCTAGCAGTAGTGGCATTTCGTTTTGGATTTCCTCCTTTTCCGACAGGCGTTCTACTCTAATGATTACCATTTTTCCGACAGGCGTTCTACTCTAATGATTACCATTGGCAAACTCACGAGTTAAATTACATGCTAGAGAATTCTTCGATCCCTGTATGTTGTTCAATAGAGAAAGAAAACTAGTTAAGCTATAATTGCCAACACAAGAGTCTCCCTTGCGCTTGCATGTTTGGTAAATTCTTTTTCACAAAACCAAGTATGCCTTTGTAATCAGTTCGAACAAGAAAAGGTTTTGGGGCTAAGAATATTAAGAACTTTCCAATTTCCCTTCTAACTACAACGATTTCTTTTTTCATCGTGGGATAGTTGCATTATGCTTTATTAAAACTCCCAGTGCAATATTTACAGAGTTTTTCTCCGTCTTTGATTTTGAGTACTGCACTCTAGTGCTTGTTGCTAGCATCTGTCTCAAGAATTACACATCTTTTTGAAGTTTTGAGCAATCTTTGAATCGCCAGGGGTCCATGTCCAACTTACTTCTTTCTTGAGTTTTTATTGCAATGGTTTTCGCAGTTTGGCTAGATCTTTAAAGAAATCTGAAGCATAGGTAAGACGTCCAAAGAAACATTTCTAATTGCTTCCTATCTTCAATCTTTTTAGGGGAATTTTTTATTTTTTTTTCTAGAATATGCTTGTGTAGGATGATTTGTCCAATTTTTTATCTCTACACCTAAAAACTTGATTTCTTATTCAGCATAAATGCACTTATTTTTACAAAAAATAATATCATGATCAATGTGTCTTTGAGTGACGGCTAGGATATCATCTTTATGTTGCTGTATGATTTTGGAAAAGACAAGGATATCATCAATGTAAACAAGACAACAGTGATTAAGATCGTTGAAGATCTTGTCCATTCTTCTTTGAAATATTTGAGATGCATTTTAAGACCAAATGACATTACTATCCATTCGTAATGTCCTTGAGGGGCACTAAAAGCAGTTAATGGAATGCTTTCTTCATCCATTTTTATCTACCACTATCCGCTTTGGCAATCCGTTTTTGATAACCAAGAGGCTCCTTGAATTATATTGAAAGTAACTATTTTGTTAGGAATATAATAACCATCAAATGCAGTATTACCATTAAGTTTTTTATAATTGATTACCATTCTACCTTTTTCCTTTTTTTTTTTAGCATAATTTCTTAGCATAAAAGCTGGACTAGTATAAGGATTCTTACTATTTCTATTTGACCATTTATCTAACAACTCTTTCATTTGCTTATTAAATTCTTGGATATCCTGATGTGTATACTCTATTTTTTGACTCGAATAATAGTGTTGGGATTTAACAAATTAATCTTTGCAAATGTCTTATCTTTATCCCAAAATTTTAAAGAATCATCAGAGCATAATTCTTTGCATGATTGCTATTGCTATTCAGCAATCTGTTCTTTAATAGATAACTCAAGTAGTGAGCTTGTTAGTGCTATCTCACATTGTGCAAGCATTACCTTCTCATCATGCTAGCTAAGTGCGAACTCAATGTTCTGATGAGTGTAAACTTTATTGAACTTATCAATAGGGACTAAGTGACCTTTTGTTGTGAATATTATTTTGTTTGTGGTTTGTGCATGGAGATATAGTCGTTGAAAATTATTTCCAATAATCATATCATGGGAGGATTGATCAGTAGCCTATGGGACTGGTAAAATGCATTGGACTCCTCGTATTTTGATTGATAACCCTTCTTTAGCCTGATTGTCGCTTATTACGCTATTGTCGACTATCCTTACCTATAGAAGATTCTTAGCTTCTTCCACATAAATTCTGGAAATAAATATCTTTTCCTAAAACAGACAAAACAAATAGTATCTATGTAGGCACACAATTCATATTTATTATATTCTTCTAAGCATATATTTATTCTGATGTAGATGCTATTAAGATTTGTATTGGTGACTTCATAGCATATTTTCATAGTCGTATTTTTAACTAATTCATCCTCATAGATGGGCTCACTAACAGTTCTTGTTTTGTACATAATGACTTTTCTATCTAAACTCATACTTCGTTCACTACATCATGCGGCTTCAAAACTCATTCTGCTTATTTCACTTGTCATACTAATTGTATCATCTTCTTCAAGCTCTTCTTTAGCTGTCGAAGATCATCTCCCCATTCTGATCTTGCACTCATGCTTCTCAGTGATTGGTGTTTAATGGTAATTTTACCATTTTCATCAATTTTTATTACACTCTTTTTATTGATTTTTATAGGATTGGCAAAATTAGATATCCATGACCTATCAATTTTTTTCTCCTGCGGGCTGGACTTTATCCTTTGAAATTTTTGCTTTGGAGTAGGACTCTCAAATTTTTCCGCCTTCATAATAGTTACCTTAGTCTTTGGATCTATAGTATTATCTAATTTGTAGATTATTTTTTAAAATATCCTTAGTGGGTATCCTCCTTTTTCATGTCCATCTCAACTGTTATTATCTTAATGGATAGGAAGTTTTAAGCAAATTCATCTTTTAGACTTACATAATATCTAGGTCGATAATTGAATCCTACTGATCCATTACATAAATTAGTCTTAATCTCAGTGATAATTTGATTATTAAATTTGGTATACCTGATATCACAAAGGAGAGCATAAATGTCAATATCTTTGCCATAATATTATAATGGAGTAATTTGAACTCAGACATTACCAACATGGATATATCTATACTTTTTCTCTTTGTTATGCTTAAGAATGTTTTCCCAATTAATGAGATTAACTTCTCCCGCATCATACGTACATTCTTTTATCTATAGATCTCGTTTCATCATTTCGCATATGTACTTACTGTTTAATTGAAAGATGGATTTTTTTTTTATAGATCATATCATTCTGAATTATAGGGAGGACCCAATCTCCTTTGACATATTCATTTCCATTATCTATAATAAATTCTTTTCCTTGAAGATCACCACGACTAATTGAGCTACTTTCCATCATATGACTAGTTTGTTCATAATCACTTTCTTCATATTCATTTTCCAGTACAATCCCAACAATTCTCTTGTTGTTTTTTAGGGTTAGATCTAGTACTTCTTCCTCGCTAAGCTTAAAATAATTTAGACTACCCAAAGTTTCAGTAAGGTTGTCGATCTTCCTATTTTTGCATTCTTTTGCGTAATGACCTACTTCTCCGCATGCCCACCACTTACAATTGTTTTTCCCAGTAGGACAATAAGCGGCTTTTTCTAAAAAATCTTCATTCTTTAGGGCTTGGTTTGTTATAATACTTTCTTTATATTTTTTCCTCTCTGCTTGTTGAAGCTCCTTTTCTTATAAATTTTTTTTTGTTTCTCTTCTCAGGTTCATTTCCCCATTGGTGAGGATTCACAAGCTAAAAGCTGCTTCTTTATTTTTTTTTTTTGGTTTTGGAGATCCACATTGGTCGGTTACCTATTTTCTTAAATATGAGATTTTTGTACAAAGGGTAACAATGACATCTGTTTTTTCCAAGCCATGCAATGTATTTTTAATTGATTATAGAATTGATCAGATATTGTAATTGGTCATAAAACATACCATGATTGGTTTCATTATGCCCAATTTTTTTAATAATATTGACAAAATTCAGCAATATAATTTTCTACATATCTCATGCCCCAAAGTTCTATGTTATTAATCTTTCATTGCCATTGTCTAGCTTTTTCTTCATAATCAAGTTTAGCTCCGATAAATTCAGTTTTGATTTCCTTATATAGATTTTTTAACATTATCGCTGGTGTTTCCATTATTCTTAGTGCATTTTTACTCTTCTCATTTAATGAATCATAGCAGTCAGCGGTAGTGCTAGAAAAACTATGCTTGATATAATTTAAGAAATTTTCTGTAGTGTATGTGGTATTTAAATGTAAGACACTATACATTCATCTTTCCCAATGTTCGAATATATCTTCCCTATTACGAGCTCCATTGATGTTTAAGATGTATCTAGTTGGGTAATTGGGGTAAGGCCAATCTCTTCAAAGGATGTAGTTTTTCTTAGGATAAACCCAAAGGAAAAATTGGTTGCATGTCCTGCTGGGCCTTATGAGGTGGGTATTTCTTCCAGATGATTTACCAAATTCTTCAGGTTTTGGGATTACATTATTAACTATATTGGACTAGACTTCATCTATATTGAGTTCTTCGCTAATCTCATCAATTTCACTGCTCGAGGCCATTTTACCGAACTTTTTATCTAGTTTCCTTCTAATTTCGTCTAAAGGAACAACATTAAGGTCCTCAAGTCTAATTAGGTTCATCTGCTGATATATTTCTTCATCTAACTAGACATTATTTGTCTCTTCAACATCATAAGATAATACATCTTCTTTATCAACTATTGCACCCATGATTTTGTTTAATTCTTTCGGATTTTGTTCGTTATCAAACATATTCTGTGATTTTTCAAGATTAAATACTTATACTCGATCCTCTTCTTCTTTTTCTACCTTCTCAGATAATTTTTCAGCTGATTTTTCTCTCACTCCTTTTTGGATTTTTATATCATGCAAAAGAAAGGGGGTTTTTGCTTTTTGAATTTTGGAAATGACATTTATGCTGAAATGAAGTACTAATTCTTAAAGTAGATTTTTCATTATGTCTAATCTAGTTAACTAAAGAAAGATGGATTACAGACAATTGCATCTTAATCTCCTTAACTTCAATCTTAATTTTTGCTAATTTGACTTTTGATTCTTAAACTATATCAATGATATAGTTTAATTGTGGTTCTACTAAAGTGGTTCTTTCTGGTGAGTGAACAATATGTGAATAATTAGGAGCAACACAAGCAGGTGATGATTCCAGCATTAAATAAAGTTCATTAACTTAATTATTTTTGGTCAGGTGGCCCTAATACCAATTAAAATAAGGCCTCCAGTAGTACTTTGACACTACCGCAAGTGCACGAGTGTTGTAATATAATTTTAATATCGTTCCCGTGGAGGCCAAATGTAATCTACTGAGTTTTAACCTGTTATAAAAAGCAAAAGGCAACCAAATTCCAATGAGTTATCTCAACCATCGCTATTTAACTATCGAGAAATTCAATCAAATTAAAATCATCTCAGGAATTGTTTCACCTAGTAAAGAGTTGGATCGTTGGATTTAAATATGTACTTTACCTATAATTTGATGATTCAAAGGAGCGCAATCAAACTAAGAATTCAATCTTCTGTTTCAAAACAAACTGAATTGCCTAAACTAATCCAATTAACATTCTTTCAACTGCCCTTGGTTTTAGTCTTGGTTATGGATTTTTAATTGTTAGGATTTCCTCTCAACAAACAACTCTCTTTCAAGCATTGTTAAATTAAGTTCTAACTTGTTGTTCTAATACTGAGTTTCTCTTTTCAGTACTTCACTCAACTATCTAGTATATGCAAGTAAATTTGGCCAAAATTTACTCACAACAGTTCTTCCACAAAATAGAATTCAATCAAACCATTTTTGATGAAGCACAAATATTGAAAATTAGAGATCCAAGATTAACAGTTTGGCTAACAAGTCCCTAGATTAAGTAAAACTACTCACACATAATTGAAATTAACAACATCTAAACAAGAGTTTAAGAAGAGACTTGAAGGGAAAGAAAGCATAGCACCTATTGTGATCTTCAATTGCTTCATACCAAAAATGATGTATAAGAAAGAAAGGGGAGTTGAACTCATGCTCAAGGTTAAACTCATGCTCAAACAAAAAGGGGAGTTGAACTAAGAAAGAAAGCAAGCAACTATAAAGACTCAAACTTAAACCAGGATAGAAAGTGATAAGCAATCAAAGATAACACCACTCTTGGATACAGAAACACCACCAAGAATAATGTTAGGGCCCTTAACCATTCCTTGGATACATAAACACCACCAAACAGAAGCTAAGACTCTTGCTAGATAACAACATTACTCAGCCAAAAGGAAGGATAAGCTAGAAGGGACCTTGAGCGTTTAAAGGAGCTAAGGCTCAACTTCTTTCATAAATTTGGCAAAAGTCCTTTACGAAGGCAGCAAAGGGGGCTATATACTCCCTCCTAAGTTGCTTATGATAGTTAATAATTTGAATAAGAGTAAGTTAAGCCACACAAAACGCAGATTCAAGATAAGCCATACAAACTAACGATACAATCTCAACTTGACACCTCATTAATTGCTAATCTTAAGAATTGGAGAGTTATGGCTTGGGGAGGACTAATAAGTTGTCTTACTAGCATGGGGAAAAGGAGAGAAGGCATTTTAAGTCACTATTGAGTAGATGCTAAGATAATTTCTTGGGGAATGGAAAACAAAATTAGCTAAAGATTTGCAATTTAAAAGTAGGAATTTTGAAATCCAGTTAGTGGAAAATGTTTCCAAGAAACTGAATAAAATCCATTGGAAAAGTCTTCACTAAGTCTCTTTAGAGAAGACCATAACAAATGCAGGTACGCAAATTAACCTTAAAAAAGCTCTTAAGGACTAGATAACTCACAGATATGGAGAAAAATCCTAAAGAGATAACGAGGCTAGGCCCAGGGCATGATTGGATCAAGATCCAATATCTTTGAAGGAGCACATGATTCAGGTAGATAGAACTCTAAGAGGCCTTGGGCCATAGCCCAATAAAAGTCGAAGGAAGAGATTAACCAGGACAAGTAAAGCACCATGATTAAGCAGCTTGAGGCCAAACAAAAACTCAATAAAACCTAAGTCCATAAAAGCTTTGAAAATAAGTTCAATGAACGTGTTTGGACAGGGAAGAAAAAATCCATCGAAGATTTTTTGAATCTAGAAGGAACTGGTAAAGATCCTTCAGTCTGATAAAATCTAAAAAATAATATTTATCTAAAACGTTATAGAATCCTAGTAAAATTCTTTTAAGAGAACCGTCTTAAAACCCTACATAAACAAGCCATGGTGAACATCAAAGGTATGTCAAGAAGACTTTCATAACCTACATTGTACTTACCATCCTCTCTTAAAATTCTCTCAAACTTAAGCGCCGGAGGTTCTCAAAGAGGAGAAAACCCCTTTCTTCGAGAGTTATTTTGCAGGTAACCATTGGACAGTGGCACAAGTTTCTCTAGGTTGCCAAAACAATAAGAGAAACTCTATACTATCCTAAAATGGAGTTTATTTAATATTGACAAGAGTTCCATTAATTTTATCAGTGAAACATAACATTTCATTTAAATCACCTACTATACACCAAGGTACCATGGTTGTGTGATTAGGTCACTTTAGGTGTTTCCAAAAGCCATCTTTTTGATGTTCCTAAGCTAAAGTATAAATTGCTAATAATACAAAGTGTTAGACATTACTTTGGTTAAGGAGATAGCTAAGAAATTGCTGTCAACCCATTTGCCATTATGGAGACCTCAACATTCAAGGAATTCCAAAGCATCCAAATTCTTCCTATATGTTTAACAGTGGGAACTATTTCGTAATGATCATAACCAAGCTTTTTGGCAGTTAAATCAGCGTTGCTAACCATTGTGTCTAAAGAACTAACATATCTGGATCAATAATTTGATTGATGAATCCACTTCTAATTGAAGTTGGATTTTTTATTTTTATTTTTCACTTTGAAAATTCCTATATAAAATTTGCATAGCGGGTAATAGTTCTTAATGAAGATTGCCACTGTATTTTTTATTTTGATAAAAAAATGCTGCTATTCTTTTTAAGGTGATATGAGTCATTGCAAAATAATTTTTGGTTGGACAAGATTACCATTTTAGCCGATATTCACTTGCTATGAGCAATCATTTGATGGGATTTTTTTTATTATACAAGTAAAATAGTAATTGAAAAAATAATAATTGAAAAAATAAAAAATAAAAAGTTAAAGTTCCAAGATCATTTGCTCGAACAAAAGCAGGCTGTTTTGCCCACCATAAGCAAAATCTCTGTAAGCTTGCTCGCCTACCATTTGGTAATGACCATTCTTTTCTAATCATAGATAGCTCTTTGCGATTATGATTCGATAACGGTGAACTGGACTGCACGTTCTAGTTTAATTAAAGTGAGAAGGTTAGAGCTTGCTTGACTAAATGCTAGCCCTATTTCTAGTTTGCAAAGTTGAACCTTCGATTCCAATCAAACCTCAAAATTGACTTGAAATTATTGTACAATAGTCTTTGAATCAATGATTGCTTGACGTGAAATGCAAAATAAAACTTTTACACTAGAGAATCAAGGATCAAGCTGGCATTCTTTGTTGCGTTATTGACATTAAGGCAGGGGGTTGTCAATTGTGGTTGGTTTAGTGTAGAATTGGTCTTCTTGTTGAATGACATTGTGATCATATTCTAGTTTTGTTATGAGGAGTTAGCTCTTTTGGCCTTGTATTTAAATAGCTACTCAATGAAGCTAATGAATAAAGTTGGTCCAGTTTTTGTATTGTACATTTGTTATTGAATGAAGAGTTTCTTTGGTGTTGTATATTTGCTATTCAATGATGTTGCTCTAGTAGCATATATTCATTGTACACATTTGTTTTTGCTTTGTAAATGAGTATCAATGGCTACTTAAATATGAGCTATTCTACTGTTGTTTTCAAATAGATACTACACAATTAAATTTGTTACATTTAGTAGCCATTCATGACCTATGTTGGTATAATATGGATGGTAGGCTCCTCAAACAAATCATTGGATCACTGGAAGAATTATTTGGTGTAGAGCACATGCATATTAACTAATTAAAAATGAAATGCATACTACATAATCCCAACAATGACTCTTTGGGGAATGGTTTCCTACACACAAAAAAGACTACAAAAATTAAACATGGACCATCCCAATAGAAGAAAACTAGGCAAAGACCATGTTCGCCAAAATTAGCTGTTTAGATAGCAAATAACGGTTCAGATAGCGGATAACTATTTAGATACATAATAGTGTTTTTCATTTAGCTGTTAGCTAATAACTATTTAGGTGAGCAGTTGAAACAAATATGTTCTATAAATTTAGATGTTGGGTTAGCTGATTATATAAATTGACATAAAAGGATATAGATAATTTCTAAAAATAAAATTTCTAAAGGATATTTTAGGCCAAAAAATATAAAATGCTACTTCTGAATGTGAAAAACTAATTTTGTTAGTTTTTCAAAAACGCTGCTTAAAATACTCAATGCCGAAATACTAGTCAAAACACTAGGTGTAACACCCGGAATTTCAACCCCTCTGTTCAGCCGATGTATGCCGTTATAAATTCTGCCTGAGTGTCGATTTTATTGAAATGAATATTATTATTCTCATTGTTATTAGCTTTTTGGGTATTAAAGATTTTTATTGGAAACCTCATTGAGCAGATTCCCGAATACGACTAGAATGTCGAACTTTGGGAATTAACCTGCAATTTATTGAATCGAACCTTAATATAATCAAAAGGCGAATAAATCGAACGATGATTATATTAATGGTTATGGTTTAAGTTTATAAAGGTCGGAAAATTATTGAATTTATGGTATAAGTGGGTTTCCTCATCCTCCTATTTATGGTTAAATTGTTAATTTTGATGAAGTTTATTGATTGTTGATTATAATTCGTTCAGGTTGAATTCAATAGTTATTGATTATAATTCGTTCAGGTTGAATTCAATAGTTATTGATTATAATTCGTTCAGGTTGAATTCAATAGTTATTGATTATAATTCGTTCAGGTTGAATTCAATAGTTATTGATTATGATTCGTTCAGGTTGAATTCGAATCAATTATCAGTAATATGAGGAAGTTGTAGCGTGAATTGAACGATACCATGTATATATATGTGTTAGTTGTACAAAATTAAAGTTTATCGTTCGACAATTATATAAGGGCCATTTAAGACGTTCATTTATTGCTTCGAAGCTATATTTCAAGCTGAATTTAGCCATTTAAGCATAATACGATTCGAAACGTTCGCTTAATACTTCGAGGTTATTAAACGAACGTGAATCAATTAAGCTGTTACTTCGAAGTTATTAAACGAACGAGAATAAACTAAGAATACATATATCGCTTTTGGGCATTTATAGTTTATTTCGAAGTTATTTAACGAGTATGAATTAAGTAAACTGCAGGCGTGTAGAAACTTAACATATTCGAATCTAAACATATATATATGTTGATTCTAGGTATTTCTAATCCACTTCGAAGTTAGTCTTCGGGCATGATTTAACTGAATAGAATAGGTCCGAATCAAGCTAAACAGGTCTAATTATTGATTATATGTCATTTGTCAATTGTACAGTTATCGAGTATATGACATTTATACATAAGTTTATCTATGCTTATTAATGCTTAGTGATTATATAAAGGCTTCGGTTTATAGAGTTCATTGTATATATATAATGTACATCGTTATTAAGTATACAACGTTCATTGATTATGTAGCTTCGATATAATGTATGAACATTATTGATTATAGAACGGTCATTGATTACGCATTTTATCGATTAAGATAATGTTCATCGTTATTGGTTATATAACGCTCATTAATTGCATTTTATTGATCATTGATTATATAACGTTTATTAATTACATTTTATGGATCATAGCATATAATGTTAATTGATAGTGTTCATTGATGTAATGTTTCGCTCTTATTAAATATATAATGTTCATTGATTTTATAATGCTCACTGATTATACAAGTTTATAGTATCGATTATATGCATGATTACATTAGCGATTACTAATAGATCTTGATCCATAGGGTGAATTCCTGAATTATATAATAGACATAGAAACCATGATCCATAAGGTGATATCATGGATTATATGATAGACATTTTAGGTGGAAAATAGTTCCACCTTAATTGGAGTAGAAGTGAAGCCACCTCGGTACGTACATTGCCTATGTTCTTCAAAAACTCTATGTTATTCACAAACTCACAATATTCTCAGCAATGAAAAATCAAAACAAGATTCATTTAATGAACCAAGTTCTCAATGTTTTGTCAGATAAACAAGTGGCCCCGCTCATTTATCATCAGGGCTTATGCCCTTCAGTTATCAAGGCTTATGCCGACCAGTAAACCTGCGCGCGGCATCATGTACCATGGAAATCTACGCGTGCGCGGAATCAACTCAGGCTTCTTGATCGGCCTGGGGGGTGTGAGCACTCGAAGTACGATCGTCTCAAGATGTACATCGACCAAGGGGTTCACTTTCAGATAATAAAAATCAACAAATCAATTTTACTTATACATTCTCTCCCTCCGGTTTGCAAAACAAAATATTTTGAAATACGAGCGCCCAACCATTTGACCACCAAGTATGTTTTACTGCATAGGGATGTACGTCTGAGTTTCGGCTTATATTTCGAAACATGTTAGGTAGAAAATAGTCTCATGTTTCGTCTATTGCCTAAGTTGCAACCAACCTAAAATAGTTCAAGTCTAGTCGATAGACATTAGTTTATGGATCGACATTACAGAGACATTAGCTTACGATCGACATAAATTAAGTCTATTGCCTCTATATGTTTATCGATCGTATACACCGTATCCATTATGTAGTTTATCGATTGCATAGTTCATCGTATCATATCCATGGATTATGTGAAGGGCATTGATATCGTATGGTGATTACATGACGTTTGTGTAACACCCCCAGCCCCTAGGGCCGAAAGCGTTACGTTTTCCTAACTTCTTACTTAAATTTTGGGACGAAACGGACAGAACTTCCCCTGAAAACTGAACGTTCCCAGGCTAAATGCCTTACAATAAGTCCCTGTAAATCAACGGAAGCGTAACATTTAAAAGATACAACTCAACGGTTCACACAACCGGAGTATGGGGTTTACATCCCAAAACATAACCAACTTCAACCCAAAGAAATCTAACTGACCAGATGGTTGGCTCATATGGCCATACAGAGCGACTCATAACCAATATGCATTACATGAACTTAGAAAACTGTTTACAAACGTTTACAAACTAAAAAGGGCATTACATAACTCCTTAAAGACATAAATAGGCACTAATGACACCTTGCAAGCAACAATCGATTCCCGCTGATTCAACTTCTTCCTGTCATAAAGAAAACCTGGAGGAAAAGGGGAAAGAGTAGTGGGATGAGCAACCACACGCTCAGTGAGTGTCCCCCAACCCCCTTAAAACCAAAACCATTGCAGGCAATAATATCTTTACTAATCACATATCACGTAATCATACTTTAATATCATAATAGGCATTCACAAAGTTCTTATAGAGATATCACTAACCATAAGCTTCACTTCACCCACTTAACATATTTCGAGGTCCTTAAATGACCAACTTCTTGACTACAGGCAGTTGAGCACTTAGGCAAGCAATGAAGCTAAGCACATAACGTTCTTTCTCATAAACATAACTCATAATACCCACTTAATGAACAACTATAATAATAAGCTACATGTCACAGATTGTATACACTTAAACATGATAGATTCTCAGTTTCATGATAGGTTCTTAGTTTCAACAAAGGTGGCATGTTAGGGACCTGCTCACATATCATGTGACTCTAAACAAACTTGGGATGCACTATCACCTATATGCTCAATATGTACTTTAAGAAGTCACCTCATGATATATCATGAAAACAACATGGCCACTTGCTTGCTTGAACACATGCTTCTAACTATAATGCTTGTACACTCACTTTGAAGTCACACATGCTTTGAAGTTTCAAGTGCAGACACTTTCGTTTCTTTCTTTGCAAACATAACTCATTCATAAGGTGTACTTAGAGCATGCATATAGCACACATAGGAAACTTTCTTTCTTTTTACTGAAAACACTTCATTTAGCCATTGAGGCTCTTAAAACTCTTCTGTTAGCCTCTTGAGGCTCTTAAAACTCTTCTGTTAGCCTCTTGAGGCTCTTAAAACTCTTTTCTTTAATCTTGGTCGCATAATGACCCTTCAAACTTTCTTTCTGAAATATTTCAAAAGGCAAAGTGCCAACTGCTTTTCTTATTTAATAAGAAACTACTTCTGGGCATAAGATCATGAAGTGCTGGTTGGGAGAGATCTACACTCAATCCCCTAAGCTCTTACTCCCGGGATGGGGATGGCAACTAACTTTTTGGACCTTAACCCTCGTCAGGGTCTCTAGGGACTACTCCCTAGGCTATATAGAGATTCCCCCGTTCAAGCAGGTTCACTCCCTATCTGATGTCCCTATGCACTTATCTTAGCCATTTAAACTGGTCATAACGACTACTAAGTTTGCTGCCTCTCACAGCGAAATCTTTTGTCATACAACTCACGCTTTTGTAAAACTCTTTAGGGATTCCCCCGTTCAAGCGAGTTCACTCCCAAAACTGCTTTCATTTACTTAAAATAGGCCATCATGCAATAATAGTTATGGCTACTATCATTTCAAAACATGAAATCTTTCTTTAAAAACTCACTCTTATGCACATAATGCAATCTAAGCATTTAAGCACATATATTACATATATCACATTTAAGCACTTCATATCAATCATATCAATTCAACACAATAAGCCACACATGGCCTCGCAATCCACACGATTGCGGTCAATTCACAACCCAGTCTCCCTCCTCACTTTCATCGTACACACAAGACCTCAAACGCTCATAATGTTATCCTCAAACCATCCAACTACTAGCTCGTTTCATCAATTTATTTGTCATAATAAGTTATCATATAGACTTATTTAAAAGAGGGTGAGGTTTAGGCTCTTACCTGTGCAAACAGCACCTTTCAGCCACATATAACCATATTCAGTCACCGCTTGACAACACTTTACTAAGTAAACCAAACATGATTCAAATCTAACATACACGATGCATTTTAAAGGAAGCTTTCCTAAGCATGAACGTACTTTGAATGAAGCTAAGCACATCTCAATAACTTCAAGTTTCATTCCACCACAGGCATTAGTTAGCTTAACTCGAATCGAAGCTAAGCATACTAAACTAACTTCGTTTTTAACCCTTTTTATACATTAGTTAACTTTAGTCACATTCAAGCTAACCATGTTCTTATAACTTCAAAATGAATCCTTTT
>JACYFF010031955.1:59327619-59384703 GCA_017589665.1 Selenicereus undatus
CCTTTTTCATGAATCGCTAATTACTCGAATCAAGGCTAAACATATCATAACAACTTCGTTTTTACTTCTTTTTAAACCTTAACTTACTCTAATCAAATTCAAGCTAACTACACCTTTATAACTTCAAATTAATCTCTTTTCATACATGGTTTTCATTCAAGTCCAATTCACGCATGGTTCCCTTTACAAGCACATAACTTGCATCGATTCACAAATTTAAGCTTAAACTAATTGAATAGCTCGAATCTAAGCATGCACAACCCATTTCTTGACATTTCTAACGAATCTAACAAACCCTAACTTAACATGCAACATCAATCTGCTGAAAACATTTTCGAAGTTAATACTAATTTAGGAGGCGAAGAACACCCACCTCGATTCCATGCTAGAGGACCCGATTTGGGGCTTTGGGACTCGATTTGAATGCTTCAAACTAGGGATTCGACCCTCCTCTGCTGCCTTGCCCAAACCCACACGAACAGACCCCATTTCACGCTTATACCCGCGTAATTCGAACCCTAATTTCACCCAAACGCTCATTCACTGACTTGGATTTGTGGAGGACGCTTGAGGCTACGAATTTACTAGCAATTTGTGGTGGATTCGAAGCAATTAGGAACAAGGTTGCTTGGCTAGGCTTCGGCTCGCGTCTAGGGGGGTCGAATCGCAACCCAATCCAAACGAAGCATGGGTTAAATCCTTCAAATTTCTTCCAAAACTGCAGCATAGGGTTCGACTGAGACTAGGGAGGTGAATTATGGAGGGTTTCGAGTTGGGTTGAGTCGAAATCGGGGGTTCTGGGCTCCCTTGGCCGTGCGCATGGTGGATCGCAGAGGAGGAAGAAGAAGATGCTGAGGGAAGAGAGAGAGATGTCGCAGTGGTGAGGGGTCGTGCGTGGGAAGACTGAATTAGGAAAGGGGCCAGGCGTCCCTTTTACAAAAATGCCCTCCCTTTTTTATTTTGTTCTAAGCTCTTCAATAAATAGCACCGCTAATTTAGTTCGTAACCCGAACTCTAAGCCCAAATCGATAATGTAATCCTCGATCAAACATTCGATCCCAAATATGTCTTGGTTCAATTTAATAAACCCTAAACTAATTCTAAGGCTGAAAACCTAATCGTACGTGGGAAACGACTAAATAACTCGAATAACGACTAAATTAAACTATCGATATAATTTAAAGGCATAAACGGCACGAAATAACTTTAAAATCAATAATAGCAATAAAAATCCCTTTTTATAAAATTACAGCTCCCAGAAGCACATCGATAATCATTTAACTCATATAGTTACTAAAATTACGATTTTATAACGTAAAAAGGTAATAAAGGCAACTTAACATAAAAATAACGAAGGCGGGTCTTACAGTTTGTCAATTGTATATTATAATCAAGGTCCATAAATGCTTTATTACATGATCGCTAAGTGCTTCTAATTGTTTATCAGCCGCCTGTTTGCATCGATAAGTCATTGATAACGAAATAACCTAAAACCATCGGATTGAGCAACCGAGCGAGTAAGGTGACTAGTAAATTGGTCGAGGAATAAAGCATTTTTAAGGGTTAGTTGTGTCTATAGCTTAACCAACCCAGTATCTTCCTAGAAGCTTGCATGTAACTTCAACTAATATGTTTCAAGCTCATTATTTGGCAGAGGATTCAAAAATCAGTATTTCATTTCTCTGCTAGTAGGCAGAGGATGCAAAAACCAGTATTTCACTTCTCTGCTAGAAGGCAGAGTCAAAGCTCAGTATTTCATTTCTCTGCTAGAAGGCAGAAACAAAGCTCAGTATTTCATTTCTCTACCAGTAAAGAGAGGATTCAAAGTTCAATGTTACATCATGTTGCCAGTAGGCATATGTGGAAGTTACATGTTTCATAGCTCAGTTAATATGCAGTGGAGTCATGGGAAACATGATCAATTGAATAAACAAGCATGTAAAGTTCAGAGGTCCATATATTCATTTTATTGCTCTTACTACTTGATACTGAAGAAGATTATTGAAAAATTGAATTGAAAACCTGAAAAGGTGATTAATTGTTTATGTCTTGTTTAGAATATGACGTTATAGATCCGAATTTATGAGGAGATAATGGAATTCATAGATCATGTCCACTACTTACATTAACATATGATATTGTTTTATTAAGTTTACGAGTTCATACGAGTGGCTTTTGGTGCAAATGCTATTTCTCTTGCTTTGTGATTGGAACCCACTATGCGATAGGTGAATTTTTCAAGGAAAAGGAATTACAAACAACGGTTGTAAGTTATTATTGCATCTTTTAGGGGAGGGGGCTATCCACTGTGCGATTATCGCTCATCCCATCTATCATTGTGCCTCCAGGTTTATGAAGGAAGCCGAAGGGGAGTCACTGCTGCCTAGAAGTGAAATGATGGACTCGTACGTGAATTGCAATGTGTTTTGTGGTGTGTGATTGTAAATTGAGTTCTTGTGTGCTTAGTTGCATATCATTTAGAGTCGCTCTGTATGGCCATATGAGCCACTATCTAAGTTGTCAGGTCTGTATTATATTTGTCGCCTTTTATTTGGTTATCATTAAACTGCATTGGTTATAGTGCTCCGGGCGGGTGGCCCGTAGAGCTGTGAACTCCAGCGGGTGGCCGTTGAGTTAGTTTTTATTGTTTTTCAGTGCAGGGGATTTATTGTAAGGCTGTAAGCCTGGGAAAATGGTCAAGTTTTAGGGGAAACTCTGTCCGTTTTGCCCCAGGATTTAAGAAGAAAATAGTAAAACTCCTAACAAAAGGGTTGGGGGCCTTCTTTTTGAGCCCCCATAATGTTCACTAAATCAAGCAGCCGTGTTCCATCATGGAACGGCGGTAATGCCTCCAATCAAATTAGAAGTCTTCCGTTGCTAAATTATAATAATAAGTGGTTATGTTAGAATAATTAGATATTATCTATTGGGGGCGTTACAATAGGTGACGAAACACTAAAAACTCATTGATTAGTGTATTAAGTTGGTCAAAACACTAAACGCTACCCACAACGTTATTGCCGAGCACAGCCAAAGAGCTCAATTCCAGCTGCTAAAGTAGTAGCTTAAAAAACTTATTAACATCCATCAAATTATCTGATAAGGGTAAAGGGTAGAATCACAACTCAGCATTAGGTTTTGTTATTTCACATGTTGATCATCTTTCCTGCTTGTCAACCTAGATTTTATCCTTCCTCTTGCACAACCGATGATTTCGTGTTATGGGGTTCCATTTTGAGTGTCTGACCAAAATTCTCAAGTTCTTGATATTTTGGAGTTGAAGATTGTTGCTTTCTCAAGTTCTAATCAATGTGAAACAATGGTGGAACTTGCAAAAAATATTGGGGGGGGGGGGATTTGAACCCTTTACCTCTTCATCAAAATAGACAAACTTTTCCCACAATGTCAACATAAACCTTATATGTATTATGGGCAATGATTATACATATATTGTGATAATGTCAAAAAAAATGGTGGGCTCAGGCCCCCTCTTGCCCCAAGAAAGATTCGTCCCTGATGTGAAGGTAAGACACAGAGCTTTATTTTTCTTTTTTTATAATTTTATTTTTTTAATTTGAAGCTATATCACTCTTCAAGTGAAAAATGGGGAAAGAATCTACCAAGTTGCTACCTATAGTTAGTCAATATGGGTTTATGGTGGTAGTTTTGATCAAAAATAATACTTTGCATTGGCACAAATGAGTAAAGAAAAAGCATAGTTGCATTTTCAAAAATACAAAGTCTACTAGCATTATGATTCAAGATCTCAAGGCCGATATTTTGTAGTGACTTTGAATAAACCGCGTAATTTTTTTCTTTTTGTTTCCCAAGTGAGTGAACAACAAGGAAGGATGTTGGAAAGGCTAGTGGCGATTTATGGGGCCAACCAATGATTCTTAAAGTCTTCACTAGTAACTATCTGTGGCCCGATTTACGGTCGGAACATTGGAGTCGATTCATGGTCGTAAGCTGCACAGTGGATGGGAGAGCCTTAGGAAGTCAACTAACTAGGTAAAGATATTGGGATGATTTGCCGATCAAGATGACACATAAGTATTTACAATTGGTATTAGAGCTTTCCTAGATAACATGTGAGTAAGGATGAAGCACTTCAGAAGGGCTTGTGCTGATTTGTGTGGTCAGTCAATGATTCATGAAGTCATTCTTGAGAGCTATCCGTGACCTAAGAGCGGTCAGGGTGTTACAAATGGTATTAGAGCTTCCCTACGCCTGTGAGTTGTGCTAATGGACGGAAAGCCCTACACAGTCACTTATTAAGGCAAAGTTATTAGGATTGGACCGCTACTCATGAGGACGGACAAGTCGGTTTATTAGTGTGGCACAATGAGGATCTCGTGCTCCTCAAGTGGTGGTAGTTGTAATAACCTAGGTAAGGTTAAAACGTATAGCTTAAAATGACTAAAATGACTACTTATATTACCAAAGCTACACCCTCCTTAACAGGGAGCTCGCTCTTAAGAACTCTACAGTTAAACTTGCTTGTTGTGGAGAAGCCTTCGGATGGGTGATTTCCTCAGTAGTGTGAGAGAGAATGAAATAGATTAGAAAGGCTCATGGTGATTTGTAGAGGCAACGGATAATCCTTTAATCTGTCCTTGATAATTGTCCGTGGCCTAGAAGGGCTAGGCCATTACACAAGGCGTGAATCTAGAATTTAAGACCTTACATTGCCGAGAATCATTGTAAACTTAAAATTTGCTTCATCACCACTTTAAGCTTTGGCATCAAAATACTAGGATTCACCTACAGCTTTTGAAAACGAGCTTTGTTTCGACTTCTTCACACAATCCATGTTACCAAAACAAATAAGATAATGCCAGGTTTATATGTTTCATCACAAAAGCTAATAAGAACAATCCAATCATGCTATCTAGCACCTAGATTGAAATCCACAATGATGGCAAAGGGGGAAGCCCACCCCAACTTTTTTATTAAAAGGCAATCCTGAAGGAGGTGTTGACTTGTTTCCTTCCTTGTGTCCACAAAAATAGCAAAGTGGTTATTCTTGCAGTTTTCATATGTGACAGTTATGTCCCGAAGGGAAACTACAATGGAACAATTTCTACAAGATAAGTTTGCATTATGATGAGATTTTCAAACTTCAAAGTATCTTCTATAACTTTCCAAACTTTGAGTTATGAAAGTCATTATTCTTGGTGGAAATCCAAAAATATCTAATTTAATAGTACAAGCATGTGTTTTACTTAAACCTCAACATACAAAGTCATCGAGTGGTGTAGGATGAATTACCTATGCTAACATGGCATTGGTTGAGTCAAAAGATAAAGCCATGCGAATCTTGGAAGCATTCTAGCCTATGCAAACACCAACAAAGAGGTTGTTAACCATCATCTTTCTTGGCTGACTCATTTGGATTAACATTATCCTTCGATCGAATATAAGCCCTTAGACACCACCTGTTCTAAGGACCCTAGCCTTAATACCATTACAAAGTAACCATCAAAGAGCATATGTTATTTGTCTTACTGAAGAAATTAAATTTGATAGATAAAAAATTTGGGAACTAAAGTGTATTGGCTCCTTGAAGCTTTGGCCGTGTGTTTTGTTATTTGCTTTGTTTGATTAATGCATGCCCATTCATCTTGCTTTTATACAATAGAAGCCTTAATCATACTATAACTTGGAAATTTGGCAAAAACAATTCTAACAAAAAACAATCACTTCATATTATAAGATAATATCAAAAGATATGTGAAATATTTTATTTTCCTTAACACTCACCTTCAAGTTGGAGCATGCAGATTGGCTATGCCCCACTTGCCTTTGAAGTAATGAAATTGGTGCTTTCTAAGCGCCTTAGTGAGAATATCTGTTGGTTGATGGTAAGAGCGGATGTGCACAAATGTAATGAGCACTAACACAAGCTTTTCCCCAACGAAATGACAATCAATTTCAATGTGTTTGGTCCTTTCATGGACAAGTGGATTCCTAGCGATGTGTAAGGCAACTTGACTATTGCAAAATAGCTTCATAGGTTGTGCGTGGAATATCGTAAGAGATGCTAAAAATGTACGCACCCGAATGAGCTTACTAATAGCTACTGCCGTAGCGTGATATTAAGCTTCAGTGGAGGATCGAGAAACTGTCGCTTGTTTCTTTGTTCTCCATGAAATAGGAGATCCCCAAGATTGATAACTAGCTAGTTAAGGATTATTGGGAGAGTGGAGTTTCCAGCCTTTTGCTACTACAACTGATAGAAAGAGTCTCACACTAGTCATTTTTGCAATAGGAGCAAAGGTTTCATTAAAATCAAAAACTCTAACCTGATGATCACGACGAACCACCAGTCGTGCCTTATATTATCGTTGTGTGGTCCCGTTTACATTGTTATGGGTTTACAACTTATGGGTTTCTTTCCTGGCTAGAGATCTTCGATGGACCAAGTGTTATTCTTCTCAAGTGCCTCAATTACTTCAGCCATTGCTTGACGCCAATTTGGATCTTTCACAGCTTCCTAAAGATATTTGGGCTGAATGATATGGGTTATAGCAGCTAAAATATTCTTATGTGAAGGGGAAAATCTATTAAATGTGACTTAGTTTGCTATTGGATAACACGTACCTGAGGCTCTTTTTGGTTTCGAGTGAACATGGGAGGAGAGCTCTTCAATTGAAGAGTCATTAGGCCTTACGCTATAGCATAGGTAGGCCTCAAACCATGGGGGCTTCTTACTGGGCCTGCTCATTCTTCACCCATCGTCGCCTGCTTCAGTCTGAACTGTAGGTCATGCCTCTACGATTGTTTCATTGTCTGGGCCAGAGCCATACGGTGTCCGATTGTCTTCCTTTTCGGTGGACTGAGATGGTTGTAGGGCAGAGTGTGGCGTTGACTAAACTGGGCGTGGCCCATCACCTTGCCCAGGCGAGTTAGTGGAGTATGCTGGACTGACCATTAACAGGCTCCCCCTATCTTTAGCCCTTGGTTCAGTTGCCTCAGGTTGGGCTGGGCTCCCCTTTGAGCTCATCGCGGGCAGCCCAGATGGAGGTGGCGTAGTTAAGTTTCTGGGCTCAGTGAAGCCAAATCTTGATCATCAAAAAGACCAGCAATTCTTGCTCCATTTTTGGGAAAAATTTCTAATGTCTGTCGGGCTTGAGTGTTTCTCAAACAGAAAAATATTTTTGTGAAAAACCACATCCCAGCTTGCAAAGAATTATTGGGTTTCCAAATCAAACATCTTCTATCCCTTTTATCCCGTAGGGTATCCTACAAACAAATGTTTCCTTCGTCTACAAGCGAATTTGTCCTTGTTCCTTTTGCTTCGTGCAAAGCATAGTGTCCCAAAGATTTTAATGTGATCATATGAAGGCCTTCTATGATATAATATCTCATATGGTGTTTTCCCTTCCAAAATCTTGCTAGGTGTTCTCTTAATCAAATGGGTAGCCGCAAGTACACACTCTTGCCAAAACTTTGTGGGCAAACTTAGTTAAAAAAGGAGGGCTCTAGCAACGCTTAGGACATGCCTATGCTTATGTTCAACTCTACCATTTTGTTGGGGCATCTTAGTACAACTACATTGACGCAAAATTCCATGTTCACGGTAGAAGTTTTGCATTGGTCTCAGTGTAAATTCGAACCATTGTCGCTTTATACAATTTTGACATTTGTCCGAAATTGATTTTTTGCAATGATAATAAAGTCTCTTAATAGTTGGCTTGTCTCACCTCTTTTAGTCATCAAGTAAACCCAAGTGGCCCGACTTGCACTGTCCACTATTGTAAGAAGGTAAAAAGCCCTAGACGAGGATGGTTCCGAAAAAGGCCCCCAAATATCACAATGAATGAGTTTAAAAACACATTTAGCTTTATGAAACTTAAGGGAAAATGACTACGGGTTTGCTTTGCATGATAACAAGTTTCACACACATCATCTTTATTTTTATCATGAAATAGTCCTAAACTACTAAGCAATAATGATAGTACATCAAAGGAAGTATGCCCTAGCCGCTTGTGCCATAAATTTGTAAAACCGGCCGCATTGACTTGTTTCTCATCCAATGAACCTTCCTTGAAATGGTAAACTCCTCATTTTTGCTCACCCACACCAATTGGAGTTCTCAAAGTACGAACTTGTAAAATACAAAATTGATAAAAAAATGTCACGCTACATCTCATCTCTTTACACAATTTTGCAATAGAAAAAAGATTGCATTTAAGTGACGGGACATATAACACTTGGTTTAATTTGATACATTTATCCAAGAACACAGATCCCTCCTTGCTAGCAATTGTGTGAGTTTCGTTTGGTAACCCAATGGAGACAGGGGATATTCGTTTGATTTCTTGCATCATGGCTGAATTTCCTGTCATATGATAAGATGCCCCGCTATCAAACATCCACACTTGATTACTTACCAATTTTTGACAACCCGATTTTGGGCTTTCAATAAGACTTCACAATTTTTGAAGCTGCTCTTCAGTCAAACCTGTAACTGTTATCGTTGCACTAGTTTCTATCTGGGCTGGCATGGAGATTGGGCCTACCTTGGTCTAGGCCTGGGCAGAGATAGCCAATTCACACGCAAGCTGTATGCGGCAAGTGAGGGCTCCTCCCTTGCCTCTTCGGATGTTTCTTGCACACCCTCCGCGTCCACAGTCTCATCCTCGATTATTCCAGCTTTGTGGATATCTAATGATTTCATAACTATTTGATTCATCATGTTGTATTGCCCACAATGTTTGCATGTGGGATTTTCCATCATACTCGCTTGTTCCTTCGCCGTGAATGCCACCACAGACCCGGTTCTATGGTCTCTTTCGAGCATCATCCATTTGTGATTTTCTTCTTGCGAGATGATGTTAAATATGGTGTCAAGGGAAGGCATAGGATTGAGAGCGAGCACTTGGCTATAGATGGTAGAGAAGGAGTCATCATTCAAACCCATCAAAAATTGATACGCCTTCTCTTCCTCTACTGTTTTAATATTCTTTGTCCCGATGCCACGTTTGCACTTTCCACAAGTGCAATTCGACACCTTGATAAAGTTTTCAAATTCACTCTATATTCCTATTAACTTGGACTAGAATTCTGCGACTTCAAGTCCTCCTTGCTTGCATAAAGCAAGATCGGTTTTTAATCGATGAATCTTGGTTGCATTGGCTATAGCATATCTTTTCTGTAGGTTTTCCCACATCATGTATGTGATCTCGGCATAAGCAACACTATTGTGAAGCTTTCGCTTGATGACATTGACGGACCAGGAGTAGATCATCTCCAATTCATTGAACACAATTGGATCATCCCCTTCATTTAAAGTTGGTCTTTTTAAGGTTCAATGAACCCAAGTTTTTTCTTGGCCTTTAAGGCTATTTTGACGACCTTTTGCCACATATCATAATTTTTACCATTAAAAACTACCAAGGTAATCGCTACCCCAGGACCTTCTGCAGATTGGATATAATACAGAGACTGACGCTCAATTATAAAGCTTTTTCGTGCACCCATTGCTCTGATACCATGAAGAAATTAAATTCCATAGATAAAGAATTTGGGAAGCAAAATGTTTCGGCTCCTTGAAGCTGTGGCCGTGTGTTTTGTTATTTGCTTTGCTTGATTAATACATGCCCATTCATCTTTTATACAATAGAAGCCCTCATCATACTATAACTTGGAAATCTAGCAAAAAGAATTCCAACCAAAAACAATTACACAATATTACAAGATAATATCAAAAGATATATGAAATATTTTATTTTGCTTAACACTTATAGCATTAACAAGCCTGGTAAGCCCCTAAGAGGCTCTTTTGTCCCCACAGTGAAAATAAACCACAATAATTGGCAACATTGTCTCATATTTAACCTAATATATTTTCAATAACAAACAAACTCAACTTCATTAATGGAGCATAATTCATCATATGTAAGTTTTAAATTCCCAGTCCGATAAGGCTCTTTCGTAATTGAAATAGGTCTTTCTTTATCTAGTGTATAGGATTATTTCCTTTGGACTTAGCCCCAAAAATAGTTGATAAGAAGCAAATTAAGAGTCTTTAGTCACCTTTCTAGTCACTTTAAAAATATATAATACATGTTGGCATAAGGAACTAGAACATTGTTAATAAGAATTAGACAACTTACCAGTGATAGCAATTTTGTCTAGAATCCCTCTAACTTATCACTAGACCTTTTGTACAAGGAAGATAATTGGGCCACTCTTTAAATTATCCAATTACAATTGATACTTTGAGATACTTTCCAAAGCTATCCCAAATAGACATACCAAAGATACTAAGGATCATATCCTTCGTCTATTCCCCAATGTTGAAGCAAGTTAGAACTAGTGTATTTGATGTATTAACAACCTCTCCTAATACAAAACAAAATTGATCTATGATAAGTTTTAGTGCTATACATTACTAATGTTTAATCTCTGTGAAAAAAAAGTAGTGCCATCTAAACAACAGGTGGTTAATGGCTCGAGCTTGGGGCCCCACTTAAGCGCCTAAGATATCACCTCTTTCCCGTGCAATACGGCAACGACTATGTCATACACTCGAGTGTATGTACTCCCATGTGACACATAAGCCTATATGACAAATACACCCTAAAAATATATATATAAAATATATATGGGAGCACGTGCTCCCGGGTGTACATAATAATTTGATGTATACTATAGACCTGGGAGCATGTGCTCCTAGGCTGGCATGGACAATATTGATGTGCTGGAAAAATTATTTTAAAAAAACAAAGTCAACCACAATCTGAAAATCCAAACTTCCATTGATCGATAACTGCTTTCCTACTCCTAGCAGAACCCTATCTAGTTGGAATTCCATCCATGGCTGAAACTCCTCTCCATATCTCAAACTATTTAATGGCAGCAATCCATTTACGCATTAGTTGATCTTGCTCCAGCCAATTACACCAACTTCAAGCGCAGTATTGTCTTTCTTGTTCAATTTCGGCGACAACAGTTTGGGCATTTTTGTTCAGTTTGGTTGAATGGATGAACCGAGGAAGAAGGTAGAACTATTGACTTGCAAGAGGAAGCCCATGTACTTTTCGAGTGTTGAATTCACTTCTCCATTCTGATTGAACAGGCCCTGCTTTGAATTATTCTTGCTCTGAATTGTTTTTTTCAGTTCCTCATAATCGAATTTGCTAGAGAGCAAACCCAAACATGAATCAATTACTGAACAAACCCAAAAAAAACGTATAATTAATTGAATAAAAGAACTAAACCAAAATTTGAACACAAGAAACTCTAAATAGAAGCAAACTCACGAATTCTGCATCCAAAATGCACTTACCCAAAATCAAAGGAAACTTAATCAAACAGACCAAATCCCCATCCAAAAGCATATTCGTAAAGCTTGGTTGTCAAGGAAATTGTTGGAATCCCCATCCAAAAATCAATAACCCAAATTCGTTGAAGCCTAGGGTTTTCGAACTCAGCGGATTTTGATCTTCTTGGGTTTATTGTTGATGCTATGGACAACAGAGAGAACAGAATCGAATTATTGAATGGTTTAGGAACAAAAAGCTGAGATTTAGGAACCCAAACCCAACTCAAATTTAAGAAGACAAACCTGAAAACCATGGGTTTCGAAGGAGAGGAAAAAGCAATTGATGGAGAGGATAGAGAAGGCGCCATTTATAGAGAGAGAATTAGAGGAACTCAAAGCTGAAATTCCTGTTGCACCATCTATGGAGGAGCATGACTGAATTTTCTCAGAGTTTAGATTGAGCACAAGAGTGGATAGAGAGAGAGAGAGAGAGAGAGAGAGAGAGAGAGAGAGAGAGAGAGAGGACAAGAGTGGTTAGAGAGAGTCAGAGGAGACTAGCTGTCTTCTTAGCTTGAAATTAATGTTGTTTGTATTTCATTTTGAATTGCATAGTTTGTGTGTGCATTAATTCAATATTATTATAACTTAGAAAAGCTTTCTTTAAGTAATTGCAAAAAATTTTAACAATATTTGTGGTTGATAATTCTTAATTTGAGAAGGGATAATTTTATTCGTTTATGAGCAAAATAAATATTGTTCACTAGTATATTGGGCTTTTGTTCAATTACCTTGCCTTTTACTATACCCACAATATTATTCATGGTTTTATCTGTTCATGTAGCCACATATTGTTCATGGTTATGTTTGTTGATTTTAAATGTGTGCTTCATTCTTGCATATTTACTTAAAAGAGTTCTTAATGTCCAACCTATATTGAGTAGATTTTATTTCTCAAATTTTTTCATATTGGACTTTTCATATCTATATGTGTAATTTCAAAAAAAAAAAAAAATTCTTTAAGCAATGCAAAAAATGTAAAAAATGTTTGAGGTTTCTAATTCTTTATTTGAGAAGGGTTGATTTTATCTGTTCATAAGCGAAATAACTATGGTTCACTAATATATTGGACTTTTGTTATCTTACCTTGCCTTTTTACTATACCCACAATATTGTTCATGGTTTTTATCTATTCATGTACCCACAACATTGTTCATGGTTATGTTTGTTCATTTTAAATGTGAGTTTTATTATTATAACTTAGAAAAGCTTTCCTTAACAATTTCGAATTTTTTTAATAATATTTGTGGTTGATATTTCTTAATTTGAGAAGTGATGATTTTATATGTTCATGAGCAAAATAAATATTGTTCACTAATATATTGGGCTTTTGTTCAATTACCTTGCCGTTTACTATACCCAGAATATTATTCATGGTTTTATCTGTTCATGTATCCACATATTGTTCATGGTTGTGTTTGTTCATTTTAAATATGAACTTCATTCTTGCATATTTACTTCAAAGAGTAGTTAATGTCCAACCTGTATTGAGTAGATTTTATATCTCGCATTTTTTCATATTGGAATTTTTCATATCTATATGTGTAATTTCAAAAACAATTTCTTTAAGCAATGTAAAAAATGTCAATAATGTTTGGGGTTGCTTATTCTTTATTTGAGAAGGGTTGATGTTATCTATTGATAGGCAAAATAAATATTGTCCAATAATATATTGGACTTTTGTTCTGTTACCTTGCCTTTTTACTATACCCACAATATTGTTCATGGTTTTATTTCTTCATGTACCCACAATATTGTTCATAGTTATGTTTGTTAATTTTAAATGTGAGGTTTATTTTCACTATTTGCATCAAAGAATTGATAGTTTGCAACCTCTATTAAGTTGATTTTATTTCTTGCATTTTTCCATATTGGAATTGTTTACATCTATATGTGTACTAGTTAGATGAGTACGGATGTAAAACGTGTTTAGGCATTTACATGTTATGGAGGTTGTGGGGAAAGTTTTAAAGTTGAAATATTTTTAAATCTATTTATTTCATATTAAAGATAGTCAACTAATAAGAATAAATTGTCTGTTTGACGTATAATCAGTAAGATGTGCATGCTATATCACAACACACAAAAGAATAACAAAAATGTTTTCGTACACGAAGGCAATCTAGCACTACATTTTAACTCTCTTTCGCATTATGAATTTATAGATATTTCAAACTTGGAAAATACAACCACAAAATAAAATTCGATCACAATTAGGTAAGATGACATTACAATTGTGTTCCTGTTACACCCACATTAGCACTCTAATTCTTATGTTTGGGGAATTTAGGAATGATTAATATGTGTATTCCCTCATAATCTCAAACAAAATCCTCTAAGCCCACTTGTAGCCTCAGCTGTAAGTCTTAGATAGAGCACAACGATAGAGCTCTATCATCAAGAAGAAAGAAAAAAAAATCATGAAACGAACAATTCCCTTTTCAGTTAAAAATCATGAAACGAACAATTCCCTTTTCAGTTAGTGTTGGTAGTCTTCATATGGTACAAGTATTTTCATTGATGGATGTTGTCTTAGGTATTTCTTTTTTGTAAGTATCATGGCCTCATGGGCTTGGTTCTCGCCCTTCTTCTTTTGGTGTTGTCATATTTCATGCAGTGTTTAAAAACATGGATGATTGTACAATCAAAATCTTGATACAATCCATATTTACATTTTAAAGTTACAAAATTTTCCTATTTGGATCTATAACAGTATACGAGTCATTACGTTCATCTAGTAATTTACAAGAAATATAAGTTTAGTACATTGGCATTTAATTAGACGTCATAAAAAAAAACAGAGCCTCATACTGAAGAAATCAAGGTAATTAAAAGAGAATAGCTTTTCTCAACTTGAATTGTTTAGTTTTTCGCATTGATTTATTTAAAGTTTCATATTTACTTCTCTTTATGCATTTAGTTGAACCTTTGTTCTTGTCTAATTTACACTTATCTTTATCAATTAAATTTATATTGATAGTTATCACCTTTCTAAATGTGCATGAGAGGATAGTATAAAAGATGACATTCAATTGGTGATATGTTATTGTCAATGTTGATCTTTTTTGTAAATATATTCAAACCATAATTAGGCATCTTCTGACTAAATAATTGAGCTTTTTAGCAGGGTTGATAGCTCAAAAGAAAACAATGAAGCATGTGTCTTTCAACAACTGTTTCAAGAATTAGATATTGTTGAAGATTCCGAGGATGAACAAACTTTAGAACTACGAAAAGCATCACTCATTTGCAAAAGGAAAGTTCTAAACATCACAAATGATAAACACGCTCATGTTGAAAAGCGTGTTTAGTTTGAATTGTCTCATGATCATTCTGTATCTAAGCTTCAAAATAGAACCTCAAATGAACAATCTCACTATAAGAAGGCTGCAAGGAATTATTCTAAGAAGGTTGAGAAACAAAAACAAGTTTGGGATGGTAATCTACCCCATAGGATAGCTTGTAATAAGCTATTATTCCTAATTGAGAGACTTAATTATGAACAATGGACAGCTGCAATGGAAATTGGTTTTGGAGGGTTCCTATTTGTTAGAACATCCATCACCCCTAAAGATCTTGTAATATGGTTGCTTCAAAAGTTTGATCCAACAAGTAATACATTGAAGCTTTAAAAAATAGAGTACTATAGATAACTGAGGAAGATGTTCATGCAACATTAGCATTACCTATAGGTGAATTAGAAGTTCAAGTAGCCTCAACATGCAAACCAAAAAATGAATACACTAAACTACTTGAACAATGGAGTAGAAGGTAGAATCTTGGTAGAACAGGGACACCAAAAGTTGAAAAAATGGTTGACCAAATTCTAGAAAGAGGAGACCATGGAGAAGAATTCAAACAAGACTTTGTGGTATACTTAATTTCAACATGTATTATTGGAAGTATGAATGACGATTGTTTTTTCAGAATATTGAAGTCATTGGTGGATGTTGAGTAGATAGTTAAGTACAATTGGTGTGCATTTATCCTACAATGTCTAAATGACACAGTAGTGGAATGGAAACAAAATCGAATAAGATATTTTCAAAGGACCACTCCTGTTTCTCATGGTTAGTAGAATCCCACCTAAATACCATTGTTCATTAATTTAGATGTATTTGTTCATTACCTAACGTATACTTAATCGCTAATATCTACTACATCATTAATTCTAAGAAGTACATACTAAGATTTAGCGCTGTTATGAATTACAGCTCTTTTATTTGGATATAGTTAAGTTTAGAGGAAAGACAATTGACAAATGGTTTCCCACGACAATAAATTGGACAAGTGATGCAGTTAAACATAGGAATAAAGATGAGAACGAGTTCCCGGGAGAGTATGGAAGAGGCAAGACAATTGACAGAATAGACTATCAGTCAATTATTCATGAAGGAGAAACTGAATTGCAAGAGGAATTCACAAGCGTGGCACAAGAAACCCAAAAGCACACCAACCCCGCTGCATCAACCGATGGCCCTCCACTAGCTTCTCATCCACCATGTTCAAAATGTGGAAGTGAAAGAGAACCTCCAATGGCAGGGCCCAATGATCCAATTGAGGTATAATAGTATGCATCTACTTTGAGTTATATATATTTTTAACATCATATTGTAAAAGTAATGCGTTGTACTTGTTCAATAGTACATCATTTAGTGTCATTTTATTCATATCAACTCATGTTTATTGTTATACACCATAATGTATTGTGCTTATTCACTGGAATGTTGTTGTATGACCATTTATTTGTATAAATTTGAGTTTATTATGTAAGTGTTTGGCATGCTGCAATGGAAACAATATTGCATTTACTTCATCTATGTTGTTCATTAATCAATGCGAGTATAAAATAGGTACATGCTGATCGACTAGGCTACTATTCAGGAAAATTGTTTGAAGCTATGGTAGGCTCCGGACAAAGGTTTTCTATACATCAGGTGATATCACAAATTGCACATGGAACCACAAATGTTCAGAAATGTCCGAATGAAGATGAAACTCATGGCTTGACTCAAGATGAACATTTTTTCAATGATCCTGAATTCTTTGATGCATATTTGAAAATGGAAGCCGTAGCATTAAAGCATTACCAACATTGAACGCCAATAGACTACACTCCGCTGACTTTCGATCTTGGAATCGCACTTTCACTTGAGCAGAGAATTCATACTGTAATCAGCTCCCCTATCAAAAGAACTAATACAATAAGTAGTTCACTTGCACACAATGAGGAACAAGTGCCTCTAGGTGAATCTGAAGGCCAACATACAGCAATGCATGATATAGTAAACATTGCTTTGCAATATTCTATACCGGCACAGCATAAAGTGCAGCAAGAGAAACATACTTGCAGACAACAAGTTGAAGACGAATTACTCCAAATGCGAGAAGGCAATGTTGAACAACCTTTGCAAAATGCACCTCAGAGAGAGAAGGGTAATAAAATTACTTCCATTCATATGTCGATCACCATATATGAGAGATTATGGGGACATTATCAAAGGTAAGCTAACCCATGGTGAGAAGGTTGTGGTCGATTATGTATTCCTGCCTTTTGATGTAGACCATCCCAAAACGTAAGTATGTAGATAATTTAATGCTTCTAAGTTTTATTATATAGGAAGTGTTTAATGCTATTAATTGCATATACATATGTGTCAATAGCGAGGAGCTATGTGAGTTCAATGTTCCTGACAAAGCACACAAACTATGAATAGATAAAGAGGCAATAGCTTCAATAGCTGCTACAGACAACCATTTGAAAAATAACATTTTGGACGTGTGGTCTATTATAATGAACAAAAACCAACTATCAAGGGAAGCAATGCGTTCGAGTAGATTTTTCTTCACTACATATGTCTATAAAAGTCACACTTGTTGATGTATGTTCATTATAACATTAAATGTTTATCAAAATCAAGCCTTATTATTGGGTTCATTTGACTTGTAATTGATTTGTAGACTACTATCATACATGCATAAAAAGCATTCTTCAAGTACTAGGAGTTCTACAAAGTCATGCAGCTTGAAACGCACAGAACCAACTGGCTTAACTTGAATACGACAGATTTAGTAAGCTTCTTTATACTCTATCACATGTGTTCACCAATCCACGTGTATATTAAATTATATGGTTTTATTCATTTTGTTTATATTAGATGTGCTCAATTATCTAATTGTTCATTGTATTACATGTTTTTATTCATTTTAATTAGTTAAGTATTGTTCATTAAACCACACTATGGGTGTTCTTTCCAATTCTTAGAAGCGAACACTTCTTCCTCATTGTATTCCAATTTGCTGATAAGATAGTGAATATCATAGACAATCTGACGTTGCCAGAAAACCCTAGTACAAGATATGGTAATTGTGATAGTGTACTGGTAAGCCTCCCTAAACACATACTTAAAATACATTTATATAAAATTACAAACTAATAGAAATCACTTTTACCAAAATGTAGAAATGCTTCTTCTCAAAGTATCTAATCCAGCGTGGCCGACCAAAAGCAGAAGAAGTCAAAAACTTTCGCACAGTCTGTGTCAAAACTGACTATCAGGATAATATAAATCTTTATGATTGTGGAATCTATACCATGCGCCACATGGAGACATATTAAGGCGATTTACAATCATGGGACCATGGGTTTCAAGAAGAAAAGGTGCTTATCTTTTTAAATATATCCATAAAAATTTAGTAACATTTTGTGTGGCATAATGTACGTATGCTAATATCCTATTAATTTTAAGGAAACATTGTTAAGGACACTAAGGGCAAAGTATGCTGCCCGAATGTTACTACATCCAGACAACATGTTGAGAGACAATACACTACGTAAGGCAAAGTTGGAAGCAAAAGCAAGGCAACAACAACAGCTGCATTAGAAGTTGGCAATAGAGCGTTTTGTTTTGATTTTTCAGACTATTATGAAATATTACACAACCTTTTCATTTATGAATTTGCTCATTGACCAAATAAATATTGTTCATTGACCAAATAAATATTTTGTTCATTTACCTAGTTGTATGTTCACAATATTAATATAATTGTGTTCATTTACCATTATATTATTGTTCAATATATCATAAAACCACAAACCCCTAAACCCTAAACACTAAACCCTAACATCTAAACTCTAATGTATAAACCCTAAACCCTAAATCCTAAACCCTAACCCCTAAACCCTAAACCCTAAATCCTAAGCACTAAACCATAACCCCTACCCTAAACCCTAAACTCTAAATCCTAAACCTAAACCTAAACCCTAAACCGTAAACCCTAAACCCTAACCTAAATCATAAACCCGTAACACTAAACCATAACCCCCAACCTAGAACCTATACCCATAACCATAACCCTAAACCCTAAACCCTAACCTAAACCCTAAACCCTAAACACTAAACAAAAACCCCTAACCTAAACCCTAAACCCTAAACGCCAACCCTAAATCCTAAACCCTAAACCCTAACCCCTAAACCCTAAACCCTAAACCCTAACCCCTAAACCCTAAACCCTAAACCATAAACCATAACCGTAAACCCTAAACACTAAACCATAACGCCTAACCTAACCCCTAAACCCTAAACACTAACCCCTAACCCCTAAACCCTAAACCCTAAACCCTAACCTAAACCCTAAACCCTAAACTCTAAACACTAAACCATAAACCCTAATTTGAAATCTTAAACCTTAAACCATAAACTTTAAACCCTAGACTCTAACTAGAAAACTCTAAATCCTAACCCTTGACTCAAAAAACATAAATCCTATACACTAAACACTTCAAAAAAATTTATTCACACTAAACCCTAAACCCTAACCTAAACCCTAAACCCTAAACTCTAAACCCTAAACCATAAGCCTTAATCCGTAATCTTAAACCTTAAACCGTAAACTTTAAACCCTAGACTCTAACTGGAAAACTTTGAATCCTAACACTTAACTCACAAAACATAAATCCTATACACTAATCACTTATAAAAAATTTATTCACAATTAGAAATACTACTTTGTTCATTTGCTATTTTATTAATTTTCTCTATATCATTAAATATTCTTCATTGAGGTTCACAAACCCTACGTAATGAATATTTGTTACAGTAAAAATATAACACGTCACTCACCATTTTAGTACTGTTCATTTTCTAAAGAGACGTTGTTCACGGACAAAGTTAGAATTGTTCGCTAGACTTATTTTACCAAGACACATAAATCCTTTCATTATAACCCCTAAAACCTAAAGCCTAAAGCCTAGCGCCTAGCCTAAACCCTAAACCCTAAACTCTAAACCCTAAACTCCAAACCCTAATCCGAAATCTTCAACCTTAAACCATAAAGTTTAAACCCTAGACTCTAACTAGAAAGCCCTGAATCGTAACCCTTAACTCAAAAAACATAAATCCTATACACTAAATATTTTTAAAAAATTTATTCACAAAAAGAAATGCTACTTTGTTCATTTGCTATTTTATTATTGTTCACTACATCATTAAATGTTCTTCATTGAGGTTCACAAAACGTAGTGAATATCTGTTACGATAAAAATATAGCACGTCATTCACCCTTTTAGTACTGTTCATTTTCTAAAGAGACGTCGTTCACGGACAAAGTTAGAATTGTTTGCTAGACTTATTTTACCAAGACACATAAATCCTTTCATTATAACCCCTAAACCCTAAACCCTAAACCCTAACCTAAACCGTAAACCCTAAATATAAACCCTAAACCATAAACCCTAATCCGTAATCTTAAACCTTAAACCATAAACTTTAAGCCCTAGACTCTAACTCGAAAACCCTGAATCCTAACCCTTAACTCAAAAAACTTAAATCCTATACACTAAACACTTTTAAAAAATTTATTCACAATAAGAAATGATACTTTGTTCATTTGCTATTTTATTATTGTTCACTATATCATTAGATGTTCTTCATTAAGGTCCACAAACCCTACGTAATGAATATTTGTTACAAAAAAATATAGTACGTCATTCACCATTTTAGTGTTGTTCATTTTCTCAAGAGACGTTCACGGACAAAGTTAGAATTGTTTGCTAGACTTATTTTACCCAGACACATAAATCCTTTTATTATCAATCAAGTCAAATACTACGAAATATAGTTTTCAAGATATACTAATATTTCAAACAATTGAATTCAAAACAAAAAAATGAGTATACATCTACTACATATGTAAACCATATATCAAAAGGGATCTAGTCTAGGGAAAACTTTATTACAACTATAGTATGGCTAAGATTTACCAACTAATTATGTATCATTATTACAAGACTGATTACATGCTCCATTTGTTGGCGTTTGACCAATAAATGATTGAAACATCATCGTTGTCAAACCTCTCGCAATTCTTGGATCAAAATAAAATGGGGGACAATATCCAACTATTGCAATTGTACTCTACAACATATGAGAAATTTTAAAAGATAGTAATGTTATATATAGAAAAACAACAAGTAAATCCCAAAATGACTATATAACTAAAAGAACTCATCTGACGAAGACTTGGATCATTTGGATTGGAATTGGACAGCAAGTTCAATGTAGGCACAACATTGCCTTGAGAACTTGAACCACCATAAGGTACATTCATGCACAAAGGAACTCCATTTTGAAGTAAAGTTGAAAAAGCCGCAAAGACATATCGATGTGTAATATTGATCATAATTAAGATAGTTTTTGCGCAAAAGAAGTTATAGAATCGTTCATAACGAACCCGAAGCAACAGACCACCACTTGGATCTTTAGTTAACGACCCTCTTGATCCATAAAAGGCATATTCATATGGAATGGAGCAAAATTATGCAACATACTCCAAAAGGCGAACAATGAAAATAAATTCACTACAGAGATCAAATTACAAATAAATACACTTAGAATTGTTCATTACCAACCTGAGGCAAAGGAACACCACTGGGATCTTTAGCTAGGGTCTCTTTTGATACGTAATAAGGTATATTATTAGGAAACAAAGCAAAATTCTGCAACAAACTCCAAAGTTCAGTCAATATAAGTAACTTAACATATATCAATTTAAAAATAAATATAATAATTATACAATTCTTTTCATCAATCTGTACCAAAACGACATCTGCATTTTGTGGCATAATCTTTGTGGATCTTTGAACTTCCACATTAGTCAGCTATCAAAATAAACAATATGAAAATTAAAACTAAATCATGGGAATCTGTAAAAACATAATAATCTATTGTACAAAGTCTCTATTGAGAAGTGTTGCCGAAGAAACATAGTTATTCATTGTCTATGATTAAAGTAATCATACCTTGGACGATTCCTGAACACCTGTGACATTTTCTGGTACAACCTCTGCGGTTTTCCTACTTTCTAAATTAGTTGCCTACAAACAATAATAACACCAAAGAGGAAAATTACTTATGATAAACTATTCACAACATAGTAATTAATTGTTTAAATTTTGTATTCACAATTATTCATTGAAGAATAAAATTCTTCATAGTAGATGATTGAACTTGTCATACCTTTTGTAATCCCTCTTCACTTGTGATACTATGTGCCGACAACTTCTTCTTGTTTCTTGTTTTTGCTTGATTGCACTTCTTCTCACTTGTACTCTTCAATATCTTATTCCATTGACCTTTTTCTCGAGATCCAGGAGGATTCAAAATGCTCTTTGCGAAACTCGTACCATCTTGTTGAACATCACCCTCCACATAAACTAAAGCTACTTCTACTTCATTAACTCCTTTAATTTACTAAAGTACTCCTCACAAAGGAGTCTTGCCTCTCTATTCATTTGGTTAGCAATGAGCTGTGCATTCATTTTTCTGCCCATTTGCACTCTCCACACTGAAGAACACACCGCAATGTCTTTCATACCCCTTCAACAATAAGTTCATTACTTTGGATTTCTTTAATGCCTTTGCTCCATCTCTTCATAATGTACTAATCCGGCACTTTTCGAACACAACAAGTATGCATAACTCTCAAACAACGTGAGCCCTCAGTGAACTTTTGGCAAGTGCAATCAATGAAGCCTTTCTCTATGTTTAAAATAACATTATGCTCAAAAGTATATCCGTCTAATCCTTGACCCCAAGATTCTTCCAAACAACTCACCCCGGATACACGAAACACCCTATCAGATGTATCACTATGCAACTCATCTTGATCATAGAAAGCCCCTTTAACGAACTCTTTTTCAAATAATCGATAAAGCTTTAATAGTATAAATATATTCAGCATGTTTCAACAAACTTACTGATGGAAAAGCCATCTCCACATCACCCTGGGAACATTTGTGATTTTCACCATTTTCCTTTTCCCTCCACTCTGACACAACACCACAAAATATGTTGTAGAAGTCATACAAATTAGCAGTTGCATGCAATCGCCTTTTTATTCAGTTGTTTGTGCTCTCGCTCCTTTGCGAAGACAATACCCCTCCTGAAAAGTTCTTTTTTGAAAAAGCAGGGCACCACTTTTCCCTTAATGAATAAAGATTGTTCAGCCAGTGATTGCCATCACAATCATACAATGGCACCATCCTAAAAAGTTGTTTGATAAATAATTTTTAAAAATATTAAAAAATTACCAACACAAATGACTAACAATACAGGAAGTAATGTATGTAGATAATCCATTTTAAAAATACAACACCATAAGCTCCAATGAACAAAACGTTTGAACAAGATAAACAATACAAATGAACATCATCACATGAACCGATGAATTACAATAAGTCACTAATTAATAATGAAGTACAAAGTGATTATTAAAATATCTAGTAAGCAACAATATAAGTTTCAATGAAGAAAACATAATCAAACCTAATGAACAAAGATATAAATAATAGAAACAGAAAAATAAAAAATGTTCAGACACATAGAACTGATAATGCAATAATGAAATCAATTACCTTTTTCAAAAATGATCAAACTCAGACTTCGTATCACAATCCACCAAAACTTTGTTAAACAATTTTGTAAAACCTTCTTTTGCCCTTAGTGCTACAATATGCTTTCTTGAATTTTCAATGATGTGAAAACAGCAAAGCCTATGCTGAACACCAGGAAAAACTGATGCTATCGCGACAGCCATAGAAAAAGCCTGATCAGTCATAATGGTACTTGGGAATTTGCCACCCATAGATTTCAAAAAGGTCTAAAAAAGCCATTCAAAAGACTCAATTCTCTCATTTATAATAAAATCGCAATCAAACATGATATTTTTGGAATGATGGTTCATGCCAACGAAAGGAGCACAAACCATGTCATACTTATTTGTACGATATGTTGTGTCAAAAATGACCAAATGACCAAATAGCTTATAATCCTCTAACATCTGCTTGTCACGCCAAAAAAAAACTAACCAAACAACGATTTTCATCAACCTCAAAATCATAATAAAAATCGTTCTCACTCTTGAATCGTTTCTTAAAAATCCCAATCAATGAATTTGCATCGCTCTCATCAAATGGCTTCTTATCATAGTCCTCAATCTTATTATATAAATCCTTCAACTGAAAACCCACAAAAGAAGCTCCACCAGCTTGTTTTATCAAGACACAGAATGCATCCGCCACTCAGACTCCTGCGTCCCTGAGCTCTGTCACAGACAACAGGTCTTTAGTTAAGACTTTCTGATGAGAAGGCAAAAGATGCTGCTCATTAGTACTACACAACAGATGGTTGTGCTTTGCTACATGCTTAGTGACAGTCCACTTTCCATCTAAGTCAATCTTAAACGGGATCATTGCTTTGCACCCAGTCCGAACATCAATATTTGTATACTCCTTACATTGTTGGCCTTTATTTTCTTTCCAACCTTCCTTCCAACAACAAAACTGACGCATTGACAAATCTTGAGTTCAAGCTCTCCTACGAATCTTATGATAACGAACACTAAACCCAACCTTAAATGCATAATCATTGTACATCTCAAACGCTTCATCTTGAGAGTATGCAATTGATCCAACTAAATCAGCTGCCAAAGGATCCAAAAGTAATAATATCTCCTCTAGAAGAAATATTATCTGCAAAATGAATAGCATAAATGAATAAATGAACACGCTCATAACCATAAATGAACAGCAGTATGTGAATAAATGAACAACTATAAACCAATTTTTATATATTAAAAAACAACATCACAAAAATAAACGAACACCATCACATGACCAAATGAACATCTATAATCCAATTAATAAATACAAAGTAAGAAAATATATTAAAACAAATCCAATAATGAACAACATCACCAGTTAAAATGAACAAAACATTCACAACCACTATGAACAGAATTCCAACAAAATAATAATGAAATGTAGCCTGACAAAATTCTATCATCATCACCATTTCTATTATCCTCCAAGAATGTTGTTCAAAATTAAAATATTCAATTAAGAGATAAATATGAACTAAATAAAGTCCATTTAATAGTAGGTGAAATAAAATTAATTGTAAAACTTACAAATCAAATATCCTCCAATTGCTTTTTCGACTACGTTCCCTGCCATTCTTGACTATAAGTGAAATTCAATTTGCGGAGACTCTTATCAAATGCTAACACGAAGGGAGATGATAAAAATCAAGCAAATTGCAAGTGCAAGTAACCGAAAAAACAAGTTAAAAAAATTAAAAAGATGAATTTGGTTTTTTTAAAAAAAATTGCTCACGTCTAACAAAAGAAAATAAAAAAGTTGAATTTTGTTTTTTTTTTTTGGTTTTAAAATGGCTCACGTCCAACAAAAGAAAGAAAAAGGATGAAAACAACCTCATGGGCTCATGCAACATAACCGCTCATCAAGTGCAAACGTGCCTCCTTTCCTTATTTTCTAGATTTTTTTAAATTTTCTATAATTATTTTTTTTGTTGACATGGCTTTGGTTGATAACATGGGTGATGATGCGTTATAAGGCTGTGTGAGCTCTTAGGAGCGTACAAGAAAATGCATTTCTCGTGCATGCAGTAATGCATCTGATGACACTTCCATGCACAAAACAAACATATTGGGAGATAGAGGGTCACCTTGTTGACTGTATGCTTTAGCCCGAAATAAAGGGTACAACATGCCATTGGTAAGCACCAAACAAACCCACTTGAGAATTAGGAGGCCAAGTGCTGTGCAAAAGGCACTACTTTTATTGTACTTTCAAAAGAATGTACAAAGAGTGAGCTAGACTTAGTACTCTCTCAAAGCTATGTAGGAAACCTCTCTCTCACTCTTGAAGGACTCATCTCTAACTCTCTTATGTGTGATGTCTCTCTCTTTTTGTGTGAGTTAACTTTATCTCCTTCTTCTTCTATAGATTCTTCTTGTGGTACTCCCTCATCACTTAATTCTTTTTCGTCAACCTTGGGTGTTGTTCAAGTCGTTACTTCAACTTTTCCTCGATCTCCTTTGAGTTGGAAAGTACCATTGCTTGCGAGGACCCCATAAAACCCTCACACCTCCCTTTGTCATATCATTTCTCTCTCCTCATTTCTCTCTGCGAAGCTTCAACAAAACCATCGTTGGTAAAAATTTTTGAATACGTATAGCCCATATTTCATGAAAACCAACCCTACATATGACAACTTTAATGAAGTCCCATTCAAGTTTATTATAGCCTTTATTTAGGTCAAATTTGATACCTGCTGAGGGCGTCCCTTTTCTTTTATTTTTTATATAGGTGATTAGTTCATGAACCAGTAGACAATTGTCTTTAATTAATATGCTACGTAAAAACGAATGTTTGTGTGGACCAATCAGGGAAGGCATAACTTTCTTTAACTGGTTTGTAAGACATGTGGATACCCTTTATAAATGACATTACAAAGGCTTATTGGACGAAACTAGCTAAATGAGTGTGGGTTGGGAACCCCTTGAGAAAAGTATTCTAAGAATGTTACTAATCAACTTTAGGATATGGCCTAAATGAAGAGTTTCTAAAACAACACGAGTGACATCATCTCGAATAATGTCACAATACTTTCGAAAAGAAAAAAAAAACAGAAATGGAATACCAACATGCGTGGCTGATTTCCATCCATTCATCCCAAAGAACGCTTTCCTGACTCTTTCAAAGAAAATGGCTGAAGTAGTCCCTGAATGTCACACGGGAAAAGTCGTTCACGAAATGAGTTAATGACACTTACTACTTGTTGCCGACAAAAAGTAGTATCTTCTATACAATTATACTTGAATTGGAAAATATAACACGTCAACTGGGTCAGCCCACCATGGTCATTAATCCAGTTACAAATCTATGTCACAATATCCACGAATTTTGTTGAATCTGGCTTGCTCTCTGGCGTAGTTGAAAAACAATTTCATTATCCTATCCCTCATTACCATCCATTGGAATCTAGCTTCGTTGTTCCCAGGGTGCTAGGTCCTGAGATGCTTGGATTATTGATTCACTCTCCTTGCGGTCGTCGAAAATAGTGTCAAGATTAACACCAAGTTCCCATAATGCCTGTTTTGCTTTTGCTGCCCTTTGAAATAAGTCGTCCTCCTCTGTGAGTCGCTCTTGTTTACTATCCAAACACCAATTTCTACAAATGAATTTGTTGTGTTTTAAATTGAGTGCCACACAATATATATAGGAGTGTTGTGATCATATACCTTAAGCTTCGTTTATTCTAGACTTTAAATCATGCTTGGAAAAAGATCAAGCTTCTAGGCAATATGGTCCCCTCCATTAGCCACTAACGGTTCTTGAAAATAGAAGAATAGGAGCTAGTCGATCACTACAATTTGATAAGTCGAAATATAGGAATCCGAAAATAGGTCCAACCATTAATGTTTGCAACTGGCTATATGCAGGAGCTTGTAGATGGTGTCGTATGCTTTCTGTTTATTTGTCCAAGTGAATCTCGATCATTTAAAGGGGACTCTAGGAAACACAAGGATAGGTCCTCACTGCATCAATTCCTCTAATCCCTTAAACTAGTGCAGCTCCTCCCAGTTTGTCATATGGAGATTGTTTCTGATTAAAGTCTCCTATCACCAAGTAAGGCTAAGTAATTGAAGAAAAATAATTGATGTAAATCTACCCAAACTATGTGGTGATCCAAAACAATTGGACGCCATAAAGAAAACATACATACCGTTGTGAACCATTAGTATTATAAGTACAGCAAAGCACATAGTTTTAACATCGCAAAATGACATCAAGAGAGATGTGAGAACGCTAGGCTAGCCAGCATCCTTTGTTTCAGAAAGACACATTACATTTGAGCTATAAACGCAGACTAGGTAAAATAAAAATGAAACTGCAGGATAATCAGTGTTGCTACCTACGCCCCTATAATTCCATGTACATAGCTCCATGGATTCCACAGGGACTGAGACGGGGCAGTCTCCAACACCCTGATGTCTGAACAAAGCCAAGTGTTCAGAGAGAAGGCTGAAGCTGCTAACTAAGATGCCAAAAGCTAACATAGGAAAAAAAGAAAAAAAACCCAACGTCAGGTTAGTTACCTGACCTTGAAGTATACCATAAATTCTTCATAAAAGATAATACTATGAGCAAACAGAAAAGCTTGATTAGAAGAGTTTACATCCCACTTAAAGCAACTACAAGTCGTGTAGTCTGACTTATGCTTACTTCCCTACGCCAAATGTCACGGGAAAATTGGGAACCTGATTGCAAGGGGCTAGATTTTCCATGGCCATTGACAAATCAATCTCAGAATTTTCCAATTTTCTTAAAAAAATTGGAGAACTTCAGAGAAATGAAGAGCTTAACTACGTGTTTCGGTTATGAGAAAATAGTACGTACCATTGCTTTAATTTGCTGATGATCGAACCAGAGAGAGTCCAGAATGACGATTGGTAGACATCTTTAAAATTAGGTAGACGCCTGTGAAATTACGGTTATTTTTGTCCGATACCATGACAAGTTAATTATAAGAACCAAAAAAATTCTTTGTAATGCTACTGATATGATTGATATCAAATTTTCCATAGAGATGACACAAGTTTCTTAGTCTTTCATAAGCAATATAGCCTATGTGGACACCATTATTCTCCATTTTCCTTCCTGAGAACCTCATCAACCACATGGTCACCGCAAATCATCCGGGCAAATACATCCATCACTTGTAATGAAGGGCTTGTCCCAAAATGGAACACAAATATGAGGTATAATGGAGAAAATCAAGTATAATGTGACTAGAAGAGAGATAGAGCTTCTACTTGTGGCTAAACTGATGGTCACCATAGCCTAGTTCTTATCTCAGTTGCTGGTGACTTCTGATGGTGAAGTCTAGGTCATATGGTGGTGGTAGTTGCTAGTAGTTATCTAGGACTTATAAGGTAGGTCTCTAATTTGACGAGTTCTCTACTGTTGATGAGTTCTCTATAATGTGCTCTCTTGGGTGTTAACTGTTAACATAAGTTTAAGTGGATTATTTTAGTAATTGCCCTTTGATCAAGCAGTGACTAGGACTCAAGAGGCCTCTAATTCAACAGCAAATGACCATCCACAACTCGTACTAATAGGGTTCCACAACACTCTATACCCTGAAATCCACATCTTGCCTAATGTTCTAAGCAAAAAAGTGGCCAATTATAGGAATATCACTCAAATTATTGCTTTCATAATAGGTAACAGAAGCATCAACCTCATCTTGGTCAAGGCGAGCTCTACTTAGCCTGTCATCCTATGAAGAGACAACACTGAAATCAGTAAACAAGATCTAAGGGCCCGTCTTATGATTATTTTTCCCATCCAGCTTGTCTCATAGCTGATCCCATAGGGTAGCAGAGTTGTGGCCATTGCTAAAAGAGATATAACCAGTAAACTGATTATTTCACTCTTCACAGCACATTGAATACTTTGACTACTCATTTCCAAAACAAGCACGTTCAAAAAGGGCTGCCAAAGCACCCTAAATCCCCATTGTAATGGTAACAGTAGTTTCCCACAAAGTTATGTTGGAAAAATGAATAATAATAGCTGCTGGAAGGAGAAGGAGATGACTTGTGCCGTAGTATGAACTACTGACCTGAAAGCTTAATTCGCCTAACTTAGGTGCAAATTGTTATGGCGAAGAAGCTCCCCAAGGTTTAACACAGCCGGTTTCGCACTCGTATACTCGAGGGAGAAGCTTTGGAGTATAGCAACTTGTATGCCCAGGAAGTAGAGAGGAGAAGAGAGAATTCGTTTTTTGTGTGTTCTACAGAGTTGCAGAAGGGTCCTTTTTATAGTTGACTGGAGGAGAGAAAATCGCCAACCAAGCAATAAAGAAAAGTGTGAAACGGGGCAGAAAATCAAGTAAAGGAGAGAATAACGTAGTCGAAGCATTAATGGGGAGAGGATCTTGGTGATTAAGACAGAGATGGAGGAAGACTTAGTCAACTAGCCGTTAGAATTATGACAGCTCATACGCAATCAGTCTTCTCGAGAATTCCTCCAAAAAATATAGTGTAAGGCCCAAGCCCTTAGCCCGCGCCACGCCTAGCCCGGACCGGATGGGTGGGCGGCGGCGGCAGCGCACGCGCGTGCGCATGGCAGCCTAAGTCCCCTCAACCCCCCTTAAAACATGGCTTCAAGTTATTCGACAAGTGCAAGAAGAGTGGGATATATAAACTCTTCAAGCCACTCCCAAAAGTTCTATGTGGGACAACAAAAGAGATAGAGAGAGTAAGTGAACACCCTTTTGGGGTGCCATTACTCCAACAATCCCCCACTAATGGCACACAAAAGGAAAAGAAGAATGAGAAAGATTTCCTGGGCAAGAAGGGTCAGATACTTAAGTAATAATGTCTTTTGATTGAATTGATATGTAGTGAAGAGAGGCAACATCTAAGTCTGACAAGTGAACTTAGTCTTGAACTTGTTAGACTTTGAATGAGGCCCTCTTGACACATATCAACCCTAAAAGATGTATACTCGGCGTTAATCACTTGCGCTTTTAGGCCCATGCGCATACCTCGGGTCTCATAAGTGCTTTAGAGAGATAGCCCTAGTCTCTCATAGAAGGCGGCCAGACCTTCACACTTACTTAGGTAATTCCATAAGTCTATCTCTACTTAGACCACCATATCATGGCTTGGAATTATTAAGAGCATGTGTTAGCTCAACCTCTTATAGAGTGATGAATCCATCAAGTGCTTCTCTGTAGCACCACCATAATAGGCTATGGATTCATTTAATGTGTTTCTCTATAGCACAAGCACTACCACACGCCATAGGGATGGGAAGTAGTGCAGTTAGAAGATTAATATGGCTTTGTTTGACCACAAATGGGTATCCACCATATCTCTTCATTCCATGGGCTTTAGCCCCATCCCCCTTGACGTTTCAAGAACTACTCTTCTTGGTTATCCCTTTGTAAGAGGGTTTGCCAAGTTTTTCTTGCATCTCACATATTCCAAGGAGATAACACCATGCTTCAGCAATTGATTTACCGCACCATGTCTAATACGGATATGTCTCTTTTTCCCGTTGTACACACTGTTGTGCGCAAGTCCAATTGCTGCTTGCGAGTCACAATGCAAGGAGATAGGTGTTGATTGTTTCCCCCACAATGGTATGTTAGTCAGGAGACCCTTGATCCATTCTGCTTCTTGACCTACCAACTTAAGAGCAATAAACTCAGATTCCATGGTTGAGCGAGCTATACATGTCTGTTTTGCAAACTTCCATGAAATAGCTTCTCCACCCAATGTAAAAGCATAGCCACTAGTAGAACTTACTTCATCGTTATCAGCAACCCAATTAGCATCGTAAAAACTTTCAAGTACAGCAGGAAATTTGCAAAAATGTAAACACCAATCCATAGTACCTCTAAGGTATCTCAACAAACGATGAAGTGCATCCCAGTGTTCTTTAGCAGGATTATGAGTGTACCTACTTAGTCTACTAACGGCATATGCAATGTCAGGACGAGTGGAGTTCATGAGAAATATCACACTCCCTGTTATCTTAGCATATTCAATTTGAGACACACTAGGTCCTCTACTCTTTTTAAGATGTATGCTAGGGTCATAGGGAGTTCTTACAGGTACCACATCAAAAGAGTTAAACCTTTTCAACACTTTCGCAATATAATGAGACTAACTTAAGGAAAAACCACTCTTGGTTTTTATAAGTTTGATCCCCAAGATAACATCTGCTTCTCCTAAATCTTTCATTTTAAAGAGAGAAGAGAGAATTCTTTTAGTCTCATTAATGGCACATAGGTTGGTACCAAAGATCAACATATCATCCACATACAAGCATATGATCACATAATCAGATCCAAACATTTTGGAATAAACACAAGAATCTAAGTTGTTAACAGTAAAGCCATTTTTCTCTAAAGAACTAGCAAATTTCTCATACCACTGTTTTGGGGCTTGTTTTAGACCATAAAGGGATTTTCTCAATTTGCATACTTTGTTCTCCTGACCAGGGACCTCACACCCTTCAGGTTGTGACATATAAATTTCTTCCTTTAAGTCACCATTGAGGAATACTGTTTTGACATCCACCTGATGTACCACAAGATCATGGATAGCAGCCAAAGCAACTAGACTTCTAATTGTTGCAATTTTGGTCACAGGAGAATAAGTATAAAAGAAATCAATTCCCTTCTTTTGGTCAAAGCCTCTAATGACTAATCTAGCTTTGCACCTTTAAATAGAGCCATCTGTCCTAAGTTTCTTCTTGAAGATCCACTTATTACTAATGGGTCTACAACCCTTAGGCAAGTCGGTCAATTCCTAAGTTTTGTTTGACTCAAGGGAATCTATTTCACTCTTAATAACTTCTTTCCAAAAGTTAGCATCTATAGACCTCATAGCCTCTTGGTAGGTTTTAGGATCTTCCTCAAGTAAATAAAGAGATACAAACTCATCGGTCAAAGTATCAATGTCAAAGTTCTCAAGGACTTTTACCAAAAAGGAAATGATAAAGTCAGGGCCAAAACTAGTTTCAATCCTCTGTCTCTTGCTTCTTCTAGGTTCATTTCCCAAGTCTCTAACACTAGAACTAGAAGCAGGCAAGTTCACATGTTCAGGTACAATATTAGACACAGTATGAGGCACATTCCCTTTCAAAGGGAAAACATGCTAAAATAAATCAGCATCTCTATACTTTGAAATAGAGAAATCAGATAACGACATAAATCTATATGCAACACTGTTTTGAGCATAACCAATAAAGACATCATCAAACGTCTTAGGGCCGATGTTTGAATGTTTATGACTAGGTAGTGCAACTTTAGCTAAACACCCCCACACTTTCAGATAATTCAGGTTGGGAGCATACCCTATCCACAATTCATATGGGGTTTGATCTAACTTCTTATGGGGAACTCTATTGAGTATAAAACAAGCTGTCAAGACAGCCTCCCCCCTCATGTTATTAGATAGACCAGAACTAACTAGCATGGCATTCATCATATCTTTAAGGGTACACTTTTTTCGTTCAGCAACACCGTTTTGTTGAGGAGTGTAAGGGGCACTAGTCTCATGTATTATGCCATTTTTCTCACAAAAAGCAGCCAAAGAATTGGTGTCATATTCCCCACCTCTGTCAGATCTAAGTCTTTTGATTTTTCAGTCTAACTGATTCTCAACTTCAACTTTGTACTTTAGGAACATTTTCTCAGCCTCATCTTTAGACCTAAGGAGGTAAATCTTGGTATACCTAGAGTAGTCGTCTACAAAGGTGACATACCATTTCTTTCCACCCTTGCTCATAGTGTTCTTAAAGTCTGCTAAGTCTGAATGCACAAGTTCTAACAATTCTATTTTCCTGGTTGTTACATTTTTAAAGGGTTTCTTGGCAAATTTTGCTTCAACACATACTGGACACTTAGAACAATTTTCAGTATTCACATTTGGTATTAAACGCATGTTTCTAAGCCTTTTTAGTGAAGCAAAATTAACATGTCCAAGTCTACCATGCCACAAATTAATAGACTCAATAATATAAACAGAATTAGCAGCAGTTTCATTATTAATTTGTGCAACAACATTCGAAACAAGGAGCCCCCCACTTCGATACCCCTTCCCAATGAAATCCCCATTTCGCATTATAACAACTTTACCAGCTTCGTGCACAATTTTAAGGCTAGCCGCGTCAAGAAGGGTACTAGAAACCAAATTTCTACGAAGGGAAGGGACAAATAAAACATTACTTAAAGACAAGATTTTCCCAGAAGTAAACTTAAGTAAAATCTTCCCTTTACCCTTGATAGCAGCTGTAGAAGAGTTGCCCATGTAAACGCATTGTCCATCAGCAACCTCTTCAAAGTCAATCATGAGTTCCTTGTTGGCACAAAAATGCCTTGACGCTCCAGAATCCAGAATCCAGAATCCATTCTGACAGATTATGGACCAGATTTGCCTGCATGGTGGTAACCGCACAAATAATCTCATTATCCTCGGTTTCAGTAATGTTGCCAGTAGGTGTTGCGAACTTCTGTTTGGCTTGGACTGATCCTTTCAGTTGATTGCATTGATACGCCTTGTGTCCAGGCTTTCCGCACACATAGCACACTACCTTGGGCTTCTGAATCCTTTTATTAGCAGAATTATGATTCCTAAGATTTTGAGTCGGCGTCTGGAATTTCTTCCCTTTGCCTTTGAACCTGTCTTTATTCATTTGTGCAGTAGATTCAACCAGGTTAGAACTAACAGAATTTAAAGAAAGGGAAGATATCTTATCTTTCAGTCGGTTTGCCTCCTCAGTCCGCATGTGGCTGATTAATTCCTGTAATGTAAGATCTTTCTTCTTATGCTTAAGGTGGTTTCTGTAATCGCTACAGGAAGGTGGAAAATTTTCTATTAGCACGTTGGCTTGGAGGATTTCGCACATCTTCATGCCTTCTGCTAGGACCTCAGCACATAGGTTTTCGTAAACGTGAACCTGTTCTATGATGGGTTTGTCATCCATAATCTGAAACTGTAACCACTTGTCGACGACATATTTTCTTTTCCCGGTGTCGTCTAAACCATATTTTGCCTCAAGTTTGGTCCAAATGACCTTGGCAGATTTAAAGTTTACAAACAGATCAAACAAAGGGTTAGACATATTATTCAACAGGTAATTGCGAGCAAGTTTATAGTCCTTTTCGAATTTCTTCTTTGTGGCTTCGTCAAGAGGAATAGGAGGAGTTTTAGGAACAGTAGGAGTTACAGGTTCAGAATCTGGGTTGCCTTCATCAGGGAGATCAATAGTGAGCACGTAGTCGATCTCAAGTTGCTCAAAGCAGAGAAGCAATTTTTGAGACCAACGTTTATAATTGGTTCCATCAAGAGGTTCAATTTTGTAGAGTTCGGGGAGAATTTTTGGAGCAGCAACCATTTTCATTAAGCTTTCAGATTGTTGGAAAAATAAATAATAGTAGCTGCTGGAAGGAGAAGGAGATGACCTGTATCGTGGTATGAACCACTGACCTGAAAGCTTAATTCGCCCGACTTAGGTGCAAATCATTATAGCAAAGAAGCTCCCCAAGGTTTAACACAGTCGGCTTCACACTCGTGCACTCGAGGGAGAAGCTTTGGAGTATAGCAACTTGTATGCCCAGGAAGCAGAGAGGAGAAGAGAGAATTCATTTTCTGTGTGTTCTATAGAGGTGCAGAAGGGTCCTTTTTATAGTGGATTGGAGGAGAGAAAACTGCCAACCAAGCAATAAACAAAAGCGTGAAACAGGGGCAGAAAATCAGGTAAAGGAGAGAATAATGTTGCCGAAGCATTAATGGGGAGAGGATCATGGTGATTAAGGTAGAGATGTGGAAGACTTAGTCAACTAGCTGTTAGGATTACGAAAGCTCATACGCAATCAGTCCTCTCGAAAATTCCTCCAAAAAATATAGTGTAAGGCCCAAGCCCATAGCCCGTGCCGCACCCAGCCCGGACCAGACGGGCGGGCGGCGGCGGTGCGCACGCGCGTGTGGCAGCCCAAGTCCCCTCAACCCCCCTTAAAGCATGACTTCAAGTTATTCGACAAGTGCAAGAACAGTGGGATATATAAACTCTTCAAGCCACTCCCAAAAGTTCCATGTGGGACAACAAAAGAGATAGAGAGAGTAAGTGAAAACCCTTTTGGGGTGCCATTACTCCAACAAGTTATATTGAGGACATATCTTATGAGCAATATCATGTAGATTATGCTCTTTCACTCTAGTCCGAATTAAAACAAAGATAGTATGTTGTTGATTATAAATTACCTTCTTTGTTTCTACCTGCTAAGTGGGGTCATTTAGACCCCTCACATCCTAATAGACCACCATCATTTAGGAGTGCTTATGTTGTTTTCTTTATCAAACTAACTCATGCTTAAATCAAAGTAACCAATAGCTACACTCACTTTATTAGACTCTACCAGAAAATCGAACTTACTACTTCGAGCTATGAAGCGGCCAACTCCTACTGGCTAGACCTTTTAATTCTAGCAGTGATGAGCCTTTCCTTTCAATCCTGTACCTAGAATTTGCTTCCTAGCATTGGTTAAACATATTAGATTTCCTCAGCTAGATTATTCGCAAGAATGGTTGTCCTCTTCAATATGATGACTTTTCTTGGCATGACTAGGCTCTACAATGCTACTTACCTCCTTAAACTAATTAATAACCGCATCTACAATATGGTTGAGATCAACCCAAGTATTTTGAAATAGTTTAGATACCCACGCCTATCTCACTTGAGAACGAGTATCCTTAGTATGCCCTAATTTCTTATACTTCCCACAATAATAAGGGAACCCACCCATAATGGACAATTTGATTGAAAAGATTACCATCAGGCTATATGAGGAAACTTACAACAAAGTCTGTCGCTTCTAAACAGCACATTTATCAGCATATAAAGGCACACTAATATCACTAGTTGATTTGCTCGGTCCAAACACAGACCAAAAAAATAAGTCTAGATTTGAGAAATTAACCCGCATAGGGAGTTTGCTTATTACATCCTACTGAAAATTGAACTCAGGGGCCTATATTTTAAGGATTAAAGGTCTCTCACCTACTATCAAAGGCTCATTATGAAGAACACTATCCATATTATCCTTAGAATCTAATTGAAACACATACCATCTCTTAGAATGGAACACATATGATCCTTATGTGATGTTTGGTTGGATGTAATTCAATGACAATGTAATGCAATTGACTTTGTAATGTAATTATCATTATTTAGTTTATTGTAATTATAATTGTAAGATGGTTCTTTTATTACAATACCCTCATACAACCAAATAAGGTAATAAAAATATAATTATAAACTTGTTTGCATTACAAGGTTGATTACATCTAACCAAATATTAAATTAGTGTGGCACAAGCTAAAAGGCCTCAAAACATCTGACCACTTCTTCTCCACAAAATCTTTAATAACAAAAAGTTTAGGAATACGACCAATAACATATCTGATCAAAGCCAATTAGCGAAAACCACATCATGAACATCATCAAGCGTATTATGAGCTACTTTCTGATAGTCCACGATCCTAGGAGCCATAGAATGTAGCTTCATATCCTTTCTTAGATCTCCATTGTATTTAGATAGCGGACGAAAAGTTTTCTTTCTACCAATCGCCCCTTTTGTTGGAGGATCAATAGAATTTCCCTTCTCTGTCCATGGAACAGTGTCGTGATCCTCCCCAACCTCACGTTATTGGTCCACCATTTCTAACCTACTTAAACGAGCTTTATATAAATTATCCTCGAAACAGTTGCCAAACTCTCTAATAGAAGAGCATCAAGATCAACGCGAATAAGGTTTTTACCAAATAAAGACTAACAAATTTCTGACTCGACCTTCCTAGAATCATTAACATGCTTCTTCATCGGTAGACAACCTTTTCTCACCATGTTCGAGCATAAACGCAAGTAATTTGAGGGAAATTGACTTAAGACGTAGCCAAATACGAATGGCTCTGAAATCTAACTAAGAATTGGAAACATGAGGCAAAGACTTCAAAGAATAGTACATTATCTTTCACCAGTTGGGGGGCGGCGGAAGTGAGGGTTTCGAAGCACATACTTAAGTTATGACAAATTCTTATTAAATTCAACTCTTTTAGATCAGTCAAATTTGATTGCATACCTCTATGATTTTGAGGATAAACATGACATTGTATGTTAGGGATTTGATTAGGTGGCCCTTCAATTTTTCTCCCTTCTTTTAAATTATGTACGAACTTTTACCTACTAAATATTCTTTTCATACTTTTTACCATAAAGTTTATAGCAAAAGTGAACTCTATAGAAAAGTCCCTTGAACAATTGTCATAGGGTTTCCAAAAGTCTTCATAAATGGAGGTTTTCATTCCCTCCATATGAGGATCTACTTAGTCTAATAAGCGACAATTTTGGAGAAAGGATAGTGAAGTCAAAGGAAGATGTGAGTAGCTATTCACTTATAGTAGTTTAAAAGGAGGAGATTTTGATCAAGCCAACTAAGAGAAAGGAGAGGAAGGAAATACCAGCTATCTTCTTAACGGATAGCAAACTCAAAGGAAGAGTTGAGCGGCTAGTGGCTCGTAGTAATTGAAAAGGAAGGTCATGAAAAATTCGTTAAAACAGATTTAGAGGTTGTTGCATGAGTACTCTTTGTGGGTTGTGGGTTATTTGTGGCTATCTTTACATCAACGACAGATAAGGATAGTCTTCTTGAGAGGGGACCTTGGAGTTTTGATGGACACCTAATTTAACTCACACTATTCAAGGCCATGAATGTTTTGGAGGACATCAAGTTAGGAAAAAACCTAATCTCTCTTAGGGTTTATGACATTGCACTTGATGAGATGAAGGAAGACACGTCTAGGGTGGTGGCAAGAAAGGTGGGGGAATTCGTGGTTTAAAGAAGGTGAAGATTATAACAAGTCTATAAGGATTCGAGTAGAAATCGATATCGCCAAACTTGTGGTGAAGGAAACCATGAAATTTTTTGGGGGGAGGGGGAACTTGAATCACCTTTAAATATGAAAGGCTTTAATTCTTTTCTCTGCTAGCCTTGCAGGACATTAGGACACCTTGATACTAGGTGCCTGTGGTGGCTAGATCTTCCTAAACTTGACAACTATCAATGTGTTGATTGGCTTCGAGCTTCTCCATATAAGTGCTATGTAAAGAAAGACCTTTATCCACTAAAGGACTGAAGAAATCTTCCATAGAGATAATGAGACAAATCAATGTGAAGCAAATGCCAAAACTGAATGATAGACAGAGTGCTAAGGAAGAGGAGGATGTTGAGTAGTTATTGGTGAGTAAGATGGAAAATTTGTCATCCTCTAAGATAGTGTTGAAATCAAGCGCTAATTATTTTAGCCTAATTCTAACATAAGAAAAGCAATAAATGCGAACAAACATGATTAATTAAACTAATTACTCAATAATCCTAATCTAAATATAATTAATTAAACTAATAAAAAACAATGTGAAATTCACACAGTCAACACAAAACATCATTATAACTAATAAAACATTAAATTTACTAGCTAAAAGAAGATAGAGAAAGGAAAGTACTTCAAAAGTTTAAAAATCCAACAATGGAGGTTATACCTCTATTGAAGGGGCCAGGTGATGGAATTTGTGACATGTTTCTACTTATTGAGCACTAATCTACCCAAACTAACTCTAACACAACCCATAATTAACCAAAAGTTCAAATTTGCAAAAATGGGTTTTGAAACCTGGATATGAGAAGAGAGAGAAATCTATACATTTGGAACATTTCAAGAAGAAATAGAGAGATTAAGAGTAGAAAGGAAATGGAGAATAAGATTAGGGAGTATCGTCAAATCTAAAGAAGAAATCAACCCGGGTGCCAACAACTCAAAGCACTAGACCAAGAACAAAAGGATGACAAATATGAAATTGCAATAAGAAGATTGTGAATAAAAGAGAGAAAGAGAAAACAACTTTAATGTGGTTACAAATTGAACTAACTCTACACAAACCTCCTCCTAAACTAATGTAGGAACCCTAAATCCTACCTAAAAACCAACTTAACTACAAATGGGGAAGAGGAGGTTCATATGGGCCTTGAACAACAAGTTTGGAATGGTCATGCCAAGCCTTTGGAAGAAGAAAAGATGTAAAATTAGGGGTGGCATGCGCAGTTGGCATGCGGTGCCAAATCTAACACTGGCTGTTGGCACGGGCATGTGAAAACTAGTATTACCAGTTGGCATGGGACTGCCAAAACTAGGACTGGAAGCTTTTATGTTGCTCCCGACCTTCTCAAGCTTGAATTTCAAACTTGTTTTTTACATGTTTTAATTCCATTAAACCTCAAAAGCTCCAAGATTGCTCTCCTTAGCTTATTTCCTACAAAAGAAACACAAAATATAAATAAAAATCCTAAATTAACCATCATTAAAAACTGAAGTCCAGGTAAAATGCGTGTAGAATGTCATATTTTGAGCTTGAACAAATACCCTTCCATGAAAATTTTGCATGTCTTCGAGCAAAAAAATAATAATAAAACAACTAAAACCTAACTCACTTTTAAAGGTATCAAAGTTGCATTTAGCATATGCAACAAATCCTTTAAACTTGTTAGTTCTCCTAGTGGACGAGTGAGGTCTTGTAAGGGTTTCCAAAAGATATACCCACAAAATCTTTGCAAACATAAAGAATTTTTTTTTTTCAAAACATGATCATATATACAAATGATGCGAAGAGTATGTACACAACTTGGGCAATTAAATAATCTTAGTAAGCAAGTCACTAAACCATATACAAATATCATGTACAATCAAAATATATGTAAGTCGCAAGATGCAACCCGACTCCTATTTTTCACCCCATACAACAATATGCAATGATATGTATACGTGCAAATCTATATAAATCCTTAGGAATCAAGTTATTAACATTGACATGATCCTCGTTTTTCTTGCCTAATTGACTTTTTTGGCACCTTTTTTCTTTTTCCAAGATTAAAAATGCAAACACCTAGACCCACTTGACTTACAAATATTTGGGTCTTTCCTATAAAAGGGGTTTATTAGATTATGCAAATTACTTAATTTTTTGCACAAATAGATGTGTAATCAAGTATAATAGCACATATTCAAGTCAATTAAGATATGAAATAGAGATAGTAACTCTTAAAATTGATGCTTGGGTCTTTCTTTTCACTTTTTCGATTTTTGTCCTTTTTTTCTTTTCTTGGATTTTTATACGAGCTTGGAGGAAAAGCCGACAAACAATAAGTTTACGCAACAACTTCGCAACTAGACTTGAAGAATCAATGGTAAAATTAGCAATGTATGCACAAAATGACACATATGAGTTAGGATTCAAAAAACCGGAACTACACCCATAACTAGATATCTCATCATGCAAACTCTAATTACAACTAGGATCACAATCACTTAAGAAAGCAAACAAATCCCCAAAGTAAGACAAGATGTTTTTGTATTTTCAAAATTTTTTAAAAATTGTACGAGTGGGCACTTCACCCCCACACCGGAACTCGGAACTCCACAATTTCCTCATTGTAGGAACTAAGGCGCCAAAAAGCAATCACGTAAACAATGCGACCAAAAGACCAACAAATTCACAAAATCAACATAACTAACATATATTCACAAAGTTAAAGCATGGCTGACAAAAATGTACAGAGCCAATGACATGACTAAACAAAACACAAAACGAACCAATCACCAACAAATATTCATAAAACAAATTACACCAACAACAACCCCACATAAAACAGACAAGGGTGATCATAGTCATCTAGGCTTAACCAATCATCCCAAGTTGCTCTTCAAAGTCGATCACTAACAAAATGACAACCCTAAATATCCAAAACTATGTACAAAAAAGGAAAAAAAAAGATTGAAAACAGGAGAGGGAAGGGGTGGAACGATTGTAACAGGTTGGGTACTAATTGTGTCCAAACTAATGCCTCACTAAGATGGTGTCATGGTAGCTTTAAGGAGCGTCAACCACTCATCCACCTTCAGGATCATGTCACTCCACTTGGATGTCACCAAAACTCTCGAGAGCTTATCATATATAAACGCGTGCATCTTAAAAGAGTGAATGTAAGAGAACATCAATGAAACTACATCAATAATAGTTAGTGATCTCATGAATTTAGTATATGCCTTAGAAAAATCAAAAGAGTGACCAAAGTTACCTAGGGATCGAATAACATGAAGCGCATTTCCCTTAAGCATATCAAGCAAGTGGTCCACATGGAAGAAATCCTTATTAAGGTCATAATCAGATGATATTCAATGGGCTTAGAACGATAATGCTCGGGGGAAGGGGAGGATAGTGAACAAGTAAAAGAAGAGGGGATCAAGTCAAGAAGGTTGGGAGATATATATGCAAGAGCTTAACAAGTAACAACGTACGCCCCCTTTTGGTCTGTGCTGTGGAACATGAAGATACCCCCATATGTTCAAAATTTCATCGGGCATGCAACTCATGGTATCCTACCCACCTAAGAAAACAAGAGAAGAAGGCTGGGAAGAGGTGAGACCGAATGCCCTAAGTGCAACCAATATCCAGAATCCCAAGTGATGTATGCTGAACTTGTTGGCTTGAATGCTTAACAAAGCTAGCAACTCAACATGAAAGATATGAACTGGTCTAAAGGAAGTTAATCCACTAACCAGAACTACAAGGATTCACCACTTAACCCACTAAAGCAAATGCACCCGAGGAATAGATAAAGAATCACTCTCAACACCACGCGAACAGGATAAAGTTAGAGAGATTTGGAGAGGGTTTTTGCTTAAACCAGCAAAGGAGTTTTCATTCATCAATAATCTGTCTGTTACAAGTGAAAACAAGCCTTAAATACATGGCCTCAATCAAAAGATCAATGACTACAAATGATTCTAGCTAGAATAAGAAAACTGAAACTGAAATAAACTAACTTAAACAGCAGCTGGCTGGATCCTTGACATCTAAACCTCTTGCTTATCTCCATCCTTGAGGTGTCAACCCATAATAGCATCAAGGTACTTGCTAATGATAGCTTTGGAAGGAGTTTTGCAGTTGATTACATTGAGCTAACTCAGCCTGCCAACAAGTACAACACACTGAAATCCAGTGGACAATAGGGTATTTCTTACATTCTGGTGCTGGTTAAAAGCTGATGCTAAAGGATCTGATTTTGTAACTTTAGGGCCTTGCTGGATAAATATTTAGACACATTTTCAAGCCCTTAGACTTGCTAAAACAAGCTGCTAAGTTGGAGATAAAATTCCCCCCTTGAACTGCTACTTCTGCTGTGGACCTGCTGTTGACCTGCTGTTATCAGAAAATAATTCCATGGAAAAATCCAGTAACCTTCATCATTTAGGAGTTGATTATGAGCTGAGAAATGAGTTAGGCTACTGATCAAAAGGGATTGGTCTCCTTAGACAATCCTGAGTTACTAGAAGCAGACAGAACACCCTAAATAGGCTGACTACAGGATGCCTTTTATTTTGACTGGACTGAACTAAGGCTGGTGTGTGAGCCTCAAAATGACTTAGCCTGATTAGAAGAAATGCTAGGGTGTCCAACAAAGCAATGATCTTCCTAAAATAGCTTCCAAACTGAGTTGAATGGCCTCACAGAATTGGTGTTGCTGGTGGCTAAGTAGCAAGGTCTTCTCTGGTTCATGGTGAGGGTCTTGTTATGACCCTTGGTCTGCATCACCAAGCCCTCCCTTGAGAGGATTTTCCCTCAAATCCCCAAAGTCAATATCATTCTCTACATAGGGGCTCAGGTCACCCACATTAAATGTGGCTAAAACAGCCATGTCTCCTGGAAGTTCCAGTATGTAAGCATTGGCTCCCACCTTGGCAAGGACCTTGAAAGGTCCATCCCCTCTAGCCATTAGCTTGCTTTTCCTTCTAGTTGGAAACCTCTCCTTCCTGAGGTGCAACCAGACAAGATCACCAGGCTGATACTCCATGCTCTTCTTATTTTTGTTGGCTTTGACTCTGTAGGTTTCATTGACCTTCTCAATGTGAGCTCTAATCTGCTCATGAAGTTTCTTCATTTCCTTGGCTCTCTTCCCAACTTCAAAGCTAACCTTGCAACCAGTGGGCAGAGGAATAAGATCAAGAGGAGTCAGGGGATTGATCACATAAAATGCCTCAAAAGGTGAACAACTAGTAGCCCTGGTGGGTGTTTTGTTGTAAGCAAACTCAGCATGAGGCAGCTTGAGATCCCATTCCTTCAGATTCTTCTGGACCATGTTTTTGAGGAGTGTGGACAAGGTCCTATTGGTAACCTCAGTTTGGCCATCAGTTTGAGGATGGCAAGTGGTGCTGTACAGGAGCTTGGTACCCAACAAATGCCATAGACTCCTCCAAAAATGAGATAGGAACTTGGTGTCTCTATCACTGATAATGGTCTTGGGGACTCCATGCAATCTGATGATCTCTCTCGGGTACAAATTAGCAATGTGAGAGGCATCATCAACCTTGTGACATACCACAAAATGAGCCATCTTAGTGAATCTGTCTCCCACCACCATAACTGAATCCTTGCCTTTTTGTGTCCTAGGCAAAGCAACAATAAAATCCATACTGACATCTTCCCAAGGCCTTAATGGAACTGGAATGGGTGTATACAGGCCTTGGTGGAACTAGCTCTTGGCTTTATGGCAAATAGAGCATCTGGACACCACTCTGTGCACATCTTCCCCCATCTTTGGCTAGTGAAAATGCTCCTTCAGAATATCCAAGGTTTTGTTCATACCAAAATGTCGAGCAAGTGAACCCCCACGAGCTTCTCTCACTAGTAATGTAATAGCCCGACCTTAACTCATATTTATTTATTTAATAAAGCCATGTAACTCATTTTTCACGTTTATTTATCTCATTGAATCATCCCAGTTGGGAAAAATTCATTTCGGGTCCCACTTTGCAATTCGAGTTTCATTACCGGACAATTTCGAGAAAAATTGATAGTAGGCCTCGATATTTATGATTTAAAAGATGAAATTATTTTTCATGATATTTATGATTTAAAAGATTAAATTATTTTTCATGATATTACATTTTAATCCCGAGCTTCCTACAAAAAAAATAAAATAAATAAATCAAACGCGCTCGGTTTTAGTTCTTTTCCAAACCTGAGCTCATTTAAGCCCAATTCCGGCCCAACAAGTTTCTAATTCATTTGTTTAGCTAATTACCATGATTAACTCCTAATGATAATGAGTAAAGATATTTTTTTTGGGAGGGCAATTTTTAGCCAAGTATTTAAGGTCATTTTGCACCAAGTATTTACACCAAGTGGCAAAACATCAAAGCTCTCCTTTCTCTCTCTTCCTCTCAACCTCCATGGCACTCTCTTCCTCTCAACCTCCATGGCAGCCCCCTCCCAGCCCTATTATGGTGTTTTCCGACCACTTTCCGGCCACTCTCCGGCAAGGATTTCAATCCCCAAACAACTTCCCTCCATTGGCTACCATTTCCCATCCTCAAAATCACCCAATATCATCTCCATCTCCACTTATTTCAAGCTCAAAGTAAGTGACTTCAATCTTGTTCTTTGAACTTTTGGTTCTTGCTTCTTGTTTTGGTTATCTTGGTGATGGATCATGTTGGAGTTGAAGCTAGGGTTAGGGTTTTATGTTAATCATGCAAGCTTCATGTTCAAGTGTTGAATTTTGATCGTTTTAAATGAGATTTTGTGATCTTTAGCATTGGTAATGAATATCAAGACGTTTATGCTGATTTATATAAGTTAAAGAGTGATTTTAGTGGGTGGTTATGTGAAGAAAAGATTGCAATCATGTGAGTTAAAGCTGGGAAACAGACCTAAAACAGGGGCTACTTTGGGAATTAACTGGTACTGTTTGGCACATCCAAAATTCATGATTTTTGGTTTAGTGATATTTTGATGTGTTATCTTTCAATAGGATTTGGAATTACTCAGTTTCGAGTTGTGTGGACAAAGTTATGACCAATTTACTCAAGACTGTGCAGAATGTATCGAAACTGGGAACTGAACTGGAACAGTAACTTCACGGAAAAACTGGTATTGATTGGGTCACTGAAAAATTGTATTTTTGATGTGTGGATAGATCAATGAGTTATCTTTAAAATGCCTCTTGAATTGCCTTAATCCGAGTTCTGTGGAAAAAGTTATGGTCATTTTACTGCGACTGCGCAGATTGATCAGAAATTGTGCACGTCTGTGGTCTACCCTACTTTTAGGGACCTTATTATGTGAATCATACTTTGTGTCCTAAATAAGAGTTTTAGAGAACACTGTGAAGTTTTCATATTGGGGTTTTATATCTCATTTGGAAGTTGGGAGTGAAAGATATGGATTTTCTAATGCAGACCATCTATCGGTAACATGAGTGAATGCAGAAATTGAGACATTTGAAAATATTTTCAGAAGTTTCTATATAATTATGGGTATTGCAAGGAAATTACAAAGTGTAGTGAGTTCAACAAGTTTGTTAGTGTACAAAAGCTTACTTGGGTTGAAAACTGAGTTACATGAGTATGAAAATGAAATTTGGGAAGTGAGCAGATTATTAACTCAAAATCAGTGTCCTTTGGACCAAGTTAGGGTGTTATATGAGCTTTTATGAACCTTGCAGCGCCCTTTATGGCATAAACCATTTGTCACGCATTTCAGAGGCATTAACCATTTTATTATCCTTTTCAGAAGCTTCACTCTTTCCTTTATCCATTTCAGAAATATCAGCAAACCATGTGTCAGTTATATCAATTAAAATCTTTTCATTATCACCTCAATCATTTCCATTTGGCCTTTTTTTGCTTCAGTTTATTGTATTTCAAGTTCAATAACCATAACTGATTTAAATAAGTTCATTTTGGTTTAACTTGTCTTATATTCAATTAAAATCAGTTTATTATATTGAAATGCAAAAGTTATGTATCCCATTTCATTACTCAATTTCTGTTACACATACTTTTACCTACTCGGTTATGCGAGTAAGGATCATTTACTAACTACACATACTTACAGTGACATTTATGAAACAGAGTTGAGGCCTAGTCTATCATTTTCATTGTGCATAAGTATTATCAAGTGAAATATCATTTTAAAGACTTCAGGTACGTCCATTGCCTGTATCTTTAGAAATCAGAGTGTATTTATCAACGTTATCATGTTTTGGTAAGTACATCAATGAATCAGTTTACACAGTGATTTATCAGTTAATTAGTGACCCCGTCAGTTATTATCTATAGGGCATTCGCCCTTCAGTTACCCGCGCGGCTTCAGGCCAGGTCCTCGATCGGCTTGGCAGGTGTACACCTATCCATAGATCGTAACAGTATCAAGGGGTTCACTATCAGATAATAACTAGCAATACAGCTTTACATTTATTTCATTCACTGTTTTAACTTAAAATGAATTGCAAAGCGGGCCCAATCAGTGTTCAATGATCATTTAACAATTCAGGAATGCATGTACTGAGCTTCGGCTCACAGTTCGAAATGTTTTTCATGTTTTGTTTTAGGCAAATGCTTAGAGTATTGCCCTCATGCCAGCAAATCAGCCGAAGAGAATAAGTGAAGTAAGGAAATCCAGATGGATCAGAAGTAATGCCGTATATGCATACTCTAACGTTGTATTTTGAATTCTTCTGTGGATGAAGATGTAGATTACATGATGAATTATTTCACTACGGTTTATAAACTTTACATTGGTTAACACTTGATTGTGAATGGATAATTATATGTGAATGTGTACAGTGGAGGTTATGCTTAACTATGTTATGTTTAGCACTCATGTTTTAAGTCTTGTCCTTTTGGACGACGGTAATGCCCCTATCATTGGGTTGTCTAGATTTTAATTAAGGAGAATATAAACAGTGAAACATGTTTAATTTGGGGCGTTACAAGTAAATCCCTTAATGGATAGGCTGGGATACACAACTTGTTCCCTTTGAACAGGAAGCCTTCTTGCATTAGATAAGGTCCCTGGATTGGTGTGTTACTCACCAACTCCTGAAAAGCTGAGTCTTCAGAATAGTAAGCCTGAATAGACTGCAATCCCAGTAGCTTTGCACCTAGAACAGAAATCAGGGCATACCTCCTTGAGAGTGCATCTACTACTACATTCTCAGTTCCTTTCTTGTGCCTGGCAGAAAAGGTGGAGGCTTGAAGAAATGCTACCCACTTGGCATGCCTGGCATTGAGCTTAGGTTGGCCATTAAGATACCCCAAGGCCTGATGATCTAAATGCAGGACAAAAGCCCTAGGTTTCAGGTAGTGACTCGAATGACTCAAAACCCTCACTATGGCATAAAATTCTTTGTCATAGGTTGAGTAATTGAGTTTAGGACCACTGAGCTTTTCACTGAAGTAGGTCAGGGGCTTCCTGAGTTGTGTAAGAATAGCTCTAATGCCCATCCCACTAGCATCACACTCTACTTCAAATAACTCCTCAAAGTTTGGCAAGGCTAGTAGTGGTGCTTCACACAGCCTCTGCTTGATGGTCTCAAAGGCCTTATGTGCTGCTGGAGGCCAGGAGAAGCTGCCTTTCTTCATGCACTCAGTAAGAGGCGCCATGATTGTGTTGAAATCCTTGATGAACCTTCTGTAGAAGGAAGCTAACCCATGGAAGCTTCTGACTGCAGTGACTGAGGTAGGTACTGGCCAGGACTTAATGGCCTCAACTTTGGCTTCATCCATTTGAATACCATCATAGGAAACCACATACCCAAGGAAGACAACCCTTGGTACTAAAAATTCACATTTCTCCAACTTCCCATATAGTTTCTGGCTTTTGAGGGTGGTGAAAACCTGCTTAAGGTGTTGAATGTGATCAAATTCAGTTTTGCTGTATACAAGGATGTCATCAAAATATACAACCACAAACAGACCTATGAAGGGCCTAAGCACTTTATTTATCAACTTCATGAAGGTGCTAGGGGCATTAGACAACCCAAATGGCATGACAAGCCATTCATAAAGCCCTTGCCTTGTCTTGAAAGCAGTTTTCCATTCATCCCCTTCTCTCATTCTGATATGATGATAGCCACTTCTCAAATCTATCTTGGAGAAGATCTTGGAGCCATGAAGCTCATCCAACATGTCATCAAGTCTAGGAATGGGATACCTATACTTGACTATGATATTGTTGATGGCTCTATTGTCTACACATATCCTCTAACAACCATCTTTCTTTGGCACCAACAAAGCTGGAATGGAGTATGGACTCATGCTCTCCTTCACATAGCCTCTATCAATCAGTTCCTGAACTTGCCTTTGCAGTTCCTTGGTTTCAGTAGGATTGCATCGGTAGGCAAGTTTGTTGGGTAGTGGGGCCCCAGGGAGTAAGTCAATTTGGTGCTCTATTCCCCTTTTTGGAGGGAGGCCAGGGGGCAAGTCTTGAGGGAATACATCTCGAAATTCCTTTAGTTGGGGCTGAATAGAAGGGTGTAAGGTTGCTGTATCTGACTTAGGGGCAGACTCTAGCATCAGCATAGCAAGCACAGGCTTCCCCTTGGTAATAAGCCTTTCCACTCTTCCCCTATTGACAAACAAGGCACTCTCCTAGTGTATAACCCTCCCAGTTTCAGGTTTTTATGTTTGGTTAGGGGGTAAAGGGGTCAGTGTCATTTTCTTGCCCTTCAGTTTGCAAGAGTAAGTATCGGACTAACCATGGTGAGTGACATCCCTATCAAACTGCCAAGGTCTGCCTAGGAGCAAGTGACAAGCATCCATTGGCAAGACATCACATAGAACCTCATCCTTATATTCACCAATTAAAAAAGGTACCAAAGTTTGCTTGGAAACTGTTACCTTATTGCCTCTCTTAAGCCACTACAAGGTGTAGGGTCTGGGATGGATGATGGTGGTCAGGTTCAACTTGCTGACCATTTAAGTGGAAGCTACATTAGTGCAGCTACCCCCATCTATAATCAGGTTGCAAGTCTTGTTGGCTACCTTACATCTTGAGTGAAATATCTGCTCTCTTTGGTTGACTTCTAGAGGGGCTTCAGTGGCATGGAGAACCCTCTTAATCATGAACATTTCACCCTCTTCAGGTGGCAAGTAAAAGGTTTCACCCTCATCAGCAGATTCTTCTTCCTCATCCTCCTCTATGTCCATGTGATCTAGTGCTTCAATCTCCCTAATTGTGAGTAACCTTCTGTTGGGATAGTCTGCCTAAAAGTGACCATAGCCATGGCACTTGAAACACCTCTTCTGGCCTTTTGGTACTTCCTTGGCAATCTCCTTTCCCTTTCCCTTGTCCTTGTCATCTTTAGGGACAGATTCTGGCCTGTAGGAGTTGAAAGTCTTCACTGGTACAACAGGTTTAGGAGGGGGAGATCAGTAAGGCCTCCTTGTTTTAAGCTATTTTTCAACTTTGACAGCTAATTTGCAGGCATCTTCAAATGTCCAGAATGGCTGCAGTTAAACCCTTTCTAAGATAGCAAGGTTTAAGCCTTTGAGAAACCTGGCAATAGTTTGTTCAGGTTCTTCCCTTAAGGCACACCTGATCTGCAACGGCTCGAACTCCCTGATGTATTCTTCAACCTTCATGTTTCTGTGTTGCAAGGAGGTGGCCTTCAGGTACAACTCTTGCTTATATGTAGCAGGCAAGAACCTTTTATCCATGTGCTTATTCAGTTTAACCCAAGTTTTGACCTTAGGTTTGCCTTCCAAAGTCCTGGTTCTCTTCAGGTTTTCATAGTAGAGTGAAGCATAATGTTTTAATTTCATAACATCAAGCTTAAAGGCCTTTTCTCTATAATAGCCTTTGATCTCTATAATCCTCTCCAAGGCCTGAACCCATTCCAAGTAATCTTCAAGTTTTAAACTCCCATCAAACTCAGGGGCCTCTATTCTGAGGTCCTTAAGGTCATCCCTAGGCATTCTCCTTCTCCTAGGCCTAGCATCTCCAGTAGATGACTTACTTCCATACTGAGAATCAGGAGGGGAATTAGAACCTCCAGGAGGGTCCTGAGGTGGCTCCCTTTCTCTTCCTCTAGGTTGATTCATGAGTTGCTGAATTTGAGTTGCAAGGGTTCTGATACTTTCTTGCATTTCCAGGATAGCTCGATCTCTCCTGAGTTCATGAGACTGTTCCAGAGAGAGACCTCTAAGAACTCTCACAGGTTGCTGTGGTGGAGGAGATGTGCTTTCTCTTTTAGCCATGCTGTTTCAGGGTAGGGAATTTGGAATGCTATAGCTATTTGAGAAGCTTGGTTCTTTGTAACTGGGTGTGCGTTTGGGATAACAGGGTTCTTTTGTAGCTAAATAATACGGTTTTCCAGGAGGAGTGGAGGTGAACGAGACTAGAAGGAAACTAGAATAGAAATAGCAAAGAGTAACAGACGTAACTCACCAAGAATCAAGGTTAGGCTCTTATACCAGTTGATGTATGCTGAACTTCCTGGCCTAAATGCTTAACAAAGCTAGCAACTCAACATGGAAGATATGAACTAGTATAAAGGAAGTTAATCCGCCAACCATAACTACAAGGATTCACCACTAAACCCCCTAAAGTAAATGCACCAGAGGAATAGATGAAGAATCATTCTCAACACCACCTGAACAGGATAAAGTTAGAGAGTTTTGGAGAGGATTTTTTGCTTAAACCAGCAAAGGAGTTTTCGTTCATCAATAATTTGTCTATTACAAGTGAAAACAAGCCTTAAATACATGGCCTCAATCAAAAGATCAACGGCTACAACTGATTCTTGCTAAAATAAGAAAACTGAAACTGAAATAAACTAACTTCAACAGCAGTTGGCTGGATCCTTGACACTTAAACCTATTGCTTATCTCCATCCCTGAGGTGTCAACCCTTAATAGCATCAAGTTACTTGTTAATGATGGCTTTGGGAGGAGTTTTGCAGCTGATTACATTGAGCTAACTCAGCCTGCCAGCAAGTACAACACACTGAAATCCAGTGGACAATAGGGTATTTCTTGCATTCTGGTGCTGGTGATGCTAAAGGATCTGATTCTAAAACGTTAGGGCCTTGCTGGATAAATATTTAGACACATTTTTAAGCCCTTAGACTTGCCAAAATGAGCTGCTAAATTGGAGATAAAATTCCCCCCTTGAACTGCTGCTTCTGCTGTGGACCTGCTGCTGACCTACTGCTGGTATGCTGTTATTAGAAAATAATTCCATGGAAAAATCCAGTAACCTTCATCATTTAGGAGCTGATTATGAGCTGATAAATGAGTTAAGATACTGATCAAAAGGGATTGGTGTCCTTGGACAATCCTAAGTTATTGGAAGCAGACATAACTCCCTAAATAGGCTGACTGCAGGATGCCTTTTATTTTGACTGGATTGAACTAAGGATGGTGTGTGAGCCTCAAAATGACTTAGCTTGATTAGAAGAAATGCTAGGGTGTCCAGCAAAGCAATGATCTTCCTAAAATAGCTTCCAGACTGAGTTGAATGGCTTGACAGAATTGGTGTTGCTGGTGGCTAAGTAGCAAGGTCTTCTTTGGTTCATGGTGAGGGTCTTGTTTTGACCCTTGGTCTGCATCACGAAGCCTATCCTTTCTTTGATTGTCCTTAGGCTAGAGTCGTTTGGTTTGGGTGCACACTCAGTGTTCTTTAACCATATGATGTTAAGATGAACTTTGGTGAGTGATTGAGTGGTTGTACGGATAGGTTGGATGAGGAACAGTTAGGCCTCCTATGCACTTTTGCTTGGGCAATTTGAATTTTGAAGGGAGCAAAACCTGTTGTTTTTTTAGGGCAAAGATAGCCATTGAAAATCTTGTGCTCGTGGTTTATAATGGTGCAAGAGGTACCTGAAGGCTCTTGGTAGAGGTGCAATGAGGGAGATTGATCCGCTAGCAAGAATCATGGAATTTGCTTCTTATGAGGCTTTGAAGATAAATGATGCAGGTACGGTGTCAGGGCGGAGTAGCCTGGGTGCGGTAGTGAGAAATACAGACAACCAGCTGGTCTTCGCGACAACCAAGAGCTTGAGGGTTGCAGTGGATAGTGGGTTAGTTGAACTGTGGGCTATTTTGTTGGGGGTCCATATGGCCATTGAAAAAGGGGGAGGAAGATTATTGTGGAGAATGATGGTCTCAAGATCATCCAAATGTTGATGACAAGACTAGATTGTTCCCACCAAGCTGGGGGTGGTGATGGAAAGAGGTCCAAGGCTTTTAAGGCATGTACATGATCTCATGTACCCAGATAGGGGAATAAACTTGTTCATAAAGTAGACGATATAGTAGTAGAGGGATCTTGCAGTTGGAAAATTTTCCTCCACTCTTCTTGTTACTAGTTGTGAACAACTATCAATTACGAATTAATAATATACTAGCCATCTTTTCCTTCAAAAATGTGAACTCTATTGTGCCTTTGACAAATCATGAGGTACTTCACAAGAATTTCAGGCAAAATTAAAAAAATAAAGCCGAGATTTGTCGTGCATTTTGTATGTTCTATGCATGTATTTTGAAGCAAATTCTTTCATCACTTCCTCGAGTAAAGCTTTCTAGCAACCAACACTTAATTCAATTGGAAAGACTAGAGTGATAACCAATACAGCCCTGAAAACCATTTCTAAACAAAATTAACCAAAAGTAGCCTTTATATGACACTCTCACGAGGGTACAGTGTACATCAATTTACAATCATGCACTTTCTCAAGCTGATCATTACACTTGTAGGCTTAACTATACTCCATGCTAATAGAAGTACACGAAATGAATTAATCTTGCGCATGCAGTTGATGTCCAGAATATGTATACAACAAAACCACCAATGTGGATTCCGTATAACTATGGTCTCAAAGATCCAGATGTCGGCACCCCTAGAGAGGTTGATTTCAAGAGCCAATAAGACCTCAATTAAGGTCGCAAACTAACCTTGCTTTGTTCTCACTCATCAACGTACAACTCTATATAATGTACAGCTAAGCATACTCAGGATTGAGCGCTAATGCCTCTTGGTAGATCATCTCTTTCATTTGCTCCTCTCCCAGGACCTGCTGCTCAAACTCAAACGAGAATGGCTCTGGGCATATGGGCTCGTCAGCTATATCATGTAACCTTGCCAGGTAAGGATGTGATAGTGCCTCTTCAACTACACAGGAGCAAAAGTTGTCTTAAGTAAATAGACATAGGTAAAGGCCATCTTTCTTGATGGGAGATAGGATATGCTCAAGCAATTTATAATTTGCTCTGCTAAGTTTCATGTTAACCTGGTATCACTACAAGAATTTAGGAGCCCTACATGAGATAAAATGCACAAATCTATGTTGATTGGATTGAACTACAAGTGTTTGACATGCACGTCAACATATCCAAATGTTGAGTCTACTTCTGCTTTGAAGTTATTCCATACATTTGTCTAAAATGAAGTGTCAACTACCAAGCATCTGTACCCACAATGGGGTGCCAACCTTCGAAATCTGGATGTCCAACACTGACACATCAGATGAACTGAGGAGTCCAATCAACACAGCACACAAGCGTGCAGCAGTCCACTCAGTTTAGTTGATAATGAGGGTGTAATACTAAGTCATTATAGGTAATGACATAGCCTAGAACTAGAACTGAAGCTCACTCAAACAATGCTTCAACTATTGAAAAATGGGGGCATTTCAGTATTTTGATGATAGTAAAATTCCACTGTAGTCAGAAAAGATTTCAGGACATTTTACTCTGGTGGCCAGTCACTTAATACCTTAGTTTTAAGAGGGCAAAGCGCATAGGGCTCTAAGGCATGAAGTGAAGGCACATGCATCACAGATGCATTAACATTTCACAAAAGGATATTTTGTAGAAACAAGCTGGATAAGTGCATTAAGAAAGCACAAGGACATCAACACAACTATTAAGACTGCAAATAGCCTTAAGATATCATCATAATCGCCAAAAACACATGCTAACCATACACCCATAGCTCACCTTTTAGCTCCAAGGAAAGAAAAGAAGATAAAAGATAACGATGAGGCACAGAAAAAGAAGAAAAAGGGTGAAGATATAACCTTGTAACCTCATCCCCTCTGAGGCGCTCATCTGGTCAGCCTCATGCCAAGGCACACCTAGGCATGCCTTAAGCGCTTTTTAATCCATGCCTAACACAGCTGCGGCTTTTGTTCCCCCCCCCCTTTATGGACATGAAGTTGCAAGGCAAAGAAGCTTTAATATGAAAGCACGGAAGGGACATTTGCTACTAAAAACCAATCTTAGCAACATAGTTGTGCTAATGCACTAATCAGTGGGCATATTTAAAAGATGTGTCATCAGCATCATATTTCATAGCAAAACAGTCAAACAATTAAGAAAATCACCAGTAATCCTCCGTGTAGGATCAAATGTCAACATCTTCTCAACGAGGTCAATTGCCAAAGGATGAACATGAGGAAATACTTGTCCTAATGATTGACGAGGTTGTGGTGGCAGTTGCCTTATGTATCTTCTGGCATCTTCATTTTGAAGAAACCCCAGATCAGATGCTTTGGGTGTCCCAAGCAGCTGTGACATGAGGAAAGTTGCATTAGTTATTAGCTGAAAATAATTGCTGTCAGACTCATTAATCTACGGGTTCGTTAGTAATGCCAACCACCATACTAGGAAAATTTACATTTAGCAAATTAACAGTTATCTATAAGCATATTATCCTCGGGTGAATAAAATTAAAGCTAATTTCCATGAGGAAATTTGTATCTTTTATTGTTCACAACAAATAATATCCTTGAATGATAGTTACCTCTGTCAACAGGTGCATTTGGTTGACATGGTCCTTGCCGGGAAACAAAGGCCTTTTAATCATAAGCTCCATAAATATGCAGCCAACAGACCAAATATCAATTGCAGCAGTGTAATCAGAAGAGTTGAGCAGAAGCTCAGGCGCCCTGTACCATCTGGTGACAACATATTCAGTCATATGATGATCATTTTCAGAAGTTGGGCGAGCAAGACCAAAATCACAAATCTTGAGATCACAATTTGCATTTAGCAGCAGATTGCTTGGCTTCAAATCTCTATGGATAACATTTGCAGAATGAATGTACTTTAACCCGCGAAGTATCTGGTACAAGAAGTACTGCAAGCAAACATCAAAGTTACCATAAATGTTAGTACAAATTTCAGCTAAAAAGTTTCCTGTCAAAGTCATTTAGCCCCAATTATTGGGCGAAATCAATGAAAATAGAAAGCATTTCAAAAGAAAAACGATATACCAAAACTAATAGCACCCTAGAAAACAACACTTGTTTGAAAGATCTGTTGGATAGTTTTAGTAATGGACTGATCACCTACGTGCCACACAAGAGTATTTATTACCTGACAGTGCTCCTCAGACAAATTTTGATTAGATTTGATTATCTGGTGAAGATCAGTGTCCATAAGTTCCGTTGCAATATAAACATCAGTGAATTCTCTTCGTAAAGGAGGAGAGATGACATCTCTCAAACCTATAACCTGATTTATACACAACTTTACAAATTAGTTTGAATAAGAATGACAAATCCCAACGTTTGTCAAAGGTTTGAGTAATTCTAGTATGGTTAACTGCGCAATTTGATAGTTAGATAAGCGAAATTCTTTAATAGTGAAGTGATCATGTTAAAACTTAACTAGGAAACCATTAAGTCAACTCTGTCAAGAGTCCAACAATCTATTCTAGTTAAATCGACATGTTTATCTCCAATCATACATTCAACTGCTATTTTCCTTGAAATTTTCATTTGATGACCTATAAGCATTTTCAAAGGCAAAAACAATAAAAAGGAACAAATTCCGCATCTTAACATGCATTGGTACATTCTAATGAATATAGTAGTATCTATCTTTATGTTAAATCTAACTGAGACGATCTCATAGATTAATAACCTCATTTGGGTTGTGCTCTTGCATGATTAAAAACATGTTTTACTTATGCCTTTCAGCATCCTTGAGAAGACAGTTTCATGTAATATACACTTTATTGGTACCCTTCATATTCACAGATACAGGTATCATATGGTATACAGTTGCTCTTTCTAGCAACCGTGTGCGTTAGATTTGTCTATTACTCTATTCTCAGAAATTGTTACATAACCTTTACATGTCATCAAAAACATTCCAAGTACATTAGTAATCACATAGTGCCAGTGTGTTCAAAGAATTCACCTCTCTATTTTCATTGTAGAATTAAATTTGCAGATGAGACTTCAGTAAAATTGACCATTAGGGGGACCATAAAAGGACAAAAAATATGGCAATAATGAGAAACCCCCAGCTTCAGATGCACTGGACCAGACAAATAATCCCCCTGGTGATACCCACCCACCCATGCTTAACCTCTAAGTGTCAAATAGCACAATTGGTAAAATCATAGGGAGCTATTTTGAATCTAGCATATAGCAGCATTTACGCATTTTTTTTTTAAACAAAAACAAACCTCTATCTGGATTTTTTTTTTCAAGGTTCCGTTTCGTCCTTAGAAAATTTTGTGAAAAGAAAAGTTGAAGGAAAAAAAAGAAATGAGAAATTGAGTTTTTTTTTTTTTTTTTTGTGTTGCTAGGATTGAGGAAAAAAACAAAAATTTGGATGAAAAACTTGAATGTTGGTGAAATACTTGAATCATTTGATATCATCTAAGCAGTGCGAGGTTAATGTCTAGAATTATTTTGTAACCTTTCCCAAACTTTCCTCACAATTTTATTCACAATTTTATGAGCAAAATTTTATGACTTATTGCTAACAATTTTTGTACCCAATTTTCGTCTATATATATATATTTTTTTGTGATTTTTTCTAAACCAAGCACAAGAAAAAAAAGTTCCTTTCTCAATTTTTTTTTGTTTCCACCAAAATTTTGAAAGTCCAAACCGAGCCTTAAAATTATTATTATTATTATTATTATTATTATTATTATTATTATTATTATTATTATTATT
>JACYFF010031955.1:59384713-59397517 GCA_017589665.1 Selenicereus undatus
TTATTATTATTATTATTATTATTATTATTATTATTATTATTATTATTGTTTTTAAAATGGACAGACGCCCTCAAGGGGCTATCGTTAATCTAATAAGTTCTTTGATTACATCTATATTTTTCATTAATCACCGGCATCACGGGCCTATACCTTGGTAGAATTAAGGAATCAATTTATCAAACAAGCACAAGAGAAACAGCTAATAAATAATGAGACATGAGCCAAAAAAGAAAGAAAAAACCCGCATACATTTTCATGATCGAAATGGCGGAGAATTTTGATTTCCCGAAGTGTACGCTTTGCATCCATGTAATTATCGAAGGCATTTGCGATCTTCTTCATCGCAACCATCTCGTTGATCTCGGAATTCAACACCGAGCTATCAAAAAATTAAAATAAACAAAATCGCTACTCAGAACCAGCTAAAAATGCATCCACACCTGGGAAAATTCGATAGAGAGAGCAAGAATTCGCAATATTACCAGACGATTCCATACGCGCCACGGCCGATGGGCATGATTGGAGGGCGGTACTTAGCAGTGACTTCGAAGAAATTGCCAAAAATATTATACTGTATGAACCGACCGCCGTGAGTAAACGACGCTGGAAAATCGGGGAACTGACCGCCGGTTGCCGGATTCGCCATCGCCGATGAGGAATCAATCTCAGAATTATCCAATTAAAATCTGTGAGCTCTGAGAAGCTTGACTGCATCTTAAGGTGAAGTTGCAAGAAAATAATATATAGTGTTGAAGAAAGACCAAGTCCAAATCTGAGTCTGAGTGAATATGTTTATTTGCCGAGATGGTGCGAGGAAAGGTGGGAGCAAGGAGGGATGACGCGCTTTGTGAGAGTAGTGATCCAGCCGCCATGTCTGACTTCTTTTGACTAGTCTTCTTCAGTGTCATTGTTCTGTACTTCTGTGGGTGACCTATGTTTTAATACTTTCACTTTTTGAGGTGGTCGTTAGTGCCTGGATGGGGCAGACGGTGGCGTGATCCGGACAGCCAAAAGTCATAGGCAGTGGTAGAAATGTCAAGATCTTTGGGATTTTGAACGTGCCTAAATTGCAGTCCTCCAAGTTTGTGATTGAGTTGTATTTTGTTTGGTTTTCTTCTATATTTGTGACTAATATTCTAATGTATGAGTGATTTTTAAGACTCTGTTTAGTCCTTAGAAAATTTGATAAAAAAAAAAGTTGAAGGAAAAAAAAAGTGAAGGAAAAAAATGAGTTTTTTTTCACTTGTTTGGATGAAGAAAAAAATATAAGAATCTGGATGAGAAATATGAATGTTGAGTAACTACTTGAATCATATTGATGTTATCTAAGTAATGTGAGGTTGGACGAGATTGAAAATTTTCCTCAAACTTTCATCACAATTTTATAAGGAAAATTTTATCACTTGTTTCTAACAATTTGTCAACCTAACTTTCTTCCATATATTTTTTTCTTTGTGATTTTTTCTAAACCAAACACAAGAAAAAAATAATTTTTCTAATTTTTTTTATTTTCACCAAATTTTCTAAAATCCAAATGGAGTCTAAGAATTGCAGAAATTTTGAAGTTTATTGCATAAGATAAGGATGATGGAAATGAAAAAATACATTTAGACCCTGTTTGGACCTTGAAAAATAAGGTGGAAAGAAAGTTGAAAGGAAAAAAAAAAATGAGGAGGAAAAAAAATGAGAAGGAAATTCATTTTCTTTCTCTTGTTTGGATTAGAGAAAAAATACAAAGGAAAAAAAAAACTTTCTACCAAACTTTTTTTCCTTTGTTTAGACTTGAGAAAATGAACAGGGCAAAGAAAAATATATCTTGTAAGATTAAAATGTGATCTCAAAGTTGCCCTTTGCTAGTCAATGCCAATGGAACTCCTTAAAATAATACCATAAAAAATAAAAAAGACATACAATTCGGTTACCTCTCAAACTTTCTCATTCCAACGTAAAATTCTATTTTAAACTCCCTAGTTTTGTTACAATTCAAAAGTTTACAAGAGTCCATAGAAATTTACAACTTCAAATCAAATTATCCATAAAATTCAGATTTCTACTTGAAAATAACAAAAACATAAACAGAACCAATAACATCAACGAGTTGAGAGGAATGAGAGCTCCAAATTTCCGAAATCCCATGCTACTCCAAGAACTTATTGCCGAATTTGACTTTTAACCACAACTCACAACAAGCAACTGGGCAAGTGAGAAACGCTCTAGATGAATTAGGGTCCGCTAAAAGAGCTTCATAGACCTTCATTTGTGATATCTCACTCAAACTTTCAACCTATAAACATAACATCAAAGGAGATTAGATTTCAGCCTAGCAATAGCTACCAGTAATGCATTCCTCCATGTAATACATTGTAATGACATCAAGCGATGTTTCTGGTCATGAGACAGCAGTACAAGAGAAACATCAATTAGAGTATATCAACGCTACATTTCTTCATCACGTCAGAAGCTCAGAGTTTTCCCAAGTGTGTCGAGGTCTCAGCATGCCCATATTTCCATTTACCCAAATAACATACAATGAAATGCAGGTATCAAAGGCTGTTTCAGACATTAAACCTCAAACTCAGGGCTCCGAGCAGTCTAAAGAATCAACACATTAGAAGGCTTTGATGACAAACCCAACACTAACTGTACAAAGCAAAAGTATTCTCCAGCTTTGTGTATGAAATGAATCAAATGATGTTGCTTGGAACTCTGATTTTGCACCGCCTATGTTATTCTGACAAGAATTTGAGATCATTCTCAAGAATTGTTCCTTTCTAGTTTCTTTCGTTGAAAGCAAGCATAATATGTATGTTCAGTACTGATTTGAAGGTCACAAACTCATATTCATCATATGTCAAAACTTCAGAATTATTTGTGGCAAAGAGAAATTTAAAAACAAACCAAATTAAAATACCCTAGAAATGTGCATCCGAAAGCATCTCTACAACAATCAATTCATTAGTCATTAGGATGTTTTTACCAGCTATTTCTTTTTAGAGTATATTAATCTACACTGGTGAGAAATTGGGTTACTAGAAGCCTGAGAAGGAGCTGACCCAGAAATCAGGAGGGGAAAAAAAGATGAAATTGAGACGGAGCTATTACTTGTGTAATTTCATCATAAAGTTGTTCCTCACTGTAATTTCTTAAGTTGCCTTTCTCAAGAGCCATTACTACCGCATCCATACCCGATCTAAGGGATCTCAACTCCTCACACACGAACTCTATTGCCTTATTCTTTTATTTCTTACTCTCCACTTGGACTTTCGAGGGAGGCTAATGTATATATTCAAGGGGTTCATTTTCATTTCTCAAACTCCACTTCAAGGAAGGTAAAAGTCCAACAAGATCATGCCTGGAGACGTTCATCCCTGGTTCCATTATATGAATTCCATGATACAAGACACTTTAAGGAGTTTGTTTTGAACTTCAAAGTGCCTTATTCAAAGGGGTTTCCCAAATGGGGATCAAGAGCATCATGCTCCATGCCCATAAACTCCACTACTCCTACTAAGCTCAAGGAAGATCTCAAGTAGCTAAAAGAAGTCAAGGAGATCGCCATCATATGTAGAAAAGCCATGGACGTACACTTTTGAGCTCACGTCTAGCTCATCCACTTCAACCCCAGTTTTTGTCATGTTTTTGCAGTAAAATGTAATGGGCCAAACTGCTGATGGTCCTTACATTAATCAAGCTTAAATAATAAGCTTTCAAACAATACCAACCATGTTTTTTTTTGAGTTCATTTGGATGGTCAACCTCAGCCCACAAAATCGGATATCAAACTGCAGGCTAGTTTTGGGCAGTCTCCACTCTTTGGCCCATACATTTTGAATAGATGATTCAAATGCTATGAAACCACCTTCCTTTGAAAATAGACATCCTAAGCTTTCCAATGAATCAATAATCATCGAATTTGGATCAGTAACCAGAGAGTTATGCCTGTTTGAAGTTGGGGTTGCTGCTGGTGTGAATGCATTTAATGCAAAACGCGTGAGACTTATGAATGCTTTTCATTTCGGCTCTTGCTGCTTTGTGCCTCTTCCAAAACCGTGTCTCCTATCCTCTTGCAAGGCCAAAATATGTGGAAATTCTAGATTCATGAATCCCCTTTGCTGCTACGCTATTTTCACACCAAAAGACATCAAGAGACACACCTCTTCACCCTTGGTGCATCCGAATGTAGCTACAACAAATTTACTTATTTTCTTCACTCCCTTTCATGTATTTTTCTTCTACCTTTTCATGTGTAAGGCCTATACTATATAAGGGCCATAGTTTAGAGTCATTTTAGAAAAAAGAAGCGATCATCAACTTTTGGATTAAGCAATACAAATTTAGCATTTGAGTGGATTCTCATTTGTGTGATCAAAACCTGGTTCTATATCTTGAGTGTTGGCAATCTCAAGTGGTTTTCTAGGTCCCTTATTCTCATCTAGGAGGTGATTAACTTCTGTATCCTAGATTGGGTTAAGGGATTGCCCAAGGTTTGGCTTGAGTGGCTCTATTGGATTATCTCAAACTCTACCTTGAACCTACCCTTTCCTTTGTTTCCTTTCTTCCTTAACTAAAAACCACAAAAGATAACCTAACTTGGTCATTTGGGTGCTTCTATATACATCAGAAGCGCACATGAAGATTCTTCATTAGTAAGAATCGAAGAAGCATCCTCACTTGAGCTTGCCGCTTCTCTTGACCACTGACACTGCCTTTCTTTTGGATCAGCTGCATTGCTTCCAGTTGCTCTATCTTTCCCAAAGAGAAGGTCCAACTTGTAGAAATTTGGCTTACGTTTGTAGCGAAAGGTTTTTGCATCTAGAGTTGCCTACACATGGACAATGAAATTAAAAATTACAACTTCATCAAGAGTATAAAACTTGAAATGAATCCTCATATTTTCATATCGTAAGATAGGTTTGCCACACTTCTGGAGGTGTCTCTATCATTTGAGTGGACTCGTTGTAACCAAAACCACTTTGGGATAGAACTTTTTGAGCATCAGTATGTCTCTTTTTCAATGTTTTTAGCCTATTTTTCACATTTGAAACTAAAAAACCTAACTTCTTAAATTTAGAGCCCACCAACTCCGCAACACTTGTAAAACCAGTGCTTGTAAATGTGCTACCCATTTTTTAACCTTTCTCCATTTGTTCTAACAAAGCATCAACCAAGACTAGATCCATCTCGTCAGACCAAGTCAAGTTCTTCTTTCTGGTTGCGATGCTTCCATCCTCCTTGAGCTCTCATTCATCCTGCAACATATATGAATAGTCAAGCATAAAGCTGTACAGTAATTGACCCTACAACATATGTGAACAGTCAAGCAGTACACTGGATTGCAATTTTGTCCTAAGTATATTCAACTGAAAAACAAACCAAGTTAAGTGAAATTAACATAGTGTGCTGAAGCAGAGAACTAAAACACAAGCTAACTCCCAAACCAAGGACTGAATCCTGTAGCATAGCATAATATTCTGATTTTACACATACGCTAAACCTTAGCATAAGTGAGATGCAACAGGGAGATGCAATAGGTACCAGAAAGATTGGAAAAATGTAGTTGGTTGTTACAGGGATCCATCATACCTACTATTCCGGCCATTAAGATAGTCCATCCACATAGCATTGGCTAAGCTATCTCTGAATTCTTCCATTTCTCTACTCTCACTTGTTGAGTTTGAAAGACAACCACCATACGATTCATTAGAACTAAGTAATTCACGATCAACCTCTTCTATAAGCTCCCTATCTGGATCAACACCCATCAAATAATTGTGTAGTATACATGCAGCAGGCACAATATCAGCTTGTGTGTGTACTAAATAGAATGGCTCATTGCCACTACCTAACATTGCAAACCTCTTCTTTAAAACACCAAAAGCCCTTTCTATTGCATTTTGAAGAGAAGAATGCCTATGGTTGAATATTTCTCTAGCATTTTGGGGACCAAGCACGCCATATTCTTTCAAATGGTAACAAGTTTTTCTATAGGGAGTCAAGAACCCACGTCACAATTGATACGCCGAATAAACAAGATAGTAATTTCCATTAGGAACTTCTAGCCTATCAATTCTATTTTCTAGAGTAGTATTTAGTACTCTCGAATCAGAAGCAGAACCTTCCCAACCGGATAACACATAAGTGAACTTCAAACCAAACCCACAAGCTGCGAGAACATTGATGGTGGGGTATTGCTTTGGTCCTTGATATCTCTGAACCACGTTGCTTAGGGCTTTTACACGAAAATGTGAACCATCAATTGCACCAACACAATCCTAGCAAAAAAAAATGACTAAATTTATTAGAATCTTATTTTAGAATAATATAAATAATACAATGAGCATTACTCATTTTTTGCCATTTACCTTGAAATAAGGAAAGAACCTCGGGTTGTTTGCAATCTCAGGAGAGCATTCAAAACCATCTGGTTGCTTTAAAAATATTGATTCCAAGGAAATGATGGCCTTTAAGACATTGTGGAAGTGTCTACTCACTGTTTCCTACGGGTGCCGATAATCTAACTTTAAGGAATAATTTCTCCTATTATGTCCAATAATATTGAGAAACTTGGCAACTGTTCCTCAACTATGCTAAAACAAGTATCTCTCAATCTCCCTAAATCGCGTAAAATGCAAACTAATCTAGCAAAGGCATCCTTTCCCATGCGAAGCTCATTGTGGCAATCTTGCTCCCCTTTTTTTGTAAGCTTGCTCAAGTGAAATTGACGACGAATATCCCCTCTACCATTTTTGGAAAGTGGCCTATCAATGTGACTCTTAAGACATGTAAGATAGGCCACTAGACTAGCCGAACATGCACCATAAACAACAACTCTAGCCGCTGCCCATTTTCTAAGCTTCTCCCACTCATCTACCTATAGAAACAATAACATACATGATGGTTATGTTTCATTCTAATTACAAAGTCAATTACCAAACAAGCTGATAAAATCAATAATAGTCAATTACCAAACAATAACTTTAGGTTTAAATACTACTAATTAAATCAACCTTTGTACATCCAATCACACATAAGGAAGACATCATGGACATATAAACAAATTTGACTACCTCACATACAAAATATAATATAGTATATAGGGAACCATATTAGATTGATTTACCAAGTTGACACACTTCCTAAAATTTTCTTTCATAAAATATAAGAGCTAGCTGCATTTACTTTTGATTTTTGATCATGTAACACCTGCTCCATCCATTAAAAATTTGATCTCGTTTGATCATTAAATCACAAAGACCTGTTGATGCTAAATCTTGATCAGATTAACCAAGAACTAAAATCTCTGTTTTGACATAGCTATACCCCTAATTAATGAACAAGTCAAACCTCGAAAAAGGGTAATTAGAGAAAGAAAATAAGTAGCAGACTTTTCCAAATTCAAGTAGCTCATAATATTACCTCATATTCTTCATTGATATTATCTTGTGGATTAGACAAACTCCTCCAAGGCCTGAAAATTGCATCTTGCTCTTCGATGTCATCCCCAAGCTGAGTCGATTCAACAGCTAGGTGCTTCAAATTTCTTCTCATGGATGATTCATCGGAGGCTGAGCGCTTCATAAATGAGCCAGTGGGCATTTTGAGGCGATTAGCGTGAGGTAGTGCAGCGTTTCTTGGCTTGTTCGATGCCATGGACTACTCAATCTGTTGCCAGTCCATCACAAACACATAAGGCTCCACACAACATAGTAAAGGTAGGGCAAAATCATGAAAACTTGTAAACAAATTATGGATGAAAAGCCAAGACAGTTGAAGGGTAATTATGGTTCTTTATCAATTCAATAGATATGTTGAGCATACTACAAGAGATCAACTCGACAATGATAAATTGACAATCATAGGATTCACATCAAGTCCAATTTCACAACATAGAGCCAAGCACAGTATCTCAACGGCCCACGAAGAACTACCAACCCATATCATCCAATTTCATTCACATCAAGTCCAAACCTTTTAAACTTCACCAATCAGTACAAACTACAAAAACAACATTTAAATTCACAAAACCCACGTTCCAATTTCTTGAACATCAAATTACACAAACACAAAACCCCATCTGTTATGTGGTTCAGGTACTGCTCACAACACCAACCACCCCAGGGATAGAATGAAAGCAATTGCGGAAACTTACACACCAACAATTAAAAAAACTTCAGCAAATTCATCATATACATAGTATGAATCAAACACCCATCTCACGAAAACCCAATCTTAAGCCCTCAATGAAACACTACATCGATCCACCAGCCAGAGAGCGAAAAAGAGAGAGAAAGTGTGTTATCGGATCCACAAGCGTCGCCGGAATAAAGCTTGTAGCCAGAGGATGGTTGGAGGAGAGACCCAAGCTGGAGTAGGCGAGGAGACAGAGAACGAAGGGTGCGAGGAGACAGAGAATGGTGAGGAGAGAGAAAGCGTAAGCGGGGGCGGGGGAAGGCTATCGGGGCATGAAGAGCAAAATTTTCCACCAGTTTTCCTTACATATTTTGGAGGAAAACATATGACATTATATTTCCATAATTTTCTTTCAATTTTTCCACCTTATTTTTTTTTCCATTCATTTTTCCGTACTCCAAACATAAGAAAAATTTTAATTTTCCATTTTTTTTTCTTTCCATGCTACTTTCTTAGGTCCAAACAAACCCTTAGAGTTTTGTGCCTGCCTCTATTTGAAAAAACGATGGTCCACTTTTCTATATGTGAAAGTTAAAAAATGAAACCCCTTTTGCCCACTAGAGCATCTTCAATGGTGAGCTAGTTTTTTGGCTCAGCAGTGGAGGCCTATGTAACGCCCCCAAAATGCTAATGACATGATTTACGGAAAACTATAGCGGAAGACTTAAAAATAGAAGACGCTACTGCCATCCTGATAAGAACAAGGCTCATTGAAACCATTTAATCTTGCAACTCATGTTCACAATCACAAAATCTATTAAACTGAAACACTTCAAGATCAAAGTCCATAATAGTTCAACTTTAATAGCATCGACTTAATCATACCATGTGCTAACTCGCACCCCACACTACACAAGTATATTTAATATAGACCCAACTTGACCCTGGTCGATCCCAACATTCATGCTATACTGAATCCACTATGAGCATCTGATGACTTCTAAAAGGGCTTGCTAAAAGGGGAAACTTGTGATATTTCATCACCTAAAATGGAAAACATGAAAAAAATTCGAAAACGTGAGCAAAAAATCAGTACATGCATTCCTGTATTGTAAAATGAGCATAGAAACACTGTTGATGGGTACCTGCCTTTGCAATTCATTTAGTTGGCAATAACAATGACAATGACAGTAATATGAAACTGAATTGCTCATTATTTTCTGGATATGAACCCCTTGCAATGATATGATCTATATATAGGCGTACGCCTACCAATTCGATCAAGAGTTCGACTGAAGCCGCGTGGGTAAATGATGGGCTGAAGCCCTATAGATGATAACTGACGGGGTCACAAGTTAAATAGAAAATCACTGTATAAAATGATTCATTGATAAACTCATTAAGAGTTGTAACTTGATAAACATGTTCTGCTTTCTGAAGATACAGGCAATGGACGTACCTTGAGTCTTTAAAAATGTCATCTGACTTGATACAAGTAAGTTATTTCATAAATGTCATCTGACTTGATAAATATGTTCTGACTTGATAACACTTATGCATAACGGGGAACAATAACTAGGCCTCGACTCTGTTTCATAAATGTCATTGTAAGTATGTGTAGTTAGTAAATGATCCTTACTCACATAATTGAGTAAGTAAAAGTATGTGTAACAGAAATTGAGTAATTAAATGGTATACATAACTTGGCTATTTCAATATAACTTTAAAACTGAATTGACGAAAGTAATTAAATCCAATATAAATTAAATGAAAGTAAAATAGTCCACAACGAGATAAATGCGATTACAAAGGAAAAGGCCTTGATGGTGACAATTGAGAGAGTGGTTGTGACATTTTTTGAAATAAGTTGCTGATACGGGTTTATGGCTCGCTGATGTATAGCTTGGTTCAAGATAACAATGAGTACAATAGATTGGCTTGATAAATACATTTGATACATTCTGAATTGAGTAAGTAATAAAATTTTAAGGCCAAGAGAGATATATCTTGGTTCAAAACAACATAAATTGCAATAACTTGGTTTGATAAATATGGTTTCTGAGTCACAACTCTCCCCACTTCTTATATTTCATTCATAAATCCATTAGATATAGAATTTCACCCCAAATGAGTCATTGAACTCAATAGAAGCTATTAAACTCACTAAACTTGGTATTTTTTTTTGTAAATTTCATAATTGACTCAAAGCTTATAAACAAGCTCCCAAATTATATACTTGTCTTCTTATTTCTCATTAATCAAGATAAACGCTCCATGAAAGTCCATGAATATTCATTTCCCCGTTCAATAACCTTACTTAGGCCAAAATACACAAAATGAGTGCATGATCAATCTCACTCAATCTTTATTATTACTCTTTACACAATTACTCAAAATGCTTCCAAAAATCACCAAACTCAAAATACTCAATCAAAATTCATGAAATCTTATAGGAAATTTGAAAATAGTATGAAAAATCTACAGTAAAAGTTTTAGAATTTTCCTGCAAGTATACGCTACATAGAAATTGCAATAACAACCCAATTTTCACCAAAGCAGGTCAGTTCACTTCAAAAATTCATAACTTTCACCCTTGAGCTCAAATGGAGACCTAAAACCCCAATATGAAAAGATTAAGAAGTTTTGAAAAACTTTTATTTACAGCACAAACATGATTCCCACAATAGGATTCCCAAAATGGGGATAAAACACAAGTGTGTTAGTTTTGATCCATTTTGTACAATTTTGGTAAAACGACCATAACGTTTTCCATAGACCTTGGATTAAGGCGATTCAAAAGCCATTTGAAAGATAGCACACTGAACTTTCTATCAACCAAAAATCATAATTTTCCCATGGGACGATCATTACTAGGTTAATTCCAAAGTCTGTTATGTTTTCCTGAAATTTTTAGCCTTCACTATTTTAGCTTTTCCCTCTCTTTTCACTCAAATTCTTAACTTAAACAATTCCTTAAAAGCATGTAAACAAGCTTTGGTCTATCCCAACATCATACAAAACATCATCATAAACATCAATAGGTAAAAGATGACCAAATCAAAGATAAAACAATCAAAATCAAACATTTAGACATTAAGCTTGCATGCTCCAAGCTTATTTCGATCAATAAAAACATCAAAATATATCAATCCAACATGACCAACAACCACAACTAGCAAAACAAGAATCAAAACCAAAAATCCAAAGAGACAAGTTTATGGTTACTCACTTCAAGCTTGATAAAAGTAGAGATGAAGGTGATGTTTAGTGATTTTGATGATGGAGAATGGTGGCTAGTGGTACTAGGATATTGGTGGGAACCGGAGGCAATCGAGGTTGGCCAGAAACTGGCCGAAAAATGCCACAAAACAGCAGGAACAGTAAGGGGGAGGGGCTGCCAGCTAGAGAGAGAGATGAGAGAGAAGCGGGTTGAAATTTTTGGTTGTATTTTCTTGACTTGTCTCACTTGGCTGAATTTATACCTCAAAAAAATAGCTTTTTACTAACCATGGTTAAGCTTAAATCATGGTTATTAGCTAGGGTAGTCATGCAAACTTGTTGGGCTTCAAGTTGGGTTGAAATAAGTTGGGTTCGGGAATAAAACGCTTCGTAACGATAACGTTTTTATGTCACTTGAAATTAAATTTTTGTGACAATATGGAAAAATAAATTAAATCACTTGGATTATAATTATTAGGGCCTGCTATCAATTTTTCCGAAATTTTCTTTAATAAATAAGTAAATAAATAGGGCAGCCCGGTGCACAAGCATCCCACGTTCACGTAGGGTCCGGGAAAGGGCCACACCCCAAGGGGTGAATTGTACACAGTCTAACCTGACTTTGTCAGCGGCCGATTCCACGGCTCGAACCCGTGACCTTTTGGTAACACGGAGATAACCTTACCGTTGCTCCAAAGTTTTCCTTCTAAATAAGTAAATAAATAAATAAATAAATAAACCGGAATTGCAAAGTGAGGGCCCAAATAATTTTTTTCCCATCGGGATGATTAAATTTAATCACGTAATGATTTTTAAATCATGCTTACCGAGGCCTAATATCGATTCACCCGATATTTAATCAACCAGCGAAACCTGAATTGACAATCAATGAAACTTAAATTGCGAAGTGGGGCCTAAAAGGAAATATATCCTAACCGGGATGATTAAATACGATAAATGAAGATGAAAAATTTAAATAACATAAAGGAATTTGTTCGATAAATAAATTAGGTGTAATTGAATTAGTAAACATGATTTGGTTAAATAAATAACCATGACCAATTAAATAAATAATCATGATTAATTAAAATAAACATGATTTAAATAAATAAATATGGTTTAGGGTCAGGCTATTACAGCCTACCATTGTCACATCAACTTATGAGTCAACTTTTTGGCTTTCAATGCTCCATCTCTCCAATGTAAGACTTACTACTTTGACTCATCAAATAAAATAATACTTATGGAGCCCACAAAGAAATGTATATAATTAATTTTACCCTTTGATTTTGCATTATTATTTATGTGAATAAGTTATCAAAAGTAATTTCTGAAAACTTGAGTAATTAATTTATGATAACAAAATAATAATAATAATAATAATAATAATAATAATAATAATAATAATAATAATAATAATAATAATAATAATAATAATAATAATAATAATAATAA
>JACYFF010031955.1:59439759-59461511 GCA_017589665.1 Selenicereus undatus
CCTTATAAGGGATGAGAGATTGAAGTTTGAGACCCCATTGTTGGATGTGTAACTCGAGGCCATCAAGTTCATGTTTCAACTTGAGTAACTTCTTAAGGGACATGGCATTTCGGCTCTTTATGGGCTGGGTTTTCTGTTTTGGGACAAGGTTTGTGTTTGAAAGGTTGGGAATAAGGCCAAGGAGAATAGCCTAAGCTCTTACACCACTTGATGTATTCAAGCATCACTAAGGCAAGGATTTGCAAAAGCGAATCACGAATGCATATGCGTAGGAAGATGCCGAATGAAATCAAGAACCAAGATAGAACAAGTGGACTAGCGAGGGTGATGAAAACCCACCTTGGGTTGCACACTTGGGCAATCTTCTTCCTTTGACTGAGTTACAGAAGTTAATCTCCTTCTAAGTTGAATTAAGAAGACCTAGGGACCCACTTAAGGTTGCAAGACAGCCAACATTTAACAAGGACCTTTCATGAGAAATGGAGAGAGTTTTCACGACTCAAGACTCAAATGTATATTCATCTATCTTTTCATGGCAGCCCAAGGCCTCCCTTTTATAGTGGGGAACCTTTAACAAGCTCCAAAACACGGGAACAACAAGTTCTTACACGTGCAAAAGCATGGGGGCAACAAAAAGCAAAAGACAAAAGCTGAGAAGTGCTTTCACTTTCTGTCAGCAAGTTTTCAGTGCACATAGGTCAACTTCAAACAGCTATAACGCCTAGGTTTTTCACTCAAATTGGCCGAAATAAGTCTTGCTTTAAAGCTATTGAAGTCATCTTTTATGGGCCTTCATTTGGACGCCATTAGGAGTAGCCGTTTGGGAGATATGGGGCAAAAGGATCAGCATATGCAAACTGGGATGGTTTCTGCTTCTTCTAGAAAAAGGCTCCCATTGACTTATTTTCGAGATACCTAACCTAGAACGCTTTATATGTCCTTGAGGATGACATATTAAGGGTTCCAAAAAGTAACTTAACAGCCCTTTAAGTCCAGCTTCAGCTTGGGTAATTAGGCTCGCAAAACCGGGCCAAATTGTGGCCGAACTGGGCAGCGGGTCATTGGTGTTGATCGTGATATTCTTGACCATTCCTTGCACTTATTTGACCTCCTTGATGGTGTTGGGTTCTTGTAGGATGCAGGGGGAGAGGTTGGAAGGGTTATGGAGATGTGGCCCATCACCAAGGCTTGATCTTTGATGGTCCGCATCACCTTTGGATGAGGCACTTTAAAGTTTGAATAAAACTCCATAAAGTGTCCTTTGTCATGAAATTCGAAAAGTGGAACCGAATGAGAACCTTGCCATGCATGAATTTGCGTGGAGCTTACCTCCCATGACGTTGAGTTGAAAGAATGAAAAAGACACCCTTGGAAATATACATCAAACCCTCTTTCTTCGAAAAGAATTGTCCTCAATTCTTATTGTAAATGAGGGCACTCTATTTGACACAAGAGTTCCTCAATTTTATCAACAACCCCACATTGCTCCAAATCGGACATTTGGAGTTCTTCAATTTCAAGCTCATCAAATTTCAGAGGTAGGTCAAAATTTACCTCATGGCCTTCATGACATTCTTCTTTAAGGATCAAGGGTTCCCCGAGTTCGCGTTCCTTATAAGGGATGAGAGATTGAAGTTTGAGACCCCATTGTTGGATGCGTAACTCAAGGCCATCAAGTTCATGTTCCAACTTGAGTAACTTCCTAAGGGACATGGCATTTCGGCTCTTTGTGGGCTGGGTTTTCTTTTTTGGGACAAGGTTTGTGTTTGAAAGGTTGCGAATAAGGCCAAGGAGAATAGCCTAAGCTCTTACACCACTTGATGTATTCAAGCTTCACTAAGGCAAGGATTTGCAAAAGCGAATCACGAATGCATATGCGTAGGAAGATGCAAAATGAAATCAAGAACCACGATAGAACAAGTGGACTAGCGAGGGTGATGAAAACCCAGCTTGGGTTGCACACTTGGGCAATGTTCTTCCTCCGACTGAGTTACAGAAGTTAATCTCCTTCTAAGTAGAATTAAGAAGTCCTAGGGACCCAATTAAGGTTGCCAAACACCCAACATTTAACAAGGAATTTTCATGAGAAATGGAGAGAGTTTTCACAACTCAAGATTCAAATGTATATTCATCTATCTTTTCATGGCAGCCCAAGGCCTCCCTTTTCGGGAACCTTTAACAAGCTGCAAAACACGGGAACAACAAGTTCTTACCCGTCCAAAAGCATGGGGGCACGAAAAAGCAAAAGACAAAAGCTGAAAAGTGCTTTCACTTTCTGTCAGCAACTTTTCAGTGCACATAGGTCAACTTCAAACAGCTATAACGCCTAGGTTTCTAACTCAAATTGGCTGAAATAAGTCTTGCTTGAAAGCTCTGGAAGTCATCTTTTGCGGGCCTTAAGTTGGACGCCATTTGGAGTAGTCGTTTGAGAGATATGGGGCAAAAGATTCAGCATATGTGAACTGGGATGGTTTCTGCTACTTCTAGAAAAAGGCTCCCATTGACTTATTTCCTAGATAACTAACCTAGAACTCTTTATAGGCCCTTGAGGCTGACATATTAAGGGTTCGAAAAACTAACTTAACAGCCCTTTAAGTCCAGCTTCAGCTTGGGTAATTAGGCTTGCAAAACCGGGCCAAATTGTGGCCGAACTGGGCAACGGGTCATTGGTGTTGTTCATGATATTCTTGACCATTCCTTGCATTTATTTGACCTCTTTGATGGTGCTGGGTTCTTGTAGGATGCAGGGGGAGAGGTTGGAAGGGTTATGGAGATGTGGCCCATCACCAAGGCTTGATCTTTGATGGTCCGTATCACCTTTGGATGAGGCACTTTAAAGTTTGAATAAAACTCCATAAAGTGTCTTTTGTCATGAAATTCGAAAAGTGGAACCGAATGAGAACCTTGCCATGCATGAATTTGCGTGGAGCTTACCTCCCATGAGGTTGAGTTGAAAGAATGAAAAAGACACCCTTGGAAATATACATCAAACCCTTTTTCTTCGAAAAGAATTGTCCTCAATTCTTATTGTAAATGAGGGCACTCTACTCGACACAAGAGTTCCTCAATTTTATCAACAACCCCACATTGCTCCAAATCGGACATTTGGAGTTCTTCAATTTCAAGCTCATCAAATTTCGGAGGTAGGTCACAATTTACCTCATGGCTTTCATGACATTCTTCTTTAAAGATCAAGGGTTCCCCTAGTTCACGTTCCTTATAAGGGATGAGAGATTGAAGTTTGAGACACCATTGTTAGATGCGTAACTCAAGGTCATCAAGTTCATGTTTCAACTTGAGTAACTTCCTAAGGGACATGGCATTTCGGCTCTTTGTGGGCTGGGTTTTCTGTTTTGGGACAAGGTTTGTGTTTGAAAGGTTGCGATTAAGGCCAAGGAGAACAGCCTAAGCTCTTACACCACTTGATCTATTCAAGCTTCACTAAGGCAAGGATTTGCAAAAGCGAATCACGAATGCATATGCGTAGGAGGATGCAAAATGAAATCAAGAACCAAGATAGAATAAGTGGACTAGCGAGGGTGATGAAAACCCACCTTGGGTTGCACACTTGGGCAATCTTCTTCGTTCGACTGAGTTACAGAATTTAATCTCCTTCTAAGTTGAATTAAGAAGACCTAGGGACCCACTTAAGGTCGCCAGACACCCAAGATTTAACAAGGAATTTTGATGAGAAATGGAGAGAGTTTTCACAACTCAAAACTCAAATGTACATTCATCTATCTTTTCATGGCAGCCCAAGGCCTCCCTTTTACTGTGGGGAACCTTTAACAAGCTGCAAAACACGGGAACAACAAGTTCTTTCACGTCCAAAAGCATGGGGGCACCAAAAAGCAAAAGACAAAAGCTGAAAAGTGCTTTCACTTTCTGTCAGCAACTTTTTAGTGCACATAGGTCAACTGCAAATAGCTATAACGCCTAGGTTTCTCACTCAAATTGGCTGAAATAAGTCTTGCTTGAAAGCTCTGGAAATCATCTTTTACGGGCCTTAAGTTGGACGCCATTTGGAGTAGCCGTTTGGGAGATATGGGGCAAAAGGTTCAGCATATGCAAACTGGGATAGTTTCTGCTGCTTCTAGAAAAAGGCTACCATTGATTTATTTCCTAGATCCCTAACCTAGAACTCTTTATATGCCCTTGAGGCTGACATATTAAGGGTTCCAAAAAGTAACTTAAGAGCTCTTTAAGTCCAGCTTAAGCTTGGGTAATTAGGCTTGCAAAATCGGGCCAAATTGTGGCCGAACTGGGCAACGGGTCATTGGTGTTGTTCATGATATTGTTGACCATTGCTTGCACTTCTTTGACCTCCTTGATGGTGCTGGGTTCTTGTAGGATGCAGGGGGAGAGGTTGGAAGGGTTATGGAGATGTGGCCAATCACCAAGGCTTGATCTTTAATGGTCCCCATCACCTTTGGATAAGGCACTTTAAAGTTTGAATAAAACTCCATAAAGTGTCTTTCGTCATGAAATTCGAAAAGTGGAACCGAATGAGAACCTTGCCATGCATGAATTTGCGTGGAGCTTACCTCCCATGAGGTTGAGTTGAAAGAATGAAAAAGACACCCTTGGAAATATACGTCAAACCCTCTTTCTTGGAAAAGAATTGTCCTCAATTCTTATTGTAAATGAGGGCACTCTACTCGACACAAGAGTTCCTCAATTTTATCATTAACCCCACATTGCTCCAAATCGGACATTTGGAGTTCTTCAATTTCAAGCTCATCAAATTTTGGTTGTAGGTCACAATTTACCTCATGGCTTTCATGACATTCTTCTTTAAAGATCAAGGGTTCCCCTAGTTCGCGTTCCTTATAAGGGATGAGAGATTGAAGTTTGAGACCCCATTGCTGGATGCGCAACTCAAGGCTATCAAGTTCATGTTTCAACTTGAGTAACTTCCTAAGGGATATGGCATTTCGGCTCTTTGTAGGCTGGGTTTTCTGTTTTGGGACAAGGTTTGTGTTTGAAAGGTTGCGAATAAGACCAAGGGGATTAGCCTAAGCTCTGACACCACTTGATGTATTCAAGCTTCACTAAGGCAAGGATTTGCAAAAGTGAATCAAGAATACATATGCGTAGGAAGATGCAAACTGAAATCAAGAACCAAGATAGAACAAGTGGACTAGGGAGGGTGATGAAAACCCACCTTGGTTTGCACACTTGGGCAGTCTTCTTCCTTCAACGAGTTATAGAAATTAATCTCCTTCTAAGTTGATTTAAGAAGACTTAGGGACCCACTTAAGGTTGCCAGACACCCAAGATTTTACGCAAGGAATTTTGATGAGAAATGGGGAGAGTTTTCACAAGTCAAGACTCAAATGTATATTCATCTATCTTTTCTTGGCAGCCCAAGGCCTCCCTTTTATAGTGGGGAACCATTAACAGGCTGCAAAAGAGGGGAACAACAAGTTCATACACGTCCAAAAGCATGGGGCCACCAAAAAGCAAAAGATAAAAGCTGAAAAGTGATTTCACTTTCTGTCAGCAACGTTTCAGTGCACGTAGGCTGTCACCAATAGCTATAACGCCTAGGTTTCTCACTCAGATTGGCTGAAATCAGTCTTGCTTGAAAGCTCTAGAAGTCAGCTTTTATGGGCCTTAAGTTGCACGCCATTTGGAGTAGCCGTTTGGGAGATATGGGGCAAAAGGTGCAGCATATGCGAACTGGGACAGTTTCTGCTGCTTCTAGAAAAAGGCTCCCATTGACTTATTTCCTAGATACCTAACCTAGAACTCTTTATATGCCCTTGAGGCTGACATATTAAGGGTTCCAAAAAGTAACTTAACAACCCTTTAAGTCCACCTTAAGCTTGGGTAATTAGGATTGCGAAACCGGGCCAAATTGTGGCCGAACTGGGCAACGGGTCAATGGTGTTGTTCACGGTATTCTTGACCATTGCTTGCACTTCTTTGACCTCCTTGATGGTGCTGGGTTCTTCTAGGATGCAGGGGGAGAGGTTCGAAGGGTTATGGAGATGTGGCCAATCACCAATGCTTGATCTTTGATGGTCCCCATCACCATTGGATAAGGCACTTTAAAGTTTGAATAAAACTCCATAAAGTGTCTTTTGTCTTGAAATTCGAAAAGTGGAACCGAATGAGAACCTTGCCATGCATGAAATTGCATGGAGCTTACCTCCCATGAGGTTGAGTTGAAAGAATAAAAAAGACACCCTTAGAAATATACATCAAACCCTCTTTCTTCGAAAAGAATTGTCCTCAATTCTTATTGTAAATGAGGGCACTCTGCTCGACACAAGAGTTCCTCAATTTTATCAACCACCCCACATTGCTCCAAATCAGACATTTGGAGTTCTTCAATTTCAAGCTCATCAAATTTTGGTGGTAGGTCACAATTTACCTCATGGCTTTCATGACATTCTTCTTTAAAGATCAAGGGTTCCCCTAGTTCGCGTTCCTTATAAGGGATGAGAGATTGAAGTTTGAGACCCCATTGTTGGATGCGTAACTCAAGGCCATCATGTAAGACCCGCCTTCGTTATTTTTATGTTAAGTTGCCTTTATTACCTTTTTACGTTATAAAATCGTAATTTTAGTAACTACATGAGTTAGTTGATTATCAATGTGCTTTTGGAAACTATAATTTAATAAAAAAAAAAGAAGGGGATTATTATTGCTATTATTGATTTTAAAGTTAATTCGTGCTATTTGCACCTTTAAATTATATCGATAGTTTAATTTAGTCATTATTCGAGTTATTTAGTCGTTTCCCGAGTACGATTACGTTGTTGACCTTCGATGTAGTTCGATGTTTATTAAATCGAACCTACATATATATTTGGGAACAAATAGTCGATAAGGCCGTATTAGTGATCCGGGTTTAGAACTTGGGATACGAGCTGGGCTAGCGGTACCGATTCCTAAGTAGCCTGGAACAAAAATAAAAGAAAGGTAGAAAGGAGGGGCATTTTGGTAAATTCGCCTAACCCCTTTTATTTCCTCCTACCCGGTCGTGACTCCCCCTAAGCCCGACTCCCTCTCTCTCCTCTACTTCCCCACCTCTCCTTCCTCCTCACGCAGAACGCAGAGGACTGCCTGCCACCACCGCCGCTTGCCTCGCCGGCAAGCCAGGGAAGGACCACGGCGTCCCCTGGGCGGTCGCCGACCACCACCGCCCCTCCTCTCTTCTCTCCTCGCCGTGAACATAGCAGCCTCGAATCGCCGGCCACGTATCGGAATCCGGCCGAACACCCAGTGGATTTAGAGCATACTAGGTGAGTCCCGAACCTCTTCTCTTCTACAAATTGGATTCTCACCCTAATTCCATCTCAATTGTGCCTAATTTCCTCAGAATCGCGACTTAGGGTTTTGGGTGAGGTCGAGTTAGGCGCAAATTGGGCTCTGTTCGTGCGTGGTGAGCAAGGACCGAGGGGTTAGTGTTGTTCGAGCACCTAGAGTCGAGCCCAACAGCTTTGATCGAATCCCTAGCTTGGAATCGAGGTGGGTATTCCTTGCCTCCTAAATTAGTATTAATTTCGAAAACGTTTTCAGCAGAATGATGTTGCATGTCAAGTTAGGGTTAGTTAGATTCGTTAGAAATGTCAAGAAATGGGCTGTACATGTTTAGGTTCGAAGCATTTGGTTAATTTATGCCTGAGATTGTAAATCGATGCAAGTTACATGCGTATAAAGGGAACCTTGCGTGAATTGGATTTGAATGAAAACCATGCATGAAAAGAGATTAATTTTGAGGTTATAAGAACGTGGTTAGCTTGGATACGACTAAAGTAAGTTAAGGTATAAAAAGAATTAAAAACGAAGTTGGTTTAATATGTTTAGCTTCGATTCAAGTGTTTAGCGATTCATGAAAAAGGATTAATTTTGAGGTTATAAGAACGTGGTTAGCTTGGATACGACTAAAGTAAGTTAAGGTATAAAAAGAATTAAAAACGAAGTTGGTTTAATATGTTTAGCTTCGATTCAAGTGTTTAACGATGCATGAAAAGGGATTCATTTTGAAGTTGTGAGAACATGGTTAGCTTGAATGTGACTAAAGTTAACTAATGTATAATAGGGGTTAAAAACGAAGTTGTTTTGATATGTTTAGCCTTGATTCGAGTAATTAGCGATTCATGAAAAAGGATTCATTTTGATGTTATGAGGACATGGTTAGCTTGAATGTGACCAAAGCTAACTAATGTATAAAAAGGGTTAAAAACGAAGTTAGTTTAGTATGCTTAGCTTCGATTTGAGTTAAGCTATAATTGAATGAAACTTGAAGTTATTGAGATGTGCTTAACTTCATTCAAAGTATGTTCATGCTTAGGAAAGCTTCTTTTAAAATGCATCATGTATGTTAGATTTGAATCATGTTTGGTTTACTTAGTAAAGTGTTGTCAAGTGATGACTGAATATGGGTATATGTGGCTGAAAGGTGCGGTTTGCACAGGTAAGAGCCTAAACTTCACCCTCTTTAATAAATCTTTATGATAGCATATTATGATTAATAAATTGATGAAACGAGCTAGTAGCTGGATGGTTTGAGGATAACATCATGAGCGTTTAAGGTCTTGTGTGTACGATGAAAGTGAGGTGGGAGACTGGGTTGTGAATTAACCGCAATCGTGTGGATTGCGAGGCCATGTGTGGCTTATTGTGTTGAATTGATATGACTAATATGAAGTGTTTCAATGTGATATATGTGGTATATGTGCTTAAATGCTTAGATTGCATTATGTACATAAGAGTGGGTTTTTAAAGGAAGATTTCATGTTTTGATACGAGAGTAACCATACCTATTAATGCATAATGGCATGTTTTATTTAAGTGAAAACAGTTGTGGGAGTGAACTCGCTTGAACGGGGGAATCCCTAAAGAATTTCATAAAGGCGTGAGTTACACGTTGAATGATTTTACGATTGGAAACGCAAAGTTATAGCCGTTATGGCCGATACGCTTTCAAGTGGCTAAGATAATGTGCTTCGGACCATATGAAAGGAATGATGTTATATGAAAGGAAAGAAAGAATGATGTTACGCTAGGGGATAAGTCCGGATAAACCCTAGAGGCCCTGACGAGGGCTAATGTAATGGTCCGATATGTTATATGTTGCCATCCCGGGAGTAAGAGCTTAAGCGTGAGCGTTAGGTCTCACTATGGGGTCGAGAATAGTTCTCACCCGAACAGCACCTTGTAATGATGTTATGCCAAAAGTATTTTCCTACCAAGATAATAAAAGCAATTGGCCTATGCCATTTTATATGTATTAAGGAAAAAGAATGTTTTACGGGCCCAAAGAGGCCAGTTGAATGAAATGAGAAAAGTTATAAGGGTCAGTATGCGACCGATATGAAAGAATATGAGCCTCAAGAGGCTAAGAGAAGAATTTTTATGAGCCTTAAGAGGCTAAATGAAACGTTTTCAAAGAAAGGAAAGAAAGTTTTCTTTGTATGTTCTATGCTTTTCTTATGAATGATATATGAATGAAATGCTAAGTAAGATACGATTACGAAAAAGAAGGCCTTATGAGCATGCTTTATGCATAACCTATGAATGAGACTTGGAATCTGTGTGTGCCTTATGCATATCATATGAATACGAAATGAAGTCTCTTTTAAAAAAGGGCAAGAGCCTCAAGAGGTTAAGAAAATGTTTTCAATGAAAGAAAGAAAGTACTGAATGAATGCTTTATGAAGTGATTCTTATGCATGTTGAAAGTGGATTCCAATTTCATGTGGCCTCATCTCTTTCCATATCAAACATGTCTGATTAAAAGTGCATATTAAGTATATAAGTGATACTGTATTCAATGTTTATGTTTTAGAAACACATGATGGTAGAAACACATGATGAGTAAGCAAGTTCCTAGCATGCCAACCTTAATCGAAGCTTGGAATCTATCATGCTTAAATGTGTAGCCAAGAGCCTACGAGCTGGGATATGTGGTCTAATACCATGTTAGTATTACTTAACTGCTTGCTAGTCAAAGAACTTAATCATTCAGGAGTCTAGAGATGCGTTCGAAGAGTAAAAATGAAGTTATGTTTAGTAATGTCTTCATAGGAATTCTATGAATGCCTAATATGATATTAAAGTATGAATACGTGATATGTGACTAGTAAAGATATTATTTGCCTGCAACGGTTTTGGTTTTAAGGGGGTTGGGGGACACTCACTGAGCGTGTGGTTGCTCATCCCACTACTATTTCCCCTTTTCCCATGTTTTCCTTATGACAGGAAGAAGTGGAGTCAGCTGGAATCGATTATTGCTTGCAAGATGTCATTTGTGCCAACTTATGTGTTTAATGAAGTCATGTAAAGTATTTTTAGTTTGTAAACGCTTGTAAACAGTATTCGAGGTTCATATAACGCATATTGGTTATGAGTCGCTCTGTATGGCTATATGAGCCAACCATCCAGTTAGTTAGATGTCTTTTGATTGATGTTGGTCATGTTTGGGATGTAAACCCCATACTCCGGTTGTGTGAACCGTTGAGTTGTATCTCTTACTATTTCTGTATTAATGAACTATTCTATTTGGTATACTCCGAGCGGGTGGCTCGTCGAGTTATGAACTCCGGCGTGTGGCCGTTGAGTTATGTTTTAAATGTTTACGTTTCCGTTGATTTAGAGGGACTTTTGTAAGGCATTTAGCCTGGGAACGTTCAGTTTTCAGGGGAAATTCTGTCCGTTTCGTCCCAAAATTTAAGTAAGAAGTTAGGAAAACGTAACGCTTTCGGCCCTAGGGACTGGGGGTGTTACACATCAAGTTCATGTTTCAACTTGAGTAACTCCTAAGGGACATGGCATTTCGGCTCTTTGTGGGCTGGGTTTTCTATTTTGGGACAAGGTTTGTGTTTGAGAGGTTGCGAATAAGGCCAAGGAGAATAGCCTAAGCTCTGACACCACTTGATGTATTCAAGCTTCACTAAGGCAAGGATTTGCAAAAGTAAATCAAGAATGCATATGCGTAGGAAGATGCAAAATGAAATCCAGAACCAAGATAGAACAAGTGGACTAGCGAGGGTGATGAAAACCCATCTTGGTTTGCACACTTCGGCAATCTTCTTCCTTCAACTGAGTTACAGAAGTTAATCACCTTCTTAGTTGAATTAAGAAGACCTAGAGACGTACTTGAGGTTTCCAAACACCCAAGATTTAACGCAAAGAATTTTGAAGAGAAATGGAGAGGGTTTTCACAACTCAAGACTCAAATGTATATTCATCTATCTTTTCATGGCAGCCCAAGGCCTTCCTTTTATAGTGGGGAACCTTTCACAAGCTGCCAAAGAGGGGAACAACAAGTTCTTACACGTCCAAAAGCATGGGGGCACCAAAAAGAAAAAGACAAAAGCTGAAAAGTGCTTTCACTTTCTGTCAGCAACTTTTGAGTGCACATAGGTCGACATCAAACAGCTATAATGCCTAGGGTTCTCGCTTAAATTGGCTGAAATAAGTCTTGCTTTAAAGCTCTAGAATTCAGCTTTTACGGGCCTTAAGTTGCACGCCATTTGGAGTAGTCGTTTGGGAGATATGGGGCAAAAGGTGCAGCATATGCGAACTGGGACAGTTTTTGCTGCTTCTAGAAAAAGGCTCCCATTGACTTATTTCCTAGATACCTATCCTAGAACTCTTTATATGCCCTTGAGGCTGACATATTAAGGGTTCCAAAAAGTAACTTAACAGCCCTTTAAGTCCACCTTGAGCTTGGGAATTAGGCTTCCAAAACCGGGCCAAATTGTAGCCGAACTGGGCAACGGATCATTGGGGTTGTTCATGATATTCTTAACTATTGCCTGCACTTCTTTGACCACCTTGATGGTGCTGGGTTCTTGTAGGATGGAGGGGGAGAGGTTGGAAGGGTTATGGAGATGTGGCCCATCACCAAGGCTTGATCTTTAATGGTCCCCATCACCTTTGGATAAGGCACTTTAAAGTTTGAGTAAAACTCCATAAAGTGAATTTTGTCATCAAAATCGAAAAGTGGAACCGAATGAGAACCTTGCCAGGCCTGAATTTGCATGGAGCTTACCTCCCATCAGGTTTAGTTGAAAGAATGAAAAAGACTCCCTTGAAAATATACATCAAACCCTCTTTCTTCAAAACGAATTGTCCTCAATTCTTATAGTAAATGAGGGCACTCTACTCGACACAAGAGTTCCTTAATTTTATCAACAACCCCACATTGCTCCAAATCGGACATTTGGAGTTCTTCAATTTCAAGCTCATCAAATTTTGGAGGTAGGTCAAAATTTACCTTATGGCTTTCATGACAATCTTCTTTAAAGATCAAGGGTTCCCCTAGTTCGCGTTCCTTATAAGGGATGAGAGATTGAAGTTTGAGACCCCATTGTTGGATGCGTAACTCAAGGCTATCAAGTTTATGTTTCAACTTGAGTAACTTCCGAAGGGTGGCATTTCGGCTCTTTCTGGGCTGGGTTTTCTGTTTTGGGACAAGGTTTGTGTTTGAAAGGTTGCGAATAAGGCCAACGAGAATAACCTAAGCTCTGACACCACTTGATGTATTGAAGCTTCACTAAAGCAAGGATTTGCAAAAGCGAATCACGAATGCATATGCGTAGGAAGATGCAAAATGAAATCAAGAACCAAGATAGAACAAGTGGACTAGCGAGGGTGATGAAAACCCACCTTGGGTTGCACACTTGGGCAATCTGCTTCCTTCGACTGAGTTATAGAAGTTAATCTCCTTCTATGTTAAATTAAGAAGACCTAGGCAGCCACTTAAGGTTGCCAGATACCCAACATTTAACAAGGACTTTTGATGACAAATGGAGAGAGTTTCCACAACTCAAGACTCAAATGTATATTCATCTATCTTTTTATGGCAGCCCAAGGCCTCCCTTTTATAGTGGGGAACCCTTAACAAGCTGCAAAAGACGGGAATAAAAAGTTCTTGCACGTCCAAAAGCATGGGGGCGCCAAAAAGCAAAAGACAAAAGCTGAAAAGTGCTTTCTCTTTCTGTCAGTAACTTTTCAGTGCACATAAGTCAACTTCAAACAGCTATAATGCCTAGGTTTCCCACTCAAATTGGATGAAATAAGTTTTGCATCAAAGCTCTCAAAGTCAGCTTTTACGGGCCTTAAGTTGCACACCATTTTGAGAAGCCGTTTGTGAGATATGGTGCAAAAGGTGCAGCATATGCGAACAGGGGTAGTTTCTGCTGCTTCTAGAAAAAGGCTCCCATTGACTTATTTCCTAGATACCTAACCTAGAACTCTTTATATGCCCTTGACGCTGACATATTAAGGGTTCCAAAAAGTAATTTAACAGCCCTTTAAGTCCACCTTAAGCTTGGGTAATTAGGCTTGCAAAACCGGGCCAAATTGTGGCCGAACTGGGAAACGGGTCATTGGTGTTGTTCATGATATTGTTGACCATTCCTTACACTTCTTTGACCTCCTTGATGGTGCTGGGTTCTTGTACGATGGAGGGGCAGAGGTTGGAAGGGTTATGGAGATGTGGCCCATTACCAAGGCTTGATCTTTGATGGTCCCCATCACCTTTGGATAAGGCACTTTAAAGTTTGAATAAAACATCATAAAGTGTCTTTTGTCATGAAATTCGAAAAGTGGAACCGAATGAGAACCTTGCCATGCATGGACCTTACCTCCCATGAGGTTGAGTTGAAAGAATGAAAAAGACACCCTTGGAAATATACATCAAACCCTCTTTCTTCGAAAAGAATTGTCCTCGATTCTTATTGTAAATGAGGGCACTCTACTCGACACAAGAGTTCCTCAATTTTATCAACAACCCCACTTTGCTCCAAATCGGACATTTGGAGTTCTTCAATTTCAAGCTCATCAAATTGTGGAGGTAGGTCACAATTTACTTCATGGCTTTCACGACATTCTTCTTTAAAGATCAAGGGTTCCCCTAGTTCGCGTTCCTTATAAGGGATGAGAGATTGAAGTTTGAGACCCCATTGTTGGATGCGTAACTCAAGGCCACCAAGTTCATGTTTCAACTTGAGTAACTCCTAAGGGACATGGCATTCCGGCTCTTTGTGGGCTCAGTTTTCTGTTTTGGGACAAGGTTTGTGTTTGAGAGGTTGCGAATAAGGCTAAGGAGAATAGCCTAAGCTCTTATACCACTTGATGTATTCAAGCTTCACTAAGGCAAGGATTTGCAAAAGTGAATCAAGAATGCATATGCGTAGGAAGATGCAAAATGAAATCAAGAACCAAGATAGAACAAGTGGACTAGCGAGGGTGATGAAAACCCATCTTGGTTTGCACACTTGGGCAATCTTCTTCCTTCAACTGAGTTACAGAAGTTAATCACCTTCTCAGTTGAATTAAGAAGACCTAGAGACCAACTTGAGGTTGCCAAACACCCAAGATTTAACGCAAAGAATTTTGAAGAGAAATGGAGAGGGTTTTCAGAACTCAAGACTCAAATGTATATTCATCTATCTTTTTGTGGTAGCCCAAGGCCTCCCTTTTATAGTGGGGAACCTTTAACAAGCTGCAAAAGATGGGAACAACAAGTTCTTACACGTCCAAAAGCATGGGGGCACCAAAAAGCAAAAGCCAAAAGCTTAAAAGTGCTTTCACTTTCTGTCAGCAACTTTTCAATGCACATAGGTCAACTTCAAACAGCTATAATGCCTAGGTTTCCCACTCAAATTGGATGAAATAAGTCTTGCTTCAAAGCTCTCGAAGTCAGCTTTTACGGGCCTTAAGTTGCACGCCATTTGGAGAAGTTGTTTGTGAGATATGGGGCAAAAGGTGCAGCACATGCGAACAGGGGCAGTTTCTGCTGCTTCTAGAAATAGGCTCCCATTGACTTATTTCCTAGATACCTAACCTAGAACTCTTTATATGCCCTTGAGGCTGACATATTAACGGTTCCAAAAAGTAACTTAACGGCCCTTTAAGTCCACCTTAATCTCTGGTAATTAGGCTTGCAAAGTCGGGCCAAATTGTGGCCGAACTGGGCAACGGGTCATTGGTGTTGTTCATGATATTCTTCACCATTTCTTGCACTTCTTTGACCTCCTGGATGGTGCTGGGTTCTTCTAGGATGCAGGGGGAGAGGTTGGAAGGGTTATGGAGATGTGGCCCATCACCAAGGCTTGATCTTTGATGGTCCCTATCACCGTTGGATAAGGCACTTTAAAGTTTGAATAAAACTCCATAAAGTGTCTTTTGTCTTGAAATTCGAAAAGTGGAATCGAATGAGAACCTTGCCACGCATGAATTTGCATGGACCTTACCTCCCATGAGGTTGAGTTGAAAGAATGAAAAAGACACCCTTGGAAATATACATCAAACCCTCTTTCTTCGAAAAGAATTGTCCTCGATTCTTATTGTAAATGAGGGCACTCTACTCGACACAAGAGTTCCTCAATTTTATCAACAACCCCACATTCCTCCAAATCGGACATTTGGAGTCCTTCAATTTCAAGCTCATCAAATTTTGGAGGTAGGTCACAATTTAACTCATGGCTTTCACGACATTCTTCTTTAAAGATCAAGGGTTCCCATAGTTCGCGTTCCTTTTAAGGGATGAGAGATTGAAGTTTGAGACCCCATTGTTGGATGCGTAACTCAAGGCCACCAAGTTCATGTTTCAACTTGAGTAACTCCTAAGGGACATGGCATTTCGGCTCTTTGTGGGCTCGGTTTTCTGTTTTGGGACAAGGTTTGTGTTTTAGAGGTTGCGAATAAGGCTAAGGAGAATAGCCTAAGCTCTTATACCACTTGATGTATTCAAGCTTCACTAAGGCAAGGATTTGCAAAAGTGAATCAAGAATGCATATGCGTAGGAAGATGCATAGTGAAATCAAGAACCAAGATAGAACAAGTGGACTAGCGAGGGTGATGAAAACCCATCTTGGTTTGCGCACTTGGGCAATCTTCTTCCTTCAAATGAGTTACAGAAGTTAATCACCTTCTTAGTTTAATTAAGAAGACCTAGAGACCAACTTGAGGTTGCTAAACACCCAAGATTTAACGCAAAGAATTTTGAAGAGAAATGGAGAGAGTTTTCACAACTCAAGACTCAAATGTATATTCATCTATCGTTTCATGGCAGCCCAAGGCCTCCCTTTTATAGTGGGCAACCTTTAACAAGCTACAAAAGAGGGGAACAACATGTTCTTACATGTCCAAAAGCATGGGGGCACCAAAAAGCAAACGACAAAAGCTTAAAAGTGCTTTCACTTTCTGTCAGCAACTTTTCAGTGCAAATAGGTAAACTTCAAACAGCTATAACGCCTAGGTTTCTCACTCAAATTGGCTGAAATAAGTCTTGCTTGAAAGCTCTAGAATTCGGCTTTTACGGGCCTTAAGTTGGACGCCATTTGGAGTAGCCGTTTGGGAGATATGGGCAAAAGGGGCAGCATATTCGAACTGGTACAGTTTCTGCTGCTTCTAGAAAAAGGCTCCCATTGACTTATTTCCTAGATACCTAACCTAGAAATCTTTATATGCCCTTGAGGCTGACATATTAAGGGTTCCAAAAAGTAACTTAACAGCCCTTTAAGTCGACCTTAAGCTTGGGTAATTAGGCTTTCAATACCGGGCCAAATTGTAGGCAAACTGGGCAACGGGTCGTTGGTGTTGTTCATGATATTCTTGACCATTGCTTGCACTTCTTTGACCTCCTTGATGGTGTTGGGTTCTTGTAGGATGGAGGGGGAGAGGTTGGAAGGGTTATGGAATGTGGCCCATCACCAAGGCTTGATCTTTAATGGTCCCCATCACCTTTGGATAAGTCACTTTAAAGTTTGAGTAAAACTCCATAAAGTGTCTTTTGTCATAAAATTCGAAAACTGCAACCGAATGAGAACTTTGCCATGCATGAATTTGCATGGAGCTTACCTCCCATGAGGTTGAGTTGAAAGAATGAAAAAGACTCCCTTGAAAATATACATCAAACCCTCTTTCTTCGAAAAGAATTATCCTCAATTCTTATTGTAAATGAGGGCACTCTACTCGACACAAGAGTTCCTAAATTTTATCAACAACCCCACATTGCTCCAAATCGGACAATTTGAGTTCTTCAATGTCAAGCTCATCAAATTTTGGAGGTAGGTCACAATTTACCTCATGGATTTCATGACATTCTTCTTTAAAGATCAACGGTTCCCCTAGTTCGCGTTCCTTATATGGGATGAGAGATTGAATTTTGAGACCCCATTGTTGGATGTGTAACGCAAGGCCATCAAGTCCATGTTTCAACATGAGTAACTTCCTAAGGGACATGGCATTTCGGCTCTTTGTGGGCTGGGTTTTCTGTTTTGGGACAAGGTTTGTGTTTGAAAGGTTGCGAATAAGGCCAAGGAGAATAGCCTAAGCTCTTACACCACTTGATGTATTCAAGCTTCACTAAGGCAAGGATTTGCAAAAGCGAATCACGAATGCATACGCGCAGGAAGATGGAAATTAAATCAAGAACCAACAAAGAACAAGTGGACTAGCGAGGGTGATGAAAACCCCCCTTGGTTTGCACACTTGGGCAATCTTCTTACTTCGACTGAGTTACAAAAGTTAATCTCCTTCTAAGTTTAGTTAAGAAGACCTAGGGACCCGCTTAAGGTTGCCAGACACCCAAGATTTAACACAAGGAATTTTGATGAGAAATGGAGAGAGTTTTCACAACTCAAGAATCAAATGTATATTCATCTATCTTTTCCTGCCAGCCCAAGGCCTCCCTTTTATAGTGGGGAACCTTTAACAAGCTGCAAAAGAGGGGAACAACAGGTTCTTACACGTCCAAAAGCATGGGGCCACCAAAAAGCAAAAGACAAAAGCTGAAAAGTGCTTTCAGTTTCTGTTAGCAACTTTTCCATGCACATAGGTCAAATTCAAACAGCAATAACGCCTGAGTTTCTCACTCAAATTGGCTGAAATAAGTCTTGCTTGAAACCTCTAGAAGTCAGCTTTTACGTGCCTTAAGTTGCACGCCATTTAGAGAAGCAGTTTGGGAGATATGAGGCAAAAGGTGCAGCATATGCGAACTGGGACAGTTTTTGCTGCTTCTAGAAAAAGGCTCCAATTGACTGATTTCCTAGATACCTAACCTAGAACTCTTTATATGCCCTTGAGGCTGACATATTAAGGGTTCCAAAAAGTAACTTAACAGCCCTTTAAGTCCACCTTAAGCTTGGGTAATTAGGCTTGCAAAACCGGGCCAAATTGTGGCTGAACTAGGTAATAGGTCATTGGTGTTGTTCATGATATTCTTGACCATTCCTTGCACTTCTTTGACCTCCTTGATGGTGCTGGGTTCTTTAAGGATGGAGGCGGAGAGGTTGGAAGGGTTATGGAGATGTGGCGCATCACCAAGGCTTGATCTTTAATGGTCCTCATCACCTTTCGATAAGGCACTTTAAAGTTTTGAGTAAAACTCCATAAAGTGTCTTTTGTCATGAAATTCGAAAAGTGCAACCAAATGAGAACCTTGCCATGCATGAATTTGCATGGAGCTTACCTCCCATGAGGTTGAGTTGAAAGAATGAAAAAGACACCCTTGGAAATATACATCAAACCGTCTTTCTTTGAAAAGAGTTGTCCTCAATTCTTATTGTAAATGAAGGCACTCTACTTGACACAAGAGTTCCTCAATTTTATCAACAACCCCACATTGCTCCAAATCGGACATTTGGAGTTCTTCAATTTCAAGCTCATCAAATTTTGGAGGTAGGTCACAATTTACCTCATGGCATTCATGACATTCTTCCTTAAAGATCAAGGGTTCCCCTAGTTCGCGTTCCTTGTAAGGGATGAGAGATTGAAATTTTAGACCCCATTGTTGGATGCGTAACGCAAGGCCATCAAGTCCATGTTTCAACATGAGTAACTTCCTAAGGGACATGGGATTTCGGCTCTTTGTTGGCTGGGTTTTCTGTTTTGGGACAAGGTTTGTGTTTGAAAGGTTGCGAATAAGGCCAAGGAGAATAGCCTAAGCTCTTACACCACTTGATGTATTCAAGCTTCACTCAGGCAAGGATTTGCAAAAGCGAATCACGAATGCATATGCGTAGGAAGATGCAAAATGAAATCAAGAACCAAGATAGAACAAGTGGACTAGCGAGGGTGATGAAAACCCACCTTGGTTTGCACACTTGGGTAATCTTCTTCCTTCAACTGAGTTGCAAAATTTAATCTCCTTCTAAGTTGAATTAAGAAGACCTAGGGACCCACTTAATGTTGCCAGACACCCAAGATTTAACAAGGAATTTTGATGAGAAATGGAGAGAGTTTTCACAACTCAAGACTCAAATGTATACTCATCTATCTTTTCATGGCAGCCCAAGGCCTCCCTTTTAAAGTGGGGAACCATTAACAAGCTGCAAAAGATGGGAACAACAAGTTCTTACACGTCCAAAAGCATGGGGGAACCAAAAAGCAAAAGGCAAAAGCTGAAAAGTGCTTTCACTTTTTGTCAGCAACTTTTTAGTGCACATAGGTCAAAATCAAACAGCTATAACGCCTAGGGTTCTCACTCAAATTGGCTGAAATAAGTCTTGCTTGGAAGCTCTAGAAGTCCGCTTTTACGGGCCTTCAGTTGCACACCATTTGGAGTAGCCGTTTGGGAGATATGGCGCAAAAGGTGCAGCATATGCGAACTGGGACAGTTTCTACTGCTTCTAGAAAAAGGCTCCCACGGATTTATTTCCTAGATACCTAACCTAGAACTCTTTATATGTCCTTGAGGCTGACATATTAAGGGTTCCAAAAAGTAACTTAACAGCCCTTCAAGTCCAGCTTAAGCTTGGGTAATTAGGCTTACAAAACCGGGCCAAATTGTGGCCGAACTGGGTAACGGGTCATTGGTGTTGTTCATGATATTCTTGACCATTGCTTGCACTTCTTTGACCTCTTTGATGGTGTTGGGTTCTTGTAGGATTGAGGGGGAGAGGTTGGAAGGGTTATGGAGATGTGGCGCATTACCAAGGCTTGATCTTTAATGGTCCCCATCACCTTTCGATAAGGCACTTTAAAGTTTGAGTAAACTCCATAAAGTGTCTTTTGTCATGAAATTTGAAAAGTGGAACCTAATGAGAACCTTGCCATGCATGAATTTGCATGGAGCTTACCTCCCATGGGGCTAAGTTGAAAGAATGAAAAAGACACCCTTATAAATATACATCAAACCGTCTTTCTTCGAAAAGAATTGTCCTCAATTCTTATTGTAAATGAGGGAACTCTACTCGACACAAGAGTTCCTCAATTTCATCAACAACCCCACATTGCTCCAAATCGGACATTTGGAGTTCTTCAATTTCAAGCTCATCAAATTTTGGAGGTAGGTCACAATTTACCTCATGGCATTCATGACATTCTTCTTTAAAGATCAAGGGTTCCCCTAGTTCGCGTTCCTTATAAGGGATGAGAGATTGAAATTTTAGTCCCCATTGTTGGATGCATAACTGAAGGCCATCAAGTCCATGTTTCAACTTGAGTAACTTCCTAAGGGACATGGCATTTCGGCTCTTTGTTGGCTGGGTTTTCTGTTTTGGGACAAGGTTTGTGTTTGAAAGGTTGCGAATAAGGCCAAGCAGAATAGCCTAAGCTCTTACACCACTTGATGTATTCAAGCTTCACTAAGGCAAGGATTTGCAAAAGCGAATCACGAATGCATATGCGCAGGAAGATGGAAATTAAATCAAGAACCAACAAAGAACAAGTGGACTAGCGAGGGTGATGAAAACCCCCCTTGGTTTGCACACTTGGGCTATCTTCTTCCTTCGACTGAGTTACAAAAGTTAATCTCCTTCTAAGTTGAGTTAAGAAGACCTAGGGACCCACCTAAGGTTGCCAGACACCCAAGATTTAACAAGGAATTTTGATGAGAAATGGAGAGAGTTTTCACAACTCAAGACTCAAATGTATATTCATCTATCTTTTCATGGCAGCCCAAGGCCTGCCTTTTATAGTGGACAACCTTTAACTAGCTGCAAAAGACGGGAACAACAAGTTCTTACACGTCCAAAAGCATGGGGGCACCAAAAAGCAAAAGACAAAAGCTTAAAAGTGCTTTCACTTTTTGTCAACAACTTTTCAGTGCACATAGGTCAATTTCAAACAGCTATAACGCCTAGGTTTCTCACTCAAATTGGCAGAAATAAGACTTGGTTGAAAGCTCTGGAAGTCAGATTTTACGAGCCTTAAGTTGGACGCCATTTGGAGTAGCCGTTTGGGAGATATGGGGCAAAAGGTACAGCATATGCGAACTGGGACAGTTTCTACTACTTCTAGAAAAAGGCTCCCATGGATTTATGTCCTAGATACCTAACCTAGAAATCTTTATATGTCCTTGAGGCTGACATATTAAGGGTTCCAAAAAGTAACTTAACAGCCCTTTAAGTAAAGCTTAAGCTTGGGTAATTAGGCTTGCAAAACCGGGCCAAATTGTGGCCGAACTGGGCAACGGGTCATTGGTGTTGTTCATGATATTCTTGTCCATTGCTTGCACTTCTTTGACCTCCATGATGGTGCGGGGTTCTTGTAGGATGCAGGGGGAGAGGTTGGAAGGATTATGGAGATGTGGCCCATCACCAGGGCTTGATCTTTGATGGTCCCCATCACCTTTGGATAAGGCACTTTAAAGTTTGAGTAAAACTCCATAAAGTGTCTTTTGTCATGAAATTCGAAAAGTGGAACCGAATGAGAGCCTTGCCATGAATGAATTTGCTTCGAGCTTACCTCCTATGAGGTTGAGTTGAAAGAATGAAAAAGACACCCTTGGAAATATACATCAAACCCTCTTGCTACGAAAAGAATTATCCTCAATTCTTATT
>JACYFF010031955.1:59524922-59542034 GCA_017589665.1 Selenicereus undatus
AGTGCAAGCAATGGTCAAGAATATCATGAACAACACCAATGACCCGTCGCCCAGTTCGGCCACAATTTGGTCCTATTTTTCAAGCCTAAGTACCCAAGCTTAAGGTGGACTTAAAGGGCTGCTAAATTACTTTTTGGAACCCTTAATATGTCATCTTCAAGGGCATATAAAGAGTTCTAGGTTAGGTATCAAGGAAATAAGTCAACGGGAGCCTTTCTCAAGAAGCAGCAAAAATTGTCCTAGTTTGCATATGCTGCACGTTTTTCCTGATATCTCCCAAAGGGATAGTCCAAGTGGCGTACAACTTGAGGCCCGTGAAATATGACTTCAAGAGCTTTCCAGAAAGACCTAATTCAGCCAATGTGAGTGAGAACATAGGAGTTATAGCTGTTTGAAGTTGAACTATGTGCACTGAAAAGTTGCTGACAAAAAGTAAAAGCACTTTTCAACTTTTGTCTTTTGCTTTTTGGTCCCCCCATGCTTTTAAACGTGTAAGAACTTGTTGTTCCTCTCTTTTTCAGCTTGTTAAAAGTTCCCCACTATAAAAGGAAGGCCTTGGGCTACCAAGAAAAGATAGATGAATGTACATTTGAGTCTTGAGTTGTGAAAACTCTCTTCATTTCTCTTCAAAATTCCTTGTGTTAAATCTTTGTTGTTTGGCAACCTCAAGAGGATCTCTAGGTCTTCTTAATTCAACTAAGAAAGTGATTAACTTCTGCAACATAGTTGAAGGAACAAGATTGCTATAGTGTGCAAACCAAGGTGGGTTTTCATCACCCTTGCTAGTCCACTTGTTCTATCTTGGTTCTTAATTTCATTTTGCATCTTCCTGCCCATATGTATTCTCGATTCACTTTTGCAAATCCTTGCCTTAGTGAAGCTTGAAAACATCAAGTGGTATCAGAGCTTAGGCTACTCTCGTTGGCCTTATTCCCAACCTTTCAAACACAAACCTTATCCCAAAACACAAAACCTAGCCCACAAAGAGCCTAAATGCCATGTCCGTTAGGAAGTTACTCAAGTTGAAACATGAACTTGATAGCCTTGAGTTACGCATCCAACAATGGGGTCTCAAAGTTCAATCTCTCATCCCTTATAAGGAACGCAAACTAGGGGAACCCTTGATCTTTAAAGAAGAATGTCGTGAAGACCATGAGGTAAATTGTGACCTGCCTCCAAAATTTGATGAGCTTGATATTAAAGAACTCCAAATGTCTGATTTGGAGCAATGTGGGGTTGTTGAGAAAATTGAGGAACTCTTGTGTTAAGAACAGTGCCCTCATTTACAATAAGAATTGAGGACTATTCTTTTCGAAGAAAGAGGGTTTGATGCATATTTCCAAGGGTGTCTTTTTCATTCTTTCAACTCAAGCTCATGGGAGGTAAGCTCCATTGAAATTCATGCACGGGGACGTTCTCATTCAGTTCCACTTTTCGAATTCCAGGACAAAAGACACTTTATGGAGTTTTATTCAAACTTTAAAGTGCCTTATCCAAAGGTGATGGGGACCATCAAAGATCAAGCCTTGGTGATGGGGGCCATCTCCATAACCCTTTGAACCTCTTCCACTCCATACTACAAGAACCCAGCACCATCAAGGAGGTCAAAGAAGTGCAAGCAATGGTCGAGAATATCATGAACAACACCAATGACCTGTTGCCCAGTTCGGCCACAATTTGGCCCGATTTTGCAAGCCTAATTACCCAAGCTTAAGGTGGACTTAAAGGGATGTTAAACTACTTTTTGGAACCCTTAATATGTCAGCTTCAAGGGCATATAAAGAGTTCTAGGTTAAGTATCCAGGAAATAAGTCAATGGGAGCCTTTTTCTAGAAGCAACAGAAACTGTCCAAGTTTGCATATGCTACACCTTTTGACTCATATATCCCAAACGGCTTCTCCAAATGGTGTAAAAATTACGGTTTGTCAAAGATGACTTCCCTAGCTTTCCAACAAGACCTATTTTAGCCAATTTGAGTTAGAAACCTAGGCGTTATAGGTGTTTGCAGTTGAGCCTTTTGCACTGAAAATTTGCTGACAGAAAGTGAAAGCACTTTTCAGCTTTTGTCTTTTGCTTTTTGGTCCCCCCATGCTTTTGGACGAGTAAGAACATTTTTCTCCCCTCTTTTGCAACTTGTTAAAGGTTGCCCACTATAAAAGGGAGGCCTTGGGCTGCCAAGAAAAGATAGATGAATATACATTTGATTTTTGAGTTGTGAAAACTCTCTCCATTTCTCTTCAAAATTCCTAGTGTTATATCTTGGGTGTTTAGCAACCTCAATTGGGTCTCTAAGTCTTGTTAATTCAACTAAGAAAGTGATTAAGTTCTGTAACTTAGTTGAAGGAAGAAGATTGCCCAAGTGTGTAAACCAAGGTGGGTTTTCATCACCCTTGCTAGTCCACTTGTTCTATCTTGGTTCTTGACTTCATTTTGCATCTTCCTACGTATATGCATTCTTTATTTACTTTTGCAAATCCTTGCCTTAGTGAAGCTTGAATACATCATAATGTTTTGTCATATGTTTGCTCATTTGTCCAAGCCATTGCCCTCTTATTTAGATGCTATGCATGCTTTTTTAATTGATGATTGGTCCGAAAGTTTTGATAAGCTCAGGTCAACTCTAATTTCTAATTGCTTATTTATGCTTGTTGGAACGTAGCCACTAATTTTCTTATTTCCATTTTGTGAAACTTATTCCATGACTTTTAACAAGTTGCTTATGGCTTTGACAAGCATTAATATGATGGTAGGTCAAGATGTGGTAAGGTGGCTCATGTTCTATGTGGCACACTTTAATCCCTATTAAAGAGGTGATAGCTAAGGTGATCGCAACACCTAACCTAGTACACTCCTTCTATCTCTCGCCTTGTTTTGTTTCCTTTTTGTACATACTGTTTTCTTATTCTATTTGGTCTTTTGATTGTGTATATATGTGATTTTGATTCCATTATGTGGATTTTTAGTTTGTGTTGATTGTTTTGTGCTTCATTGGGGGTGGGACTACCATATACCCTAGTGCGTACCCCTGTGCATATTTTTGTATAAATTATTCAAGTTTTGTAATCTTTTTTGGGATTTGTGTGTGAGTGTCATTGATTTTGTTTTATAGTGGGTTGGTTGCTAGCTTTTATATAGGTAGAACATGCATGATTGAACATTTTGTTTATGGTGAGAGTTCTAACTTTTTATTAGATTTATGTGCATACCTTTTACATTATAGCATCAACTCTTAGGGTTGGGTTGCTAAGCTACATTTGATGTTTAACCTAATGATGCTTATATAAAGGGTCACAGACAAAATCTATTAGAGATTTTGTATTTGGATTCTAGTCCTAAGCATAGTAAATTTCTTTATTTATTACTTTATCTTCTAGACATTTGCCCCTTTATAGGAGAGTTGGCGAAGATTAGGCCAATATCCCATCTCCTCGACCCGCTAGTGCAAGCCAAGTTTAGTTCATTATGATATCCATTAGGCCAAATTACCCTCCATCTTCTGTTAGAATGAACTCTAAGGCCAAACGGCGAGAGCTTATATGGTTTCTCTTACTAGGCTTTACCCATAAAAGCCTAATCTTCTAAATTTTACCTAAATCACCCATCCTTGAGGTTTAGTTGATTTATTAATTAGGTGGATCTCAACCTTAATGGCTTCATATGCCTTACATAACTCTTTAAGCGTGTGCTCACTATTGGATTTTCACCAGATTTAGGGCATCTTAGAGTTGGTTTTAGCTCCATTAATGGACTTGAGCTCCTCCCGAAAGAGTCATTAAAATCTGTCTCTATTTTGTGATTTAATTTTTGAAAATAATTTCCTAACTATATTTTGTCTACAGCTTGGGAGATTTCTCATTGCTAGCTATTATCCATCCCTTTGAGATCTTAGCCTCTACGTTCTAATAGTTATCTTGCTCACTTGTGGCTAGACTTCTCATCTTCTGCCATCTTCCCATGCAGTTAATGGTAGGTTTTCTTAGTTTTAAGAAGTTACTTGATTACGCATCTGGTGTCATTTCCAGTATTCGTTTCCATAAATGAGAGATTCTTTTACTCTGATTTCATACCTAAATATCTATTATTACATTTTGAAACTTCCTTATTTCCTTTTCTAGAACACAGTTTCACTAAGTTTTTTATCACTTCTTTCTTTAGAAGCTTTTGGATTTTTTTCTTGAATTCTTACTTCATGATGCTAAGCTCTTAGGATTGAGGATCACCGTAGACTTCTTTTGGCACTTTGTTATTTCCCCATTGCCCTTTGAGGGCCTCACTAGCTAGTTGGTTGTCCATTCTGGGATGACATCATAGGGAGGTTGGATGAAGAGTGTATATATGGTTCGTCTTCTAGAGGCTATTAGCTATCTCTCCTTAATAATGCTATACTTTTTGGAGTGATTAACTCTATTTCGAAGTATCTCCACCTCAAGTGGAGTACACGTAGTGGCGATCAGCACTGTTTTAGGAGCTGGTTTGCCATGTTCATGTAGAGTCAGCTCTTTCACATTTTCTCCCTTTTCTCAAGGCAAATTATTGAGGATGGCTTCTCCCATCCTCCCCAGTGCAAGGTTGTGGAGTCTTAGAATCCTTTTGAAGCTTTGGGATTGAGCTCTCCTTTTGTCTTCGCTTACCCAATAGGGCCTTCAACTAGTCCTAGGATCTCTCAACCCTTTACCCTTTTTCCTTCTTCCTAGCAAGAGGAACCTAAGGTTCTCTTTAGCTCAAGTTGTGTTCCTTCTGAGGAAGAAAGCAGAGGAGTAACGGAGAAGGCGAGGATCCCTACAATAGCATCCACACTTGCTAGGAGGGGGTGTGAACAGAAGGTGGCACATTAGGATGATGGTTGCTTGCATCAATTCTCTAATCTAGGCAAAGGTTGAGAATTTTCCATCGTTGAAAAAGGAGAGGGAGAAGATGGTGAAACTTAGGAAAAGGGTCCAACAGATCACTGAGGAGCGTGAAAACTAGAAGAGAGCGTATGAGGGAGAAGATCCTAATTTAGTTGCTCAAGGATAAGGTCTTCAGGCCTCATAATCGGAGTTTTTCCGTCTTCTATTGAACTTGAGATGGGAGATGGAGCTAACAACCTCTATAAGTTAGCCACCCCTTGGGAATTCAAATTTCTCAATATTATTTTGTCCTCTAGGTTCGCTTCACCCTTTTATTCTTGCTGTAATGAAGCATTATAAACTATACTTCTCATCGGAATTAATGAAAAAGTCACTTAAGTCAGTCTCTTTTACTTGGAATTCACTTTTGCACGCTTTTCAATTTCCAATTGTTTTCCCCAATTGAAATTTGGTGCTTTGAATTCAACCTTTAGGGTTTGATAATCATTTTTTCATGTGAGATTTTCCCTCACTTTACCTATTCTTAAAGTCTTTAAGATGTATTTTAAGAGAAAATAATGTATAATTTTTATGATTTTTAGGTAAGAAGTTCACGAATTTGAGTACAAAATCGACGAATTTGAGTACAAAATCGACGAAATTGATCCATTTTCTTTAAGACCTAAAATTCTAGCCCAGTTCGGTTGCCCTAGTCTAGCCCAACATAGCAATCAAGTGAAGCATGCTTGACCTTCTTTCTCTTCCTTTTCTCTCTATCACGTTGGGCCTATTTTTTTGGCATTAGCCATGGCCCAACGGATGTTCTTAACTTGTCCTCTCCATAGTTTATTAGAATGAGATAGTAGGCTTCTTATTTTTTAATTCATGGCCAAGCTGGTGTCGAAGCCCAACCTGCCCTCATTATTATGTCTTTCATAAGCTTTCATTTGGGCCTTTCTTTCACACGTTCCCAACTTGTTTCACTCTCCCTCCCCAAACCGTGCATGCCTATCTTCTTCTTCCCTCCATGTGCATGCCCAGCAATGTGCCTAGTTCAGTTCGGCACCTCATCTCTATTTATGCTCCAAGTGAGTCAACTACCAAAGGGATTAAATTCCTTTAATTCAATTGCTTATGAACCGGAATATTCTAAGCGAAATGACCATCTCTTTCAATTGGTTGGCTAAAATTAATCCCACTTTAATTCTCTCATTAATTCTGGGTGACAAAGAGGGTTTAATTTTTAGCTATGAAAAGGGGTCAAGGCTAGAGCAAATCTCTCATCCCATCGTCCAAGCATCCTTCCATTCTCTTGTCTTCCATTTTTCATTTTTTTAGAGAGCCTTTTTGTAAGACAAAAGCATTTAGATTGATGAGTTTAAACAAAATAAGCTTCATCAGCTATTTTTCTTTTCTCTTCTCACCTCGTTTGTGAGTCAAATAGAAGTGTTCGTTCTTGATTATATTATTTTGTGTACTTGAGTATCAAGGTTTAGACACAAGAAGTGAAATATACCAGTAATTGAGGCTAGGCGAACTTCATTGCTTTTTTCATTAACTATGATTGGCTAAATTACTCATCCAGGACTAAGATGGATACTTGCTTAATAATACTATCTTACTAATTTATTTTGGGCTTACTCTTGTGTCTTATATTGCATAAGTTTGAGTATATATTTGATCCTGCCTTATCTATGCATATTATTACTATTGTTTATTCATGTTCATTTCAAGTTGCTATCTTAATTATGTATTAGACTTTGTAAGCTGATATGATGTTGTGCAATTGTGCTCAAAACTATAATTGTTAAAGTTGAATAATTTATGCTACAAATTTGAAGAGTTATGTCTAAATGAATAATTCATGCTAACTACTATATAAATTATATGACATGATAATTATAATTCACCTTTTTAACTCATGACCTAATGCTTGTAGCTTAGGTTGAACAAGAGACTAATTAAACCCATATTTGAGTTAGAAATTCAATGTTCAAGTCATTGGCAGAACCTAAAATCACATATTTCTCCCTAATTTGATTTCCCTTTATTTTTTGGACTAATTTTTTTTGCTTTTGTTTCTTTATTTTAGTTTGGTACTTGAACTCCTCTATTGAATAATTATTTTTAATTAGAAAATCCAAATTTGAAATTGTCATTATTCCTTGTGCGATTGCCATCATATACTCATTAGTCTACAACTAACCTTGTGCATTTGCAAGTAAAAAGGGTTTTTAAAACTGAACATAAAAACCACATCAAGTTTTTGGCTTTGTTGCTGGGGAACAATTAGTTAATTTTGATTTTCTTTTCCCTTTTATTCTTCTATTATTTTTCTTTGCTTTCCTTCTTTTTCTTTTTCATCAATTTATTAGAAAGAAAACTAAAACAAAAAGTGGTTCTTGTTTGGTTATTCTTGTGCTAGAAGTGTGCTACTTGTTTGTTATTTGTTGGTTATATACATAGTAGACGTTCTTTATTCTTAGATCTTGAGAATACAATCTAGAAATTGAATATTCTCTTAGTTGGATAGAGCTAAGAAATGTGAATCTCATAAAAAGGTGGTTGAAGAATAAAACCCACTACTTAAGCAACTTAAAGAGTGCTTTACTCCCGCCAATTATGATTCACCTGCAAGAACCCATATGCCTATTGCCATGGGGCCATTTGAGATTAAACATTCCATTATCCAAATGCTTCCGTCGTTTCATGCTCTAGAGTTTGAATTCAATTTCAAGCATGTTAATGCATTCTCAGAGATTTGTTCCACTGTGTTCTTAAATAGTATCTTTGATTATGCTCTTCATTTGCATCCTTTCCCTTTCTCTAACTTCGTTGGGTACTAACACAAATATCGCCACTTGGGATCAAATGCAAAAGGAATCCTTGAAATTTTTTTCCTCTATTGGTAAATTGACTGCTTAAGGCATGCTATAACCTCTTTCTTATAATATAAAAATGAAACATTGCATGAAGGTTGGGAAAGGTTTAAAAAATTATTGCGAAGTTTTTCTCACCATGAGGACCCCTATTTGGCAACTCATCCAGAGTTTTTATCAATTATGTGTTAGATAAGCATAATAGTAGATGATTGATGGATCGTGTAGTAGTAGTTTCTTGTATCAAACTTTTGAAGAAGCTTGGCAATTATTTGTTGGGTGAAAATTCACACTTGGATGCTACTTCCTTGCATTCTGATTTGCCTAGATAATTTGGAAGTAAAGGGGGGATTTATGAGGATGCACATTCATTTTACCTTTTTGTTAAAGTTGAAGCATTAACTAAGAAATTTCATCAATTGTATGCATGAACAAAGTGTCTAATGCCCCTTTTATACAAGATGTGTGTTCAATTTGTACTAGTCTTATGCATGCTTTTGTTGATTGTCCTTGTGTTTGTAAGTCTAATTGTGTGACTGAACAAGAAAATCGTACCCAAAGATTTCCTATAACCATATTCTGATACTTATAGTCATGGTTGGAGGAATCACCTAAAAATTGTTGGGAATCCACAAGCCTAATCTAGTAGACCCACCCCTCTTGGTTTCCAAAACTAGAGATATGCTCTTTCTACTTCTCATCAAGCTCCATCTACACTACAAAAAGCAGCTAGTTTGCGATGAAACTTCAGCGACAAAATCAGTATTTCATGTCAAAATAAAAATTGCGATGAATTTTTCCAATCAGGCAACGAAAGAAATAGGCATCTGGAACTGCTACAATAACTGAGATGAAAGTTATAATTCGTTTCTATCAGAGACAAAACCCCACGACGACCACGAGTTTTCATTGCTAACAGAGTCAAATCCCATTCTTCCTGCAAAATTGTTGCTAACTAGCAACAAAAACCTCCCGCGATGGTCTTTCATTTGACGTGTAGCCTAGATTCCTTCTCTCCTTTCCCTCTTTCGTGAAAACCTAGCTCCATTGTTGGCTAAGGTTTTCAGGGCTCCACTATGAAATTGATGGGGTAAGTGTTTGACTCTATGGTGCTCCTCTGTCTGATTGGTTCTCTGTTTGTCTATCTCTCTTTTTCTCCATCTTTGTGTGTCTAATAGAGACCCTTATGTGTTGTTGTGGTTGATTTGTAGTGGCTGTAAAGGTATTGGTTGCCAACAAAACACTAAGGCATTCTTTCTTCCTTTGTCTTTAGTAAGGGACTGAAAGTTGATATCTATCTCACTTTTCTGTTGTTGGATCGCTTGTGCAATGGTCTGAGGTGAAATCATGCCTTCAATTCTATGTGGCTAATTCTAAGGTTCTTAGATAATGGGTGTGAATTTTTCTTTTCTAGGTTGCTCAATTTATGGGTTTTGATCTATTTTAGGGTTTGTTTTCTGATGAGATTTGTGTTCTGAAGTGCTGCCATCTATGGTTTGTTTTTTAATCTGAAGTACTTCCAAATGAGAGTCGTCAATGAGGAATTCATTTGTTTGTATTCAGTTTGGCTAGTGGAGCTTAGTCTTCCGTTGAAGTTTTTATCTTATGGTTGTTCTGTGGTGTCTAGTTCTAATAATTTCGTGCTTTTGGCCAAGTATCTTCAAATTGTGGTGCTTACATCATCCTAAGTAAAGATAAATATGAAAACTCGAAGAAAAGGAATTCAAATGATACCGCCTTTATCAGTGAATGCTGACTGATTTAGGAAGTGCCCCATGTACTTTTTAGGATAATGTTGAGTGCATTGCACACACACAAATGACAAACCCAAACACCACTTCACTGTGACTAATACAGGACTTCTTGGAGACTTCTTAAAAAGATAAATATAGTCTTGTTGGCTAGGTGTAGTTGTGTAGCAAGCGAATGAGCAATTTTTTAACAGATTCATCACTATTTGGATACATGCTATATCAAGAAGTACTTTGCGAGCTTAGCTTAGAATCAGTGCAATGAACTGTGTCTTACATCATTTTAGACTCCCTTTCACTTCTCTCCAGTTCCTGTCATCTAAAATTAATTATACACTATGAATGTATGTCGAGATTAAGTATGTTATTTATTAAGCTTATTGTTTATCTTTATTTGTCCCTCACCAGACTTTAATGTTTTATAAGTTTTTTGAAATGGTTTGCTATGACAAAATCCCGTTTAAAATAAGCTAGTCATAAAAAGATATAAAATGTATTTATGTATAGGTTGATTGACCTATATATATCTTTAGTTCAACTATAACTTAGAACGCACATTCGAAATGTCATACATTTCAAGCTTATAGTGGCAAGTTGCTATACTAGTAACTTGTTAATACGAGAAGTTGACATGCGTAAGATTTTGAATTGTCCAAGTTGGGCAGTTTGGGAATCGTTAAGTATGTGATTGTATGGTTATGATAGTTCTTACGTATGCGCTTTAAAGGTTTTGTGGTATTTCCTCATTTATTGTTCTCTGGGAGGGATTTTCTTGGTGAGGCCATGAATAATGACTTCATCTAGAAAAGTTGTACTTGGAAAACTATGAGGAAATGTTATCGAATTTTTCTTCAGATATGCAAGAATGTAACCTACACAATTATATAATTTGGATTCCTGAATGGGGTTAGGGCCACTTACCTTTTAGAAGAATCTTAGGTCATATCATGTTGATTAGGACATGTCAATCATGACTGATATATAATTATGTTAACTATATTACTCATTACATTTAGTTACTGAAGTAAAGTATCGATACTTAAATTGTGAGAATTTGGTAAAACAACATATAGATGGAACCAAATTGAGTTTGGATGTACCAAAGCCTTCATTCGGACGGGTACCTTAGCCGGATCTTCAATGTAAAAGTTGAAGAATTTATTGAGTTTGCTATTGAGCAAGAGGTGTATCGGACCATGAATAAGATAACGTGTCTGCATATTAAGTGTTGGAATGGGCCTTATTTGGATGTGGACACAGTGAAACACCATTTGTACAAGAAAGGGTTTAGGCCTAATTATTATAAGTGGGTTTTCCATGGGGAAACGTTTGACGGAGTATCACATCGTAGTAGCTCATCCAATGCAGAGGTTGAAGCAAATCCCATGAGGAATACGGTGTTCGATGCATATACTCCAATGGCATTTGGCATAATTGAAATGGGGATAGGTAACGAGGAAGAAGATCTCACTCCAGAGGTAAAAAAATTCATTGACTTGGTACAAGCAGTTGAGAAACCCTTGTATGAGGGATCTGAAATGTCCCTTTTGAAGGCTGTTGCTAGACTAGCAAACCTAAAATATGAATTCAACCCCCCCCCCCACCGACTTATTGATGGAATTGCCTTATTAATGAAGGCCATGTGTCCAAATGATAATGACATAACGACCAACTTTTATGAAACCAAGAGGCTGTTGGTTGGGCTTGAAATTCCCCATCAAAGAATCCATGTATGGCCTAAGGGATGCATGTTATTTTGGTTAGATGTTGAAGGCTTAGAGAAGTGTACAGTATGTGGTGCCGAGAGGTGGTTTATGAGGAAAACTATGAGAGGTAAAAAGACCCCTAAGAAGGTGCTAATCTATTTTCCAATTGGCCCGAGGTTACAAAGGCTATATGCGATGAAAAATGTGGCTGAATAGATGACGTGGCATCACGAACATACTGACGGTTTCATGGAACATCTGAGTGATGGCAAGCCGTGAAAACACTTTGACACTATGTTCGGTGAGTTTGTATCCGAGCCTTGGAACGTGAGGTTAGGATTGTGTACATATGGTTTTGCTCTGTTTTCACAGTATAGGTAAAGTTATTAATGTTGGTCAGTCATTCTCACGCCTTACATGCTACCTAAATGGATGTGTATGAAAAAATAATTCATGTTCATCAGTCTTCTTATACTGGTTGCTATGATTTGGACGATGAGTGATTTCCCTGCATATGTTATGCTTTCTAGTTGTATCCCTACTGGAAGATTGTTACGCCCTTACTATATGGAGAAGTACCAAATCCTTTTGGCTTAAACATGGGATAAGCATGCTTAGTTTGATTGCCATTGTCAATTTTTACGTATGGATCATCCATTTCATAGAAATAAGAGTGCTTTTTTCAAGAATAGGGAGGAACATTATCCGCCTCCTTCAAAGCTTACCGAAGATATGATATGGGAGCATGTACGGCCCTTGCCAAAAGCTTCTAATCACCAGGGTAAAATCCCTGACTATGGAGAATCTCATAATTGGTTGAGAAGTATATTTCGGGAACTTCCATATTGGAGCAAGTTATTAATTGGGTACAACTTCGATATGATGCATATTGAGAAGAATCTGTTTGAATAAGTGATACACACAATAATGAATCTGAAAGGGAAATCAAAAGATGATATCAATTCAAGGAAGGACCCAGCTATGCATTGCAAATGTAGAAAGATGAATATTCAAGTAACCAATGGCGGTGATGGAGGGCAGTGGGAAGTAATGCCTGCTACCCCATATGTGTTAACTAAGGTGCAAAGGAAAGTATTCTGTGAATGGATTTGTGACTTGAAATTCTCAAATGAATATGCTTCCAACTTTAGTAGGTGTGTTGACTAGACCAATTGGTGGTTACACAACTTGAAAAGCCATGATTGTCACGTGTTCATGGAGCAACTATTGCGAATTGCAACTACGGAACTACTGCTAGGGAATGTAGGGAAAGTTTTTACTGAACTGAGTCCATTTTTTTAGGATATGTACTTGAAGAAGTTGCATGTGAATGATGTCGTTAGGTTACAAAACAATGTTGCAGAGATACTTTTCAAAGTTGAGAGAGTATTCTCACCTCCATTCTTCAATGTGATGGAATATCTAGTTGCCCATCTTCAATTTGAACTTGATGTTGGTGGGCCGATGTAGTTCAGGTGGATGTATTCATATGAGAGATAATACTCAATCTATAAATTTCACGGTTAATCTTCAATTAATCGTGGCAGGCAAATAACGGAAATTTGTTGCATTTTTTAAGCGTATGGGTGACCTCAAGGGTAAAGTTAGCCGCAAAGCTCATATAGAAAGCTCTATTTATAGTGCATACCTCATGGAGGAAATCTTAGATTTTTATGCCAACTACTTTGATGAAAGTTTTAGCACAAAAACAAGAGATTGGGGACGAAATGTCACAAGATGTGATGATAATGAATTAAGCCCAAACACCCCTTACTTATTCTCTCACAATGCTGGGCACGCACCAAGTGAGGGCAGCGTTCATTATCTGGATGAACAAGAATTTGCCTGAGCACATGCGTATCAAATTATGAGATATTAAGGCCTTATGAATGGTATGAACACATTTTCCAATAGGTATAACCTCGTTAACTTGAATTGTCAATAATACGTGATTCTAAATCTTGAAACATGATTTTTGAAAAAGAAAATGGTAAAATTGAATCCAAGGGTTAGGATCCAAGATGTGTGGTCAAAGATCGAAGATCGATTTCCTACGTGGTTTAAAGAATATGTAAGTAATATGCAATTAGTTAAAACAAGGTTTGGTCAATGTAGAGATAATGAACAGTCTAATATGTTTAAATCTTAGGTGACATTGTCCCAGCATATTACTGACAATGTGGTAAGGTCACTTGCGATGGGACCCAGGAAAGATGTGCGCCAATGGGACCACTACTACATTAATAACTAAAATTTTCAAACTTATTCCTATGGCGAGAGTAGGTCCACAATAAACTACAGTGTTTCTGTCAAAGGGATTAATGGGGTCGAATACTATGGAATACTTGAGGAGTTGATTGAGTTAACTTACTTGGTGACTGGTGACATTTGTAAAATGAACTTATTCAAATGTGATTGGTTTGACTCTATAAATGGTTTAAATGTCTATGAACATTACAAACTTGTGGATGTCAAGCATACGAGAAAATATCCCAAGTATGACCCTTTTGCGCTTGCGTACCAAGTGACACAAGTATGTTTTGCTCCTTATCCTAGAATGAGGAATGAGAGAAACCATTGGTAGGCAGTGCTTAAGAAGAAACCAAGGGCCACCATTGATGCCCAAAAAGATGATACCCTTTTCATGAAGACTATAATGACAACCCATCAACTTTATCAAACCTTGATGTGGAATAACAATCGCGCATGAATGATGAATTAGCAGGTGACATCCAAAATGAACACGAGGAGGAGGTCAATGTAGTTGATGAAGATGAAGAAGATATAGATTATATAAATAATGTAGATGAAGAAATGCTTGAAGAGTTGCTTGCCGATGAAGAAGAATATTAGTCCAAAAATGTTGAAATGATAAACACATTATGCAGAATTGAATGAGCTTTTAAGTTGAAATGTTTAGCTATTTTCAACTTGATTGATGACTTTTGTAGCACTTGTTCTTTCGCTTTTCATTTGGTGTCTAGATTATTATTATCTTCTAAATATTTCAAAATTATATCAATTACATCAATTGCAAGTGTCCAATATTTAGATGCATCCTACTCGTACACGTGAGGAAGGTGAGGGGAGTCAGGGACTGGGCCGTGACTAAACCTAAAAATATTCAGTTGCTAACGATAGTGTCCTTTATCCAAAGCGGTTATGCTATGAACTTAATTACTTAATTATCCAACACGTATGCTGACTCCATACGTTAAAGCTACACGATACTTATATAGTTTCAAATGATAAAGATTTGATGATTTTGATGGGGCCCAAAGTATTATCAAAGACGTAATGAGCCTTCACTTGGAGCCCTGCACATGTTGGAGGAATACACCTTATGAACCCAAACAGTATTGGTGGACATATTTCAAGGGAATGCCTTTCTTTTGTTTCAAGCTGTAAATGATTTAAATTACATATATATACACACAGGCACAGACACAGACAGAGATAGACACACACATACTCTCTCTCTCTCTCTCTCTCACACACATACACACACACACACACACACACACACACACATATATATATATACACACACACACACACACACACACACACATATATATATATATATATATGCACATATATACAAACACACATATATATATATACATATATATATATATATATAGATATGTATAGATATATACACACACACAGACACAGACACACACACATACACATACGTATATATGTATGTATGTATATATATATATATATATATATATATATATATATACACACACACACATATATATTTGTGTATATATACACATATATATATATGTATATATATAGACATATATATATATATATACACACAGACACACACACACACACACACACACACACACACACACACACACACACACACACACACACACACACACACACACACTGTAACAACCCCAGCCCCAAGGGCCGAAAGCGTTACGTGTGCTTAACTTTCGACCTAAATTCTGGGATGAAACGGGCAGAGTCTACCATAAAAACTGACCGTTTCCCAGGCTTAAAGCCTTACATTACACCCCTGCAATACAAAAAGGTACTAAATATCACCAACAACTCAACGGCTACACGCCGGAGTCCACAACTCTACGGGCCACGCGCCCGGAGTATACAGAGCTTTCTAGTTTTTCATCAACCTTACAAGAAGATAAACAATTACATAACCTTACAAACATAGTCGACATTACATAATGGTAACATAATCACAACAATACTGTCCAAGCAAATCCACTCTGGGCGCTCCACGCAGCAGTCACATACCTGTGGATCTGGGGAAAAGGGGAAAAGTAATGGGAAACATAGCATAAAAGGGGTTTTACGCATAAGTTTCACTTCACTTACCGACAAACATACATAGTAACTTATTCACGTAAATGAGGAGACCAGACTCTCAGAGGTACTTTGTTACTGCCATCCCGAGTCGGCCAAACCCGAGCAGCAACATACGGCTATCCGGACAGACATCATACCATGCTGAGACATAATTTTCATACATAGACTTCAGGCGGGAATCAAACCACCATCCCTGAATCTATCATAACATAACATACATGATACCAGGCGTGAACTAAGCCACCATCCCTGGGTCTCAGACTTAAGCTTAAAGTTTCTACAGTAGCTCCTCCACATATACATAGACATAAGCATAATCATTCGTACACATACATACTTATACATAGACATAAACATAATCATTCGTACACATACATACTTATACATAGACATAAACATGATCATTCGTACACATACATACTTATACTTATTCATATATATCTTAGGAGCTTATAACCTTCATAAACATAAATACTTACATACACATACATACTTAGTAGACAAAACATACTTATACTTATTCATATATAGGTTTTACGAACTTAAAACCTGAAAACATAATTTTCTTACAACTTTAGCTTTAGGCAAACAACAAGAAAGGCCTCTAAAAACATGGTGAGTATTGTAACTGACGATTCAAAACTTGGGTAGTTACTAGCATGTACTTCAAAGCTAGGATTCACAATACACAACCCCAGTTGCCCTTTTTAAGATCGTTTCAACCCTTTTAAACGCAAAAGAATGAATTTGATGCAAATCAAGTTTACTAACTCATAAATCGATTTTGCGAATAGTTTAAAAGCTTTTCATAATCGAAAAAAATGTGCTAACATGTAAACTACTTTGTGAAATACATTTACAAATTCATTTCTAACTTAAAAGTTTCGTAAAAACGTAATTAGTTTGCTAAATCGTAAAACGATTTCGTTTCTAACTTAAAAGCTTCATAAAATCGTAATTCGTTTGCTAAATCGTAAAAGCTTCTTATAAATGTTATAAGTTTATTAATACATAAATCGACTTCCTTTGATACTTCAAAACTCCTTAAAAACGTAATAAACTTGTTAAGTCGTAAAACGACTTCATTTTCAATTTAAAAGTTTCATATAAGCGTAATACGGCTGCTAACTCGCAAAATGAATGACTTCGTTTTAAATTTAAGAAACTTCTTATAGATGTAAAACGTTTGCTAGTTTGTAAAACGACTTCATTTTTGACTTAAAAGCTTTTTAAACACGTAATACGTTTATTAACTTGTAAAACGATCTCACTTTTGACTTAAAAGCTTCTTATAAAGGTAACACGTTTACTAAATTGTAAAACGACTCAGTTTTCAACTAAAAGGCTCTTTATAAACATAATAAGGTTGCCTAATCACAAACGACTTTGCTTCTAACTTGAAAGTTTTGCTAAAAAATACAACCGACTTCGTTTGTTTACAAACATGATCAGGTTGCTTATAAACATAATAAGCTTAATTCATTTGTCATACAACAACTTCGAATTAGTATCTCGAGCATAAATCACCACAATTGATTCAATCGATGCTAAACATATATAACTCACTTCGAATCAACACCTCAAGCATAATTC
>JACYFF010031955.1:59578550-59594301 GCA_017589665.1 Selenicereus undatus
TAGGGTTCGATTTGGATGGTTCGATGCGGTTCGCTTTCCCCCTCCCTTTGTTGTCCCGGTGCTGCTTCGTTCCTCCGTTGTCTTTGCTCGCCATCCCCATCGCCGGCGTCCGGCGAGAATGACTGTGCTGGTGGCGACCGCCACCGGGGTCGGGGTCTCCCAAGCCGTGACCCACGACTCCTTGCTTTCAGTGCCTCCCTCTCTCTTTGGCTCAAGTTTAGGCGACAACCGAGATGGGGAACGATCGGGCGGCGTCTGCTGGTCGCCGGCGACCCCGCCGGCGCCTCCTTCGCCCTATCTCGGTGTGTATGTGTGTGAGAAAACGCCGACAAGGGGGTCGAAGACCACCCGGCCCCCTTCTCCTCCTTCGCACAGCTCATGCCCCGTTAGCACCCGGTCGCCGCACGGTGGCCACCAGTTGCGCCGGCCACCCTCGCCGCCTCCCTCACTCTTTCTCTCTCTCTTCTCCGGCGTGGTGTGTGGGTGTGGGTGTGGGGGCTGAGAGTCGAACCCCCCCCCCCTCTGCTTCCCCCGATTTCTCCTCCTCCTTCCTTTCTTCTTTCTTTTCCTTTTTCCTTTTCTTTTTTTTTTCGAAAACAGAAGGGGCTTCGGCCCCTTAAAATCTTTTTTTTTCCCCATATATTGGTATATATATACTTCAATGTAATTAGAAAGAGGATTAGAAAGTGGATTAGGTTCGGGCCGTTACATGATGTGTTTGACCCCTTTCTCACTTATATTCCAAGGGTTCCTTACTCTCAAGCTTTGGATGTAGCATTTCCTTCTAATAAAGACAGGCAAAGAGATGACATTCTAGAGACTATTAAGCAAGTAAGGTTAATCTTGCCCTTTTAAAAGTGATTAAATAGATCCTGCTTATGAAAAGCTCCTTAAAGATATGTGTAATTTTAAAAGGAAATCTACAGATGACAAGTCTAAAAAGGTTCTTCTAAGTGAACAAGTGAGCTCTATTTTGAAATTTGACACTCCACATAAGTTCAAAGATCTTGGTGTTTCTATTTTTTCATGCTATATTGGCAATCACAAAATTAAAATGGAATTTTTGGGTTTTGGTTCTAGTGTTAATTTGATACCATATTTTATTTATATAGTGTTGGGATTGGGTGAATTGAAACTTTATGATTGTTCCCGGCAACCTGATGATAGGTCAGTAAGGACTCCTATGGGGCAGATAGATGAGATCTTGGTTTAAATTCTTAAAGGTTTCTTTCCTGTTAATTTTGTTGTGTTAGGTATGGACTTTAGTCATGATTCTAAGCAGATCCTCTTATTTTAGAACATCCATTCCTAGCCACCGCTAATGGCACCACTAATTATAGGTCAAGAGTGATGGACGTCTCAATCACGAATATGAACATTAAGCTTAACATTTGTAAAGCTTCTTCTAACCCTCTGTTTGAAGATGATTTTGAATGTTTCTTTGTTGACGTGACTAACGAAATAATTGATGAGACTTTGCGTATTATTCTGAGCAAAGGTTCCTTGGGAGCCTGTCTTTTTCATTAGGACTTAGGATTATTTTTCTTAGGAAATTCAATAGATGCGATGGATTCTACTCTTAACTCTACTCCTCATCATGATTATTCCTCGTGGGTGTTCACTTATGAGTCTCTCCCACCTATGGCAAGTTCTCCTATCCCACCTTATGTTGTCTTCCCACTAGAGCTTGAGTTGAAACGTCTCCCTGATTCACTCAAGTATGTGTTTCTAGGCCCTAAAGAAACTTTTCCTGTCACTATATATTCTCTTTTATCATATGATCAAGACAAAGAGTTGATTCATATATTGTCTGATCATTAGGGTGCTATTGGCTGGTCGGTTACTGATTTGAACGAAATAAGTCCAACTATTTGCATACATAGAATTCGCTTAGACAATAATGCCAAACCTGTTAGAAAAATTCAATATAGACTGAACTCTTATATGAAAGAATTGATCTACATAGAAGTGGTAAAGCTTTTAGATGCATCCATTATCTGTCCAATTTCTGATAGCCAATGGGTCATTGTAATAAAAATGGTCTCGAAGAAATCTGGCATTAACTATGGTTAAGAATAACGAGGTGAACTAGTTCTTACTAGATAGACCACGAGGTGGAGGAAGTGCATTGATTAGAGGAAGCTGAATTATGTCACTAGAAAAGACCATTTCTACCTCCCATTCATTACTTAAATTTTGGAAAAATTATATGGACAAAGTTTTTATTGTTTTCTAGAAGGGTTTTCTGGCTACAACGAAATACCTGTCTATGCTTAGGACCAAGAGAAAATGACCTTTAAATGCCCATGGTGTGCATTCACCTATTGGAAGATGCCCTTCTAGATGTATAATGCACCTTCCATATCTAAAATATACATGATTACCATATTCTCTGACTATATTGACAATCTTGTAAAGGTGTTTATAGATGATTTCTCTATTTTTTGGTTCTTCTTTTCATATGTGTCTTGCTAATTTATCGACCATTTTGGAAAGATGTGAAGAAGCAAATCTTGTATTAAGTTGGAAAAAGAGTGGCTTCATAGTCCAATAAGGAATTATGTTAGGTTAAAAGGTGCTTAAAATGGGAATTGAGGTTGACAAAACCAAGGTTAGTATGATTTCCAATTTCTTATTGCTACTTTTGTGATCTAAGTTAAATCTTTCATTGGCCATATTAGTTTCAATAGGAGATTTATTAAGGACTTTAGTAAAGTGGCCACACAGCTTACTAACATCCTTTATAAAGATACTCCTTTTGTGTTTGATAAGTCTTGTGTGAAAACTTTTGATAAGCTTTGATCTTTACTAGTGCCAACCCCAATTATTTAGCGACTTAATTTTTCTCTTTCATTTGAGAGTATGTGTAATGTATTTGACTTTTTTATTAGGGATGTTTTGGATCAAATGGTGAATAGAATACCTTGTGTTATTTGCTATTGTAGCATAACTTTAAGTGATTCTGAAAAGAATTATTCTACTACTGAAAAGAGTTGTTAGTTGTAGTGTTTGCACTTGATAAATTCTGTTCACACCTTTTGTATTCAAAAGTGATTGTACTTACTTATCATATTGCACTAAAGCATTTGTTGTGCAAAAATGACAGCAAACCAGGGCTCAATAAGTGGATTTTGTTGTTCCAAGAATTTGATATTGAGGTAAAAGATAGGAAAGGTCCTAAAAATTTAGTTGTAAACTATCTATCTAGGATCTTCACTAGATATATTGATGGCTTAGTTGGATTTTCTTATCAATTTCTTGATGAGCAACTATTGGATATGTCACATGTTCCTCTCCCTTGGTTTGCTCACATTGTGAATTACCTTGCCACAAGAGAGATTCCTCCTCGCTAGTCCAAACAAGAGAACATTAGGTTTTCTCACAAGTAAGGCATTACTATTACGAAGACCCTCATCTTTTCAAACATTATCCTAGCCAAGTGGTTTGTTGGTGTGTCCCTGAGAGTGAAATTCGTAGTATTCTGAACTTTTGTTACTCTTTTGCACTGGTCTAAATAAGAGAAAGATAGACTATTCTCAAAAGTAAGACATTAATATTGGGAAGACCCTCATCTTTTTAAACATTGTCAAGACCAAGTGGTTCATAAGTGTGTCCCATAGAATGAAATTCATATTATTATGACATTTTGTCACACTTATGCTTCTAGTGGTCATTTTGGAGGTCGTAGGATAGGTTCTAAGGTCCTAAAAAAGCTATTGTCCTACTCTATTTAATGATGCTCACCATTTCTATCTAGCTTGTGAGCATTATCAACATACAGGTGCCCTGTCTCATCATGATATGATGTCCCTTTCCCTTATTCTAATTGTGGAGATATTTGATGTGTTAGACATTGATTTCATGTGTCACATTCCCCCATTTTGGCTTGGTGTACATACTGGTTGCTATTGATTATGTGTCAAAGTAGGTTGAAGCTATGGCTACCAGGACTAACGACTATATGGTGGTGGTCAAGTTTGTAAAAGAGTATATTTTCTGTTGATATGGGACCTCTAGTGCTTTTATTAGTGGCGAAGGTAGTAACTTTGTCATTGGTCTTTTGAGGCCTTGGTTAGAACATATTATGTGAGTCATCAAGCAGCTAGCCACTATCAACCTCAGGCTAGCGGCCAAGTTGGGGTGTCTAATCATGAAATCAAGTGTATACTTGAGAAAATGGTTCAACACGATAAAAAGGGTTGGTCTTTGAGATTGAATTATGCTATGTGGGCCTATTGTACTACTTACAAGACTCCCATAGGAACGTCTCTTTGTCGGATTCTTTTTGGTAAAGCTTGCCACTTGCCAGTTGAATTAGAACACCATGCTTTTTGAGCTATTAAAGTTTTTAGTTTTGACATGAAACAAGCAGGTTCTAACTATAGGCTTCAATTAAATGAATTGGATAAATTGTGTAATGAAGCCTACGAAAATACTAGATTTATAAATCCAAAACCAAAAATTTTTCATCATAAAATAATTTCTTAAAAATATTTTAAACCTAATTAGAAGGTTTAGCTTTTTAACTCTAATCTTAAGCTATTCCGTGCAAGTTGAGGTCTAGATGGGATAGTCCTTTTGTTATCCAACTAGTGTCTCGCTCTGGGGCAGCCCAAATCTAAGATCGACAAGATGGTCATGTTCTTACTATTAATGATCAACGTTTGAAACTTGTTGTGACTAGTGAGATTAAGCTTGGTTTGATTGAGTACATCAATCTAGTAAACCCTATTTACTATGACTACTGGATGGGACCATAACTGGTTGAAAACATAAAACTTAGTGCTTGTTGAAAGGCAACCCAATCTTTCTAGGTGAATTTGAGTCTTTTATTTTTGCTTTTCCTTTTGTTCAAGGTTCATTTGTGTCTCAGAGTGTTATGCTTCTTCACTTGGCCTTTATGGTTGGTGATAATTTTGAAGGTACCTTTGGAGTTGGCTTGTTGGGCATATTAAGAAAGCTTACCTGGTGCTATCAAGTCGTATTGCTCTTTTCTCCAGTTTTTTTTCTTTATTATTGTTTTCTACACTAAAGCTAATGTAAGGTTTAGGTGTAGGGGAAGGCAAAATGAAGAATTTTGAGAAACAAATGAAATGTTGACATGTGAATTTGATTTCTGGAAGAGATTGAATGGTCTGCTTATGCATGTAATACTCTTATTATGTGGATTTGATTCATGTGACCAAGCTTATTAGAGATTATCTTTTAGTTTTAACACATTGATGACCAAAATTTTTGTTGTGCTGATGTCACTATGTAACCTATCTTGAGTTTCAAATTAATGGCATTTTCAACGTCATTATGAGTAATTAATAGATATTGAGTTACCCATTGACTTTTAATCAACAAATAAAATAAATGGAATTAATTAAGTTCTAATTTTGGTATCGATGTTAAGGTCCTCTCTCTATTCATATCTTTAATTACCTGAATATGTTGAGTGTTATCTTCATCTATATCCTTATCCACTCAAGAAAACACATGGAATCAAGTAAAGCTGAAAAAATGATTAAAAAAGTTCAAGAAAAAAGGAAATGAATAAGGACTAATAAAGTGATTTGGCATTGAGGATTTGATTTTAACGATGCTATGGTGATTTTTGTTATGTGTGGTGAAGTTTTGTACGTACCGTTTGTTACATGGTTTCATTATGTGCTTAATTTGCTTAGGCCTTGGCCTATATACTTTGTTGATATTGAAACTGCTTGATAATAAGTTGTAAGTTGATAATGAGTTCATCCATATGATTTTGAGTGCGCAAGTGTAGCTAAACTATTTGATTTTCTTCCATAATCTTGTTCTACTTGATGGGTTGAATCAATATATGCATTAGTGTTATTCTTTGCTCAAGGACTATCGAAGTATCAGTGTGGAGGAGTTGACAATTCATATTTTTGTGTAAGATTTAACTCCTACTTTACCTATTTTTAAAATCTTTGAGATGTATTTTCAAGAGAAAATAATGTATAATTTTTATGATTTTCAGGTGAGAATTTGTACAAATTTGAGTACAAAATATACAAAAAAATAAATAATGAAAAAGAGACGGCTTTCACAAAATTTATCCATTTTCTTCAAGACTGAAAATTCTAGCCCGGGTCATTTGGCCCAATCCAACCTAACATAGTAACCAAGTGAAGCATGCCCAGCTGTCTTTCTCTTCCTCCTCTCTCTATCTCGGGCTTATTTTTCTAGCATTAGCCATGGCCTATCACAAGCTCTTAGCTTACTAGATTACGCAAGTGGGCTGCTATTTTCTCCTCCATGGCTCAGCTAGAGTCGAAGCCCACCTTGCCTCATTATTCTCTCTCTCATAAGCTTTTGTTTAGGGCTTTCTTTCACATGTCCCTAGCCTGTTTCACTCTCCCTCTCCAAATAGTATGGGTCGATCTTCCTTTTCCCTCCATGCGCATGCCTAGCAGTCAATGCTCAGTCGAAATTGAAACAAAGTGGAAGCCCAACATACCTAGTGGAGTGTGAACATCATCTCTACTTATCTTCCATATGAGTCAACTATTAAAGGGATTAAATTCCCTCACTTCAAGCTGGTTATGACCCCAGACATTCGAAGCAAAAATGGCCATCTCATTTAATTGGTTGGCTAAAATTAATCCCACCTTAATTCTCTCTCTAAGTTTGGGTAGCAAAGAGGGTTGAATTTTCAGCTATAAAAGGGGTATATGCTAGAGCAAAGGACTCATCCACTCATCCAAGCATTCTTCCATTATGTCATCTTCCATTTTTCATTTTTTTTCTAGGGAGTCTTTTTGTAAGACAAAACCAATTGGGCTGAGGAGTTAAGAAGAAAGTAAGCTTTGTTAGCGATTTTTCTATTCTCTTCTTACCTCATTTGTGAGTCAAATTGGAGAGTTTATGTTTGATTATATGGTTTTGTGTAATTAGATATCGATGTTTGGACATAGGAAGTGAAATATGGCACTAATTGAGAGTATAGCTAGGCCAACTTTAATGGTCTTTTCACTAACTATGGTTGGCTAAATTACTCATCTAGGGTTGAAATAGATCCTTGATTAACAATATTGTTTTAGTAATTTCTTTTGGGGTTACTTTATCTCTTATATTGCATAATTTTATGGATATATTTGATCCTGACTTATTTGTGCATATTATTAATATTATTTATTCGTGTTGATTTCAATACTTTAAATTACTATCTCAATTATATATTTGACCTTTTAGGCCAAAATGAAACATTGCAGTTGTGCTTAAAGTTATAATTATTAAAGTTGAATAATGTTTGCTAAAACTTGGATGAGTTATGTCTAAAATGAATGGTTCATCTAACTACTACATAAATTACATCATATGATAGTTATAATTCATCTTTTTAATTCATGTCCTAATGCTTGTAGCTTAGGTTCAACAAGAGGCTACTTAAACCCCCATTTGACCTAGTAATTCAATGTTTAAGTCATTGGTGAAATATGGAATTCTAGATCTTTACGTAATTTGATTTCTCTCTATTTTCTTGGCTCATTTGCTTTACTATTGTGTCTTTAAGTTAGTTTGATGATTGAACTCCTCTCTTGGATTATTCTTTGTAATTAGAAAATTTGAAATTGCTATTGTTCCTTGTGAGATTGACACCTTATACTCACTAATCTATAATTAACCTTGTGCCCTTGCAAGAAAGAAGGGATTTAAAACTAAACATAAAAACTACGTCAGGGTTTTTGGCTATAAATTGAAGCATTGTGAATTAAATTTCACACGCTAAACTAGTCATTTCCCTTCTCTCTCATTTAGGAGTCAACCTTTGCATTTGTTGGGAAATTCTTTTAAAGGTGCTTGTGATGAGTTTCAGAGATGTGGGACCTTAAATTTTATTTCACTTCTCCCCATAGTTCATGCAATTTATCTATCCGTTCCTTCTTCCCTTTTTGGCATTTCCTATTCCAAAAACAGATCTTTTTGTCAAGTATGCCAATTCTAAAAATAAAGGAATTACATTGGGCTTTGAGGTTGTAATGTGGTTGTAGAGGGTGTACGGTGGAGAGAATGTGATTGTCTTAGGGTTAGGTCGTGTAATCTTAATTTTCACATTCCTGATCACTTCTCTAAATGTCAAACCCTTATATTCTGAATAGGTGTTGTAAGTAGGGGGAACTCTTAGATTATCATTGACCAAATGGTGTGGCTAAGCATGAAGACACGGAGCGTCCGATCATGCTCACTGCAATCTATTTGCAGGTCTAGGCTTCTGTCGCTTGGAAGTAAGAGGTCCATCTACTAGTCCTAAAAACACTTGATGCCTACAAGTGAGTTGTGGCTCGAGGGGTTCAGCTTCAACCACCAGTTCAATAGGATTTGTTGCTACCCCCAAGGTTTATTAGACTCTAGTTGTAGAGGTTGGATTTCAAAGACTTATGTACTTTTAGTTTTATTGGCTTTTCCTTTTGTTTAGGATGAGTTACTTTGTAAACCTTGTAAATATTTTCGAGATTGTTAGTCATAAGTATGCAAAGTCACCTTAAAGGGGGTAAATAAACTGATAGCAGATAAATCCACACATGAATAATAAAATTGAGGAGGCTAAACAGTAAAACCAAGGACATTGAAATACCATACTAACAAAGTTGAGAAGATAGAGTAAAACAGAAAGTGAAGTGTGTGATATCTGTTCACAAGGTTCACCGCTCAACTAGGCTACCATCTTTCGTCTGAAGACCCTTCCTTAGGATTCAACCAACTTGTATTAATCTTCTCCAAGATAATACAATATGCAAGTGTTCACCTAATGGCCTTGATGATAACACATCCTGCAAGACCTCTCTTGCAGTACTTTGTCCTAAGTCACCACTTAGTAAGGATGATACTTCCTATTAATGCTCTTGCTTAAAAGCCGAATTTCTCCACGCTCTCTCACCTCACAAAGATTCTTAAATATGTGTCCAAAGATTTCAATTATTTAGAAGTCAGTCACTTAAGATTGCAAGTTTAGCTCTTTGGATGTTGTGTGCTCTTATTCTTTAGCAAAGGTCCCCATTTATAGGAGTTGAGCATTGGATCATTGTATTTGGTTGAAGGAAATGGCTCAACAATATTTCACTAGTCTTCTTTCTAATATCTACAAATGGATTAAAGGGCCTTGATGTCCTTTCACTTTTTTGACAACTGCTCGGTTCGGTCTTGGCGTCTTATGCCTTGGAGAGATGGTTATTCAACCTTCAATTAATGTGTTACCCATTGCATTCTTCTTTTGATAAGGCAAATACTATTCTTTTCAAGCTTTGAGATTGACATCTTCCACTTTTGGCACAGTTAACCTACAACCGTCACTTTCAACAAAAGGGTTGTTGGCCTTCTGTGATTCATTATTAATTTGAATATGCTTTCTTAGCTTCCTAATTTTAACTAGCTATTACTTCATGAAAACCATGCTTCTTTAAAGATTGTTCCATAAGTAATTAGGAAGATTAGTAATTAATTAAGTTACATTAGCCTAGTTTTTCCTTCAAGAAAAAGTTTTTCCTATTGTGGTAAATCACTATTTCTCTGACTGGGATGCACTGCCAAATTTTATACAAGTAATGAACATGTTTTAGTAACCATAGTTTGTGCTATGTTTCCTTATCATATAATTGCATATATAAAAATAATTTTATTTAGTGAATCTATATGCTAATTATAAATTATTATCATCAATCAAAGTTGTATAAAATTCATTTCAAGCGTAATTCAAATGACACCAATTTATGACTCTAATAAGTGCCAATTTCAAATAAGTTTGGCAAGGTCACTGACAACGAGAGTTCAAGGTAGTTGAACTCTACCTTTGAAGCTTTAGATAGTTAGTTATCTAATGATCTTGTTAAGCAAGTCTCTTGTGAATAAGTAAGCATATGGAAAGAGTTTAGGTAAGTGTTCAAATAATATTGTATGACCCTTTTATATTGTAGCAAATGGGCCTTAAAATTAAGACTCATATTATCATATAGGTCACATAGGCAAATGACATTGAGGTAATTCTTTAATCTTCCCCTTTTGATAAATGGCAAAATTTTCCTAATACATTACACTAGGAGATAAAGAATAACTCAAGAAGTATGCTTGCCATGATTTAGCGAGTAAAGAATATGATTAAGCCGTTAATGTCTCATTATATGCTCTTCTATTTTTATTCGAGGTAGAGCAACATGTAAGCATGATCAATATGGTCTAACAAGTACTGCATATTTAAGTGCCATTTTATGCACAAATATGATCAATATGGCAATCAGGCATGTTAAGTAATCACAACAAGAGTAGTTAAGACAGAGTAGGCAATGTACGAAAGTGTACTAAAGTACTAAAATTCAACCCTAATAGGCATTATATCTCCAAATAAGTTCATCTCAAGGCTAGGAACCTACCTTAAGGAATGTCAACTAGTTTTTTGAGGGTCACCCTTAGCCTAATATTCTACTATATAACAATCATAAGAATCCTGAGTTTTCCCCCCTTTTACTATCTATAGAAGGTAGGATGAAATCAAATACATAATGTGGGGAATTGTTTGTATGAATTGAAATAAGCTTGTTTTCAAACACACTAAACCAGAAATTGTTTTTGAAAGAGTACTGAACCTACAGTTGAAAAAGGTATGAGGAAATAGTCATTCCTGCAAAGGAAGTTGTTGGATGAATTTGGCTGCTAGAGGCTTGATTGTCGGATGAGATTGGGAAAATTCCATTGGCTCATGGTTCATGGAGTTGCATGGAGGTGCCTCTAGTTCCTCTTTGTCCTCAACCATCTACATCTCCTTAACTCTATAAACAGAGCCTATTTTTCCTTTCTAGCTCTTTCTTTTCCTACTCTTTCTGCTCCTTTGGTTAAGCCTCCATAAGGGGATTATGAATGTCAGCCATGACATTCTTTGCAGCCTTATGATCATCTTCCAGATTAAACTTCCTAAATTCTTTCAACATATGATCAACTATCAAATTTGGATTTAGTGTTGGTTGAGCTTCTATGGGCTCTCGAAGAAATTCATGAACCACAACATGTAGGCCCTTGGTTAGATACCTAAGGCCTATAAATTTCTCGTATGTTTATGCCCATAATTTTTTTTCCCATTCAAATAATTTTCAGTCTAATATAGGTCTAGAGATTTTCAGATTGAGAATCTTAAGTGAGGAAATTGCTATGTTAGGGCCAGAAATAGGCTCAGAGGATTTCAAAGGTTGCATTTTATTAGGTATTTCATCTTCATGAATCCATTTACCATGCCTAGTATGCTTTAACTTAAGAGATTCCACCTTATTGTTATCCGTCACAACATCCTCATGTTCGACGGACTCTTCATTCTCAAAAGGAATGGCACAGCATCCATCCACCTTAGTGAAAAGGATGACATAGGGAGAAGGGCATTCCTTCTTTAACTTTCTCCATATGTTCAAGGATGATCTTTGAGCTTCATAAGAAGGCATTTCCTAGGTGTTCCCTATAGGATACACAGTTCAAACAAGGATAGTTCAACATTATAGAGTTTGCGTACAATCAGGTGCTGAAGAATTATTTTTTGTTTTCTTAGTTCACAGAAAACCTAGAATAAGGTAGGCTTGAACAGGCTCATTATAAGTTTGATGGCACACTTTTACTAAGTCAACTTTCAAATTGAAGGCTTGGTCTAGGGTTAAAAGGGTAAGGAAAAATCGAATTCCCTTAGGTACTGTAAAACTAATTCCCCTTAGGACCTTTCTTCTCTAAATTGGTATAAAAAGCTTAACTAGAACTGGATAGACTTTGGTACCCATATTAAATAGTTTCCTATAATTCATTTTTTCTAAGACATGTGAAAAACCATAATTTCTGTAAGCAAAAATTCGTAATCTAGTCTCTTATAAGCCACTATTTTTCTCTCGAGTAAGACCTTAGAATAGGATTCCCTCCCATTCTTAAACGAATTATTAGGTATATTAGCACTAGAAGAAATAGAAGCGGAAATTTTTACTATATGAGATATATCAAATTTGAATTTCATATCTTAGTGTTGTCGATCATGAGCTTCTTTAAAGGTGTTGCAGCTGGAGGCCATGAGCTTCTAGTAACGCACTTTTCTACTGGCTTTGCAATGGTTTGCTTTCACTTCTTTAAGGACATTTTTTCTCGGCTATATAGGTTAGGGTTTAGGGGAAGGGATAGAGATTGAGGGTTAGGGTTTATAAATGGTCAAAGACAATTAATATGACGTGACAATGGAGGACAATTTCAATGGTAGGCGTTTGACATGTGCTAAGGTCTGGCAGCAGGAGAAGCAACCAATTTACGAAAAAAATGGGGGAAATGATTCACAAATACTTTGGAAAGTTTTTGTGCCTAATTTTGAAAAGATTTCAAATCCATTTTCAAACTCCACATTTGTTGGATCTAAGAAGATATTGATATCAATGATGACAAGCAAATTAAGAACAATGATGTTCACATGTACTGAATGATGATATGTAGAAGATATGTGATATGCATACATGCTAGTCAACCTAGGCATATTAAGGATGTTGTAGGATTATCAGAGGCCCTTGATGATTTGACATTAGTTTTACATTGTGCCCTGATTGATATGATGCTAACCGTTACACACCAAAGTCCCTATCAATGACCATCCACACATACCTTATGCATAGTTACCTAAGTGATGAACATATTACTTAAGTGTTTGATCTTATACAAAAGGCATTCTTAATCATATTTATGAGATGGTACAAGCCAAACTAGATTATATATAAGATGATTCCCTTATACGATCTTAATTGATCTATGAGTTCATTTATATCAAGACTTTGATATGTGAGTTATTGAACTTATTAATGTGATTTATGTGGTTGTGGATGAAAGAATCATTATGATTTACTCACATATTTGTTGAGTTGGAAATGAATAAAGAAAGCAAATAATCAAGACCTATCATACATGGAAGCTGTCAAGATTAGAGTTGTAAAAGAGACAAACTATAGCCACTTGATTAGAGATCGTATCGTCAACATGAGTAAATCAAGTATACTAAGTGAGAAAGTGAAAGCCAATAGCCAGAGGCCCTAAAAAGGATTCTACTTCTGATATTGGAAGCTAAGACTTATGCTCTAGTTAGCCCCATAGCTAAATTATATCTTTTTAATGCTCTTATTCTATGATTGAAGATAATATCATAAGGGAAATCATGACATATCCAAGAATCAAGATGGGTACAATCATGCTTTAGCAAAAGATGGATACTATCCTCAACATGAATACACGCACATATCCGTGAGATAAAGTGAAAAGAAAAATGGAAGAATGAAGTGAACTCTAGATAGAGACATTAGAGTCACATCAGACTTGTAAGCCATCAAAGTTCATGAGAGTATGATATAGTTAAAGCTACATAATAGTTAAAAGATGTTAGAATCGGATCAGAGTTAGACACCATCAAATCCGAAAGACATCAGAGCCTTGAAAGTCATCAGAATCGAAAATCAACACAGTCTAAAGTTCACAAAGAAATATTCAATGATGCCATAAAGAAAACTCATTTGAATTTTATCTCACTTGGTGTTGTATGTCATCCATCTAGAAAAGCAAGGCTATCAATCTGATGATGTTAACCAAAAGAGATTTGACTTCAAAATGAAGAAGCCATTGCAAAAATAGTAAGCAGTCCTGGCATGCAATAGGTTGTCGCCGTTAATTGTCATGTTCATTACCAGGCAACCCTACAACTTGCTGTAAAAAGTGAATATCAATGTCTAGCTGTAAGGAAGCAATTGACTATGGATTTCTTCATCTAGAAAGAAACTCAAATGTCATTTAAAAGGTGCTCTGCCTAAGGAGGGAAAAGTAAATGTTGAAAGTGACATCAAGGGCTTGCAGTACAGGATCAAAACCATAAATGAACTTTTTCTTTATCCTAATGGCTAGTATTGTTCTTCGATAGTAATGTAAATTTGAATTATCTATGGGTACACAATGAAGGTAGGAGATGAAGTTTAAAACACCCTATGTTATTCACACCTAATGTTTAGGGGCTAGTTTCCCTTTGTTAAGAGTTATACTTCACTCACGCTATTATGATACTCTTGTAATACTTAAGAGGTAAGAGAGTTGAGAGAGGATTCTTTTGTAATCATTATAAGCATCAAGTAAATTGTCAACCTTGGAGAGATGCATTCAAGGTTTACGATGTTCAAGAGTGAGCAAGCTATCAAATAGTGCTCGGTGAAAACTATATGTCTAACAAGGAGTATTGAGGCCTTTGTTAGGAAATCGAGCTTCTTAGAGTGCTCAAGGAAAATTATGATTTTAGTAAGGAGTAAGGGACTCTTGAAGAACCTATCTTGAGATGGTAGAGGATTATCAATTCATAAAGGAGTACCTTAGGTCGAGGTATAGCCCAAGGGTAGGGTGAACCTCATGAACAAATCTTATGCTTTGTCTCTCTTTACTTTTTCATTACTCATAATCTCTAAGCATATTTGTTTACTACCTGTTAGAGTCTCTGTAATATTTTCTTTCGCATATTCACTTATTGTTTTTAGAGTTTTAAACAAAGGCGCATCTACAAACTACCCCAGTTAGAGTGCAAAATTTTTTGAGTTCAATGTTTTTAGTAGTCACCCTAGTCATGTCCCTATAGGGAAACATAACTTAATGGTAAGACCAATAATTTGTATCAGAGCCTAACTTCTCTAGGAGAATTAATTGTCTATAGAGAGATCTGTAGGCTAGCTCATAAAACATGTGTATTCTTTGCACATTTATTCGTGGTGTAACCAACTACTTTTTCCATGGAAGTGCATGAATGATGTCTTTCTTTATACTAATGCTTCTATTCTTTAAGGCACTATCATTACTAGAGGTCAGATGCTCAAGAAATCAAACAAGATATGACAAGTAAAAGTGAAGGAGTCAAGTCAGAATACCCTAATATGGTTAGGCTAGATGGCTCTGACAAGAACTAGACGTCATCTAATAGGAAAAGCACCAAGGACTAAACTTTGGGGCACCAAGAAAACCCTTAAGAGACACCAGGCACAAACGGACATTCTGATTATTTCCCATAGATCCAAAAAAAAGCCATATTTCAAATTCATCTTCAAACTATAAGTGATCCAGAGCTTCAACTGAGATCTCACAGACTCTGAACAATGCTCAGAAGTAGAAGCACTTTGAAAAAAATTCAAGAAAGTAAATAGCAAAGCATAAACTTGTACATTCTTCTAAAATGCACGAAATATTTATTTATACATACTAGAACGAATGTCTTTGTCATTGATGAATTAGGGCTCCTACGTTTCTGATATACCATAATGTTCATAAAAGCACAAAACTCTGTCCGCTTGATATATAATTTCATCCATATTCACACAAGATGTGCTCATAAGTATGTCACATTGATTATTCCTAAGAGACTAGTTCCTTAAACATATTAAAACACAAAAGCAATTCATGTGTAGAACTAACTTACTCCCGTGAATAACATACATTCAATCTCTATACATTCTGTACTTTATATACATATATATATATGTATATATATATATATACACACATATAAATATATATGTATACATATATATATATATATACATATATACATATATATATATCTATACATATATGTATGCATATGTACATAAATACATATATATATACATATATATATATATAAGTATATATAAGTATATATATTTATATATATATATATATATATATATATATATATAGATAACCACACACACACACACACAAACACACACACACACACACACACACACAC
>JACYFF010031955.1:59610056-59615056 GCA_017589665.1 Selenicereus undatus
TTGGTTTTCTGAGGATGGAATACCGTTATAGGTACATATATAATGTACTTCTTTCTCCAACTCTTGGAAATCTTCCTCCAACTCAGAACGTTGCAATAATAATATACGGCCAATATTTTTCGCTATTATCAATAAGGGTAATATAATATTCTTTCTAATATTTGAATGGGTGACTAGGATGTAAGACCTTATTATTTGACCGCATGAAAAGCGCATCCACATTAATTCACACTCTCTTATTTTTTCTTCTATTTTGTTTGTTCTGTCCTCTTTTTGCTCGTCTATTTCGTCCTCTTGTTCTCCTGATTCTTCTATAGAAATAAATAAATCTGCGAAAGAAGGGTAATAAGCCGAAAGTTCAAATTCTGAGATTTTGCTCATATACTTTAGAAAAATTCCTTTAATATAATACCAAAAGCGAACCAAACGATTAAACACAGAATCCGTTCTGTTCAAAAAAAATCTGGAATGTGAAAATGATTGCCACTCTAACCAAGTACTCGTTTTACGTTTTTGAGAACGCATGGAACCTTTAATTAAATCTCGCAATTGTGGTCCTGGTATATAACGTTTATAAGCTATTTGGCGGCTTGGTTCTGTTTCTGTTTCTTCAGTCTTAAAAAGAATTATACGTCTGGCTGGTAATTCGCGAATATCATCCACCTTTTGCACGCCGTCCTCTTCTGCTCTATGTATTAGTTCTAATTCATCGAGTAGTTTGTATGGCCAGCGAGGAACTTTTTTGCGGATTTTTTTTATTTCAATAGGTTTAGGTTTTTGACGTTTTTTTGGAATCGTTTGAGTCAAGGAATCTCTTATAAAACACATGAAATACACAAAATGTGCTCCTCTGGATTCTGCCCTTATTTTACGTGTTTTTTCAGTATAATTATAGTCCTTAGTAAGAAGAATTTGAATTCTATTTATCCAAATTGAATCTTCTAGCCTACAAATTTTTTTTAGCAATAGGATAATTCCCCATTTATTTTTAAAGATCTCTCCCCATTTATTTTGGGGAATAAAACGAAATTCATCTGGTACTGGTATTTTCCCTTCATTTATAATTATCATGGAGGGTATCCGACACATCATTCTGATGAACGTTTCTTTCACAATTTTATAAGAGGGTACCCATTTTTTTATTTGTCCACGATAGGATCCATTTATTAAAGGATCGTATCTGTTTGGTAAATATTCTTTGTTTTTTTTATCTAGGTTTGGTAAATATTCTTTGTTTTTTTTATCTAGGTTTGATTGTCCATCTTTGTTTTTTTTATCATTGCATAATCGAATTTTTGTTTCTAATACATTTGTTTTAAGTCCTTTTTTGTCTAAAACTGCAATTCTATTATAAAATTCATTACTTAAGCTTTTCTTTTTTTGTTCATTGGTAGAAATCCAATCATTGTACAGTTTATCATAGTTTTGTGTTGCAAAAACAGAAATCTTTCTTTGTATCATTTCCCGGAAAAGGGCTAAACTAGGTGGATATGAAAAAGAAATTCGTTCTTTTCCATCATTTTGACATGTAGAAAAATAAAATTGTGACATTTCATTTCTTACCGCATTTTCTAATCGCTTGTTTTTTATATATCGCGTTGGACGATTCCAACGGTTATAGTCGAAAAGAATAGAAATAAGAAGGGGTTTTTCAACCCATAAGGAGATTTTACTGTCTTCTTTAAGTATTTCTAACTTCGAAATATCTTGATTCCCAGAAAAAGAAGTTGGGATATTTTTATAGTATGCTTCTTGAAAAAGTTTAAAAAGGGAGGGAGAAGGATCTTTTGCGGTGAATCCCTCTTCGGAAGTCTTTTCTCGTTCAACATGTTTTTCTTCTGGTATTCCTTGCTGCATTATTTTATGAGTCAAAAAAGGTGACGACGTTCTGCCGAAAGTGCAGAGACAGATAAACAAAACGAGAATACTACTGACTCGATTCATATATTTTTTAAAATCGAAGATAAAATCCTGATAAAATCGAAACACATAGAAAAGGTACTTGTTAGATAGAATGTACCTATTCGCTCTAACGGAATAATTTTGATCTATCCAGTCTAATACGAATTTGACCCATTTCATGAATAAAATGTGACCAATTAACCAACCAACAAAACTACTTGTTACAAATAACATCTTGTTGTTGTATCGAAACATATAAATGGTGACTAATCTGGCTAACATTGAACTTGGGAAAAATAAATGGTTCAATAATTGATAAATGAGATTAATCAGGTATATACATTGAATGCTGGGATTACGCATTGAATTTTTCCTAGTAGATTGATGTTTACGTTTACCGTAAAAGTCTTCGGAATTGTACCAGTGGAAAAGAAGGACTAAAGAGGATAGAACTAGGAAAGTTATTGTATGCGGTCTACCCAATGCTAGATGCAGAGGCGTATAATAGATCGATATGAACATCACGAGCTGTCCCATAATTAAACCAGTTGCTGCTGCTACCTCCTTATCGATTGCTTTTTCTCCTTCTTCTATAACTTTAATATGAGCTTGGAAAAGTAGGCAATAAGAGGGCCCTATGGAAAACGTGGTCAGAAATCCATAATAGAGTCCGACCACAACGACCGAATTCATTATCCTCATGTATAAGGATGCTAGATTACCTAGTGAAAAAGATTGAAAAATCATGACAAACAAACCTCCTTTTGTTTTGTATTGTAATTTTGTTAAAAAATTGAAGTGATATTTACTATATGATTTTTTTAGATTATTTTAGTTCTATTTATTTACTATATGACCGATCAATAGAAAGACTCCAACACTCCACCTTTGTGGTATATTCCTCACACTAGATAGATATCATATTCATGGAATACGAATCACTCTCAAGATGCCTTGGTGGTGAAATGGTAGACACGCGAGACTCAAAATCTCGTGCTAAAGAGCGTGGAGGTTCGAGTCCTCTTCAAGGCATAATATTGAGAATGCTCATTGAATGAGCAATTGCAAGATCTCGGATCGATCGATATTGATATATAAATATCGATCCGAGATCTTGGTATTTTATTTAGTTATTCAGTCAAACCAATGATTCGTTATTGGAGCAGATAGCAACAACCATTTCATCAGACATGCGTATTTTTTATTTTCCAATTTTCATTTCATCCGGGAAAATCCATCCTTTTCTCAACAATGTCTTTGTCATTTGATCCAATAGTGTTCCGTTAGATAGGAACAGATTTAATAAATACTGATAACTCTCGGATAGAGTAATATAACGGAAACGTTCATTCGATTTAAATAATGAACTATTGGTTCTAAGCCATCTCTGGCGATTAATCAACAATTCAAAGTGCTTGTCTTTCTCTTTCAGATTATGGATAAACCAGCTTACCTTGATATATTTAGAAGGATCCTTTTTGGAAATTAAAAGCTCTATCTCTTCATCTGCAAAGAATTCTCGATTTGAAAACACAGAGACAGGGAGCTCATCCTCATCTTGGAATACGAAAAAGATTGGATCTGCAGGGTCCCAAATGAATCGGGTTAGTGCAAAAAAGCCCTGTTCGTTGAAAGATCTAGCTCGTGCCGGGTACGGCACGGTTCCACTCTGCAAGAACTCCGACTCTTCAAGCTCATCCTCATCATAAATGATCCACCTGTCCCGCAATGACCTGGCCCAATAGGGAAATCCCAATTCAGTGGTCCTTACGATCGAATCAAATAGAAAGCACGGGGGGTTCCATATTCTAGGAGCCCAAACTATGTGATCGACTAAATCCTGCGCGCTCTGTTCCCACTCTAAGTCTTCTTCATATTCTGCCAATCTCGATCTAAATTCGTTTAATTCCGATCTAAATTCGTACAATTCCGATTTCAATTCTTCTCCTTCGTACAATCCCGATTCAGATTTTCCATAGAGAGATCTACGATCAAGGATAGAACAAGATCCATTTTTCATCATATCTAAGGGATTCCTTAGTTTGGGCAAAATAAGCAATGGCACTGGATCATTCTCTTTTTCTGTCCGTAACAATCCCACCAGAGCGTCTTCTACTTCTAATAGGCCATGAACTAGAGCAGAATCATTATAAACGAGTCCACAAGAAGCGATCCCATTTTTTTCATCGGGTCCGGGTGGAGACCAAAGATCTTGAGCGACCGATCCGGCAGAACAACTCAAAAGATAAAGAAGTATCGTTAATTTCTTCATGCTCGTTCCGAGTTCGAAGTACCATTTGTACAAATAAGAATCCACTGCGTCACAGGATTCCTTCTTCATATAGATAGATATAGGATCTATAAGGCAATGACTTAGAAGTACATTTTGTGCAAGAGCCCTTCCTATCTGATAGAAAAGGATCCCATGATCCGCAATCGGTATTTTATCGAATCGGAAACCCCAAGTTTGTCTATGAAGAGCGAATCTAATTGTATTCGTATCTATAATTGATTTCTTCCCTGTAATACTAATCGATAGGGCCTCATTGGTAAGTCCTACAAGATCTCGTACATTGGAACTCAGGGTTATGGACCCGAATCCATTAGTCTGGAACATTTTCTTTTCCAAGTGAAATCCCCTAGTAGAAGAAAGAGTGAAAAGGTGCTTTCGTCGTTGTGGAATAAGAAGCCTTCGTATCTTCATGCATGTATTTAATCTATTCAGAGCTATTAGAGAGGGATCCACTTTTTGAGGAATATTAGTCGAAGCAATAACAAGATTAGTGGAAGATCTTTCACAATTCATGGAGATATACTTCACTAATAGACAGCGGGATAAGTAATTCGACTTATTCATATGCAGATCATGAATGTCTGGAATCCATATTATGCAAGGAGACATTATTTTTACTAATTCGAATTGAAATAAGATATAAAATGGCTCTGTTCTCTTTTCCATCTCGAATAGAGTATGATCCGCATCCTGATCCACAGCTATATACCTCAGCTCCTTTTCAACGTCAACATCGCTATCGTAACTATCATCAAGCTCGTCGTCACTCTCCCTAGTCCTGGGACCATCCTCAATATCTTCCATC
>JACYFF010031955.1:59625056-59627538 GCA_017589665.1 Selenicereus undatus
ATAGACGGCTCATTGGGATAGATTAGATCAACAACAACCCCCCTTGGAAACGTATAGGAAGTTTTCTCCTCGTACGGCTCGAGAAAAATGATTCGAAGTTTTGTATTAGAATGGCAAATCAAAAAAGTCCATAAAATCTTCAAATGAATTAAATAAAGAATTAAGTCCTTTTTCTTTCCTAAAAAAATTAAATCATTTGTATACTCATAACTCAAGTTAAATAACTTTCAAAGAGCTCCAAAAAAAAATCCTTTGGCTTTTCATTTATTGAGCAGTCTCGAATACCCTTTTTTGTCTCATTTAGAATCGATTTGAATTCTGCATTCTGATTCAAATCCAATTAATTGTTAATTGGTGCGACAATTCAAATCGAAAATGGAAAAAAAAAAGGATGTTTCCTTGTTCCGGAATCTTTTATCTTTGTTTTGAATCATTGGGTTTAGACATTACTTCGTTGATTTTGAATCCTTTCAAAAATGGCAGCAACATACCTTTTTGTTATTTCTTTCTATCAAAGAATCATATGAACGGCGGATTCCCACACCATATATATAATTTTTATCGAAAAGGTTTTATCAATTCCAACAAAATTTCCTTTAGGATTTGAAACTTGCTTGATTTGGGTCCTTTCGATATCTCTGTCAAAGATATACTTACGAAGTTGTTCCAACTTATTCTTATTGATTGACACTAACCCTAGACCCTTTCCCCTTAAAGAAATGAATCAATACTTTCTACTCGAGCTCCATCCTGTACTATTTCCATTACACCCCAACAAAAAATGCGGGTTCGAATGGAAGAGAACAAAGGATGTCGAGTCAAGAGCATCCTTTAATTAGATTAGAGAATGATGGATATAAGAATCCACAACAGATCATGTCCTTCAAGTCGCACGTTGCTTTCTACCACATCGTTTCAAACGAAGTTTTACCATAACATTCCTCGAATTTTGAACCTCTATGCGGTTGATTCAATTATGGAATAATGAATAGTCATTGGTTCAGTTAGGACAGTCGGCACATAATAAAATATATCTTAAATTATTTTTTCATTTTTTTTCATTATTGAAATTGAAAAAAAAATTCCAATTTGTGTTACATCCAATAAAAACAATAAAATTGAAAAAATCGATTGGAAAAATACAATTTCTTTTCCCGGAATGAATAACAAAATAACAAACTTCCTTCTATTCTATATGAATATGAGGGGGTGGATATATGAAAACTTGTTTTTTGGAATTCAAATTCGTCTAATCTATAACCCCATCTTGCCTAAATCCCCAACAGATTCTGTTGTATCTGCGCGGCATTTGAACACTTATCTTATTAATTTGTGAAATTTGAAAAAAGATAAGATTCATTTTGGTTAGAATTATTAGCAGAAAAAATCAAATTCTATCCAATATTACACTTTATAAACGGAAAAACACAATCTTAATTATTTACTAGAATTACACATGCTCTTCCTCTGGGACGGAAGGATTCGAACCTCCGAATAGCGGGACCAAAACCCGATGCCTTACCACTTGGCCACGCCCCACTTTGATTTCTATTCGACACTAATAAAGACTAATGTTGTTATTGATTGTTCGTCAATTCCAGCCAAAATATCTTAAGAATCCTTTAGATTCCATTGTAAGTATTTTGACGCATGTAGATATAGAATTATACTGAATTTATTGATCATTACATATAATTCCATTAAAATATTGTATGAAAATAGAATTTTTTCTATTCTCAAAAGAGAATGGAAGGTTTTTTGGTTGAGTGAGTAAGTTCAAAAAAAAAGAAGGATTTTTGATCTTTCTTTTTTTATTTTCTTCATTTTTTCCTTCTATGAAGAACTCAATCAAAATACAATTATCTTAAAAACAAAATGTCTGTTATGCTTAATATCTTAAGTTTGATCTGTCTTAATTCTGCCCTTTATTCGAGTAGTTTTTTCTTAGTCAAATTACCCGAAGCCTACGCTTTTTTGAGTCCAATCGTGAATTTTATGCCAGTCATACCTGTACTCTTTTTTCTCTTAGCCTTTGTTTGGCAAGCTGCTGTAAGCTTTCGATGAAATCTTTCATCTTGTCCTAGAAAAATAAATGATTTTTTCGAGAAAAACGATTCGAATACTAATAATTGATAAGATCAGACAAGTCTGAAAGTATGAACTCTTGATTCAAACATGAGAATTCTTGGATAACCGCGATTCGGATCGCCTCGTTTTCCCACTCTAACTATCTATTTGAATTTTCCGTGAATGAAAAACCTTATTGTGATCCTCCACAAACAAGGGGGTATAAAAAAATTATTGATAAGTAAGATAATAATATATAAGATAATAATAATTTTTTTTTTAATTGTAATTCATTAAAGTAATAAAAAAAATTCTTTTCGATTTCTAAAAACTACTTTGGTTTTCGGTATCAAAATAGGATATATGGTATAAAAATAGAGAATTGATTCTCTTCAAAAAACAAAATGATCTTGGA
>JACYFF010031955.1:59652110-59663384 GCA_017589665.1 Selenicereus undatus
TATATGTGTGTGTGTGTGTGTGTGTGTATGTGTGTGTGTGTGTGTGTGTGTGTGTGTGTGTGTGTGTGTGTGTGTGTATGTATGCATATGTGTACATATGTGTATAGATGTGTGTGTGTGTATAAATATATATATGTAAATGTAACACCCATAACCTCTACGGTTTGTAGTATTAACGACGTCTTAAAATTAACTGAAATTCTGGGGCGAAACGGACAAAGTTTCCCGTAAAAACTGATCATTTCCTAGGCTTAATGGCTTATATTAAATCTTACAATCAATAGAAGTGTAAAAGGGTACCAAAATAAGCTCAATGGCTTTCCGTCGGAGTTCACAACTCTACGAGTCACTCGCACAAAGTAGACCAAATAATATAGTTCAATAATAAAGAAGGAAATAAAAGATACTCGACGGATCACACATGCGGAGTACTGGCATTTACATCCCAAAATATAACTAACTTCAGCTAAAAAGACAATGTGCAAATAAGATGGATGACTCACATGGCCACACAGAGCGCCTTATAAATAACATGCATTACATGAACCAGAGTACTTTGTCTACGTACATTTACAACTCTAGGGATACATTATATTACATCGTTTAACTCATAAGTCTACTTCTATTTGTCCACACATGGCACCTTTTCAAAGTAAGGGGATATTACAACTTGGCATATGTAAATAGACTTCTACCTGCCACATTGAAAACCTGGGGAAATGGAAAATAGAGATGGGATGAGCTACCACATGCTCAGTGAGTATTTCTCAACTCCTTAAAAAACCAAAACCATTTACAGGCAATAACGATAAGTAGCGGTCACACAATATTCGTATATTACTATCATATTAAGCAATCATTGTCCCCAAGAAAAAATCATCACCTGTAAAATCTGCACTAAGCCACTCAAGCTCCTTTCTAGACCCTTAGCAACCCAATTTCCTTAATGATCAAATATTTAGGCACATAACAAAGCAAGCAACAAGGATAGGGTAAAATGCTTTCAAATACGCATTTGAAAAATGTAGTGACTCATGTTGTATTCAAAGAATAGTTTACAAATCACACTAGCCTCTTCAAGGCACATATACCTTTCTAAAGTTCCTAAAATACCCACGTAGGTTATAATTCAAATCATTTTCTCATTTATCAAGAAAATATCTTCTCTTTTCTGGGATAAGATCTCATAAGATGCTGGCTAGCGGAGATCTACACTCACCCTAGGTGAGGTTATCACTCACAATTCACGTTATCCCCGGGTTATATGTAACATAACATTCGGCTAAAATGCATTTCAGTAGATTAGCTCTAACCTCAATATTGTCTTCTGTGGGGGTAATAGCTTACACCTTATCTTGTGTAAAGTCCCCCTCTCAAGGTTTTATCATGCATCACTCATCATCGAACATTACCTTTGGCAGAAATAGCTCATGCCTTATCTTGCGTCCAGTTCCCACCCTTAAGGTATTATCATGCTTCACCCTCGTTAGGGTCTTCTAGGGCTCCCACTTCTGGGTCCAACTCCCTAGGCAAGGCCAATTACCTAACACTATCTTTGCCATTAAAATCATACTAAACCCTTATAGGTTATTAAAAATGAATTATTGTCAGACGTAGTAAGTTTTACCTTCAAGTGAATCACGAATCATTTCTCTTTAATAGTTACTTACATAACTAGAATCATGCTTGTCTAGCGAAATAATCCAAAACCCTAATAATGGTTTATGGTTCTTTCATTTTCAACATAAAAAATCTATTAAAATCACAATGAGTCTACTAACTTGCAATTCGAAACTTAAAGCAATTGGCTAGCATATAATTCAAACTAAGTTTCGTAATCAACACTTTCAGTTGCCATTTTCAGTTCGTGTCAATCCTTTTCAAACTCAAAGGAGGCATAAACAAACCAAAGCCTCAAAACATTTTCAAACTCGCTACTAGTTTGCTTTTTAACTTCCTAAACCTATTGACTATTCATCTGGGTCATTCACTGAGTAGTTCAACAATTTAGGATCCTTGTAGGTAACAAACAACTTAACAAACTAACAGGCAACTGGTGAAAATTTTAAAATATTCAAAATTATGAAAGCAAACTTTTAACGACCCTTTTGAAGATTTCCAGGTTCACAAATCATTCACATAGCATCATGTAGCAATTTCGAGGACGGGAGGGGTTCACAAGTAGCACATTCGTAACACTTCGCAGGAACGGTTTCAGCAAAATCTACTTTAACATTCCAAGCACTTCGTAATCCACACGATTGAAATTAACATCAAACCCAAGGTCCCGCCTCACACAGCACCAACCATAAAAACCTCGAATCACTCGTTAGTTCCACCTCAAACCATTCAACTACCAAACTCAGTTTAGTATCACAATAATTCAATCATTTAATTCACAAACCAACATCCATAAGCATAGCATTTTTATGTAATCACCATAAACAGAATATAAAAAAATCCAAACTGATATAGCAATAACCTTTAGGCATAATTTAATTTGTTCTACAATTACCTCAATCGCCCAGTTAGCATCCTACGTGCATAAAGTTTACATGCAACCTTCAAAATAGAATTTAGGCATACTAAAACTGAATTAACAACAACTTTAATACATAATTTTGCTTGTTTCACAATTCTCCAAATTGATCGATTAGTAAGCTATGCATCAACTCAACGTACAAGAGTCTTAAATCAGCGTCATAATCATAGTTATCTCATTTCAATTTGAATTCCTCTAATTACTGATAATTAACTCAAATTCAACATGAACTAACTATAATCAACAAAATTCATTGAAATTAGTAATAATTAGGAGGAAGAGAAACACCCACCTCGATCCTAGCCTCGAGTCTGAACTGCAAGGATGGTGGTGCGAATTAGGAAGCCTAAACAGAGCCTTTAGACCCTGAGGAAAATCCTAGCGAGGGTGAGGGAGAACCTATGGAAGGGGACAACCCTAAGAAAGATCCCAACGAAGATGAGGAAGAACCTATAGAAGAGGAAGGCAAAGAGGAAGACCTTGAGGAGGAACATGAGAAAGAGTCCCTAGAAGATGAAAAACCCGAGGAGGAGCCCCTAGTAGACGAGAACCCGAAGGAGGAACAACTAATAGAGGAAGACCTAGAGGAGGACCTAGTTGAGGACCAACCTGAGCCTGAGGTTATCTGCTGGAAGTGGGGCAGATGTGGCAGGATGTGTCGGGGTTCCTGTCCAATGGACGCCCCTGGACAGTAGATGCTAGAAGGTGATTAAAGTTTTGCTTCCTAGGACTGTGCAGTTTAGTTTCTCTTTCTATTCTTTTGATAAGCCATTCTAAGCTAATAAAGTTGTTGAGTATTTGTGTAATGAAAAGTATCGGTGTGAAACACTTCTTCTTTTTTTTAAATCAATGCATTGGAATTTCCTTGAGTTATATGGATGCAAATGTTAATTATTATTGGCAATGACTTATTAATTATGTGAGCCCTGTGAATGTGTTGCCAACATGATGTATGTGAGACATGTGTAACGTCCCCAAAATACTAATGACATGATTACTAATAATTGCAATGGAAGACTCAGTAAACGAAGGCGCTACCGCCGTCCTGATAAGGGCAAGGCTCACTGAAACCATTTAATCTAGTAACTCGTGCTTACAATCACAAAATCTAGTAAACTGAAACACTTCAAGACCGAAGTGTGTAATAGTTCAACCATACCATGTACTAACTCACATTCCATACCACACAAGTACTTAATCCTAAGGTTGGTTCCAATATTCATGCTATGCTGAATCCACTGTGAGCATCTAATGACCTTCAAAATGGCTTGCTAAAAGGAGGAATATGTGATACTTCATCACCTAAAATGAAAAACATGAAAACAATTAAAAAATATGAGCAAAAACTCAGTACATACATCCCTGTATTGTAAAATGAGCATAGAAACACTGGTGATGGCTGCCCATCTTTGTAATTCATTTAGTTGGCAATAACAATGAAAATGAAAGTAATATGAAATTGAATTGCTCATTATTATTTGGATGTGAACCCCTTGCACTGATATGATCTATACATAGGTGTACACCTGCCAATCTGATCAAGAGTTGGCCTGAAGCTGCGCGGGTAAATGATGGGCCGACGCCCTATAGATGATAACTGACAGGGTCACAAGTTAAATGGCAAATCACTGTATAAACTGATTCATTGATAAACTCATTAAAAGTTGTAACTTGATAAACATGATATGCTTTCTGAAGATACAGGTAATGGACGGACCTTGAGTCTTTAAAAAAAATGTCATCTGACTTGGGACATATGTTCTGACTTCATAACACTTATGCATAACGGGGAACAATAACTAGGCCTCAACTCTGTTTCATAAATGTTATTGTACGTATGTGTAGTTAGTAAATGATCCTTACTCGCATACTTGCGTAAGTAAAAGTATGTGTAATTGGAATTGAGTAATTAAATGGTATACATAACTTCAAAACTGAATTGATGAAAATAGTTAATTCCAATATAAAGTAAATAGAAAATAGTCCACAATGAGATAAATAATATTACAAAAGAAAAGGCCTTGATGGTGATAATTGAGATCAGGCTTGCTGATGCATAACTTGGTTCAAGATAACAACAAGTGCACTAGATTGGCTTGATAAATACATTTGATATAAGCTGAAGTGAGTAAGTAATAAAGGTTTGAGGCCAAAAGAGATATATCTTGGTTCAAAATAGCATAAACTGCAATAACTTGGTCTGATAAACATAGTTTCTAAGTCACAACTCTTCCCACTTCTCATATTTCATTCATAAATCCATTAGATAAAGAATTCCACCCTAAATGAGTCATTGAACCCCATAGAAGTAATTAAGCTCATCAAGCTTGGTATTTTCTTGGTAAAATTCATAATTGATTCAAAGCTCATAAACAAGCTAAAAGCTCCATAAAAGTCTATGAATATTCATTTCCCCCTTTAAATGACTTGGCCCAAAATACACAAAATGAGTGCATGATCAATCTCACTTAATCTTTATTATTGCTCCTTATACAAATACTCGAAATGCTTCTAAAAATTACCAAACTCAAAATACTCAACCAAAATTCATGAAATCTTCTATGAAATTCGAAAATAATATGGAAAATCTACAATAAAAGTTTTAGAATTTTTCTCCTGATATACATTGCACAGAATTTTCAATAACAACCTGATTTGCACTCAAGCAGGTCAGTTCAATTCAAAAACTCATAACTTTCGTTCTAGACCTCAAATGGAGGCATAAAACCCCAATATGAAAAGATTAAGAAGTCTCTAAAAGCTTTCACGTGCAACACAAGACATGATTCCCACAATGGGGTTCCCAAAATGGGGCTAAAATACAAGTGTGTTAGTTTTTAGCCCATTCTGCGCAGTTTTGGCAAAGTGACCATAACATTTTCCACAGACCTTGGATTAAGGCACTTCAAGAGGCATTTAAAAGATAACACACTGAACTATCTTCCTACAAAAAATATAATTTGTGGATGGACCATTCATTATCAGTTTAATCCCAAAGTCAGCCCTAATTTCCTGAAATTCCAGCCCCTTACTAATTTAACTTTCTCTTCTTTTTTCACATAAAACTCACTTGAAATCATTTTAAATCACCACAATCAGATACAAAAAGATCATTTAAGGCCTCACACACATATATATATATATATATATATATATATATATATATATATATATATATATATATATAAATCCAAACTCTAAACAACTTCATTAATACATAATTACTAAATTCGTATCCAAAACAGGGCAGTTTTCTTCAAAATTCTATAACTCCCTGATTACACGTCCCAAATTCATGAAACATTGCCAGAAAATGCCAAATAATATAGAGAAACTATAGTAAAAATTCAGAATTTTTGGATAATCCTATAATTGCCAGAATTTTCGACAGTGGCATTTAAACAAATGCAAAATCACGAAAATCATGCTCTTGATCAAATACCCATGACTCCAAACATCTCCAAACTCAATAAAAATAGCACAATAACTATCAATTTGATCATCCAAACATAGCCCATAAATAAAACAACCATAAAACTCAAGTTAAAACAAGTTAGGGTTTCGGAATATACCTCACTTTAGGCTTGAATTAGAGAGAGAAGGATGTTGTTTTGAGTGATTTGAGGGGTTGGACATGATAGCTAGCAGCAAGGGGAACTCGGGGCAGCTGGGACGTGGTCGAAAAAGTGGCCTGAACCACCAGAACTAGCGGCACTACTGCCCCTGTTTTCAGCCCAAGGAGCCGTGGACAGGAGAGAGAAAATGGAGAATGGGTTTTGATATTTTGCTGATTTTTTTCTTGTGTATAAAATTGCCTATTAATTGATACATGTGGTTGAAAATTTAGAACCCAAAGCGTAGTTTTTTTGCTAATTAAAATTAGGTGCTAAAATGAGTAATTAGTGAAATAACATAAGTTAGTAAGGTTTTGAGCTTTTGTTTTGGGCCCAATAGGCTCAATTGGAGCTTGAAAAATTATTTGGAGTGTTGAACAAAAATAAAAATTTGTAATGCTCGGAATTAAAGTTTATCGAAGATAAGAAAATAATTAATCACTAATTTATACTCACCTAGGCCTAATATCAATTCACCCGACATTTAATCAATTAGCGAATTAAGAATCAATGAAACTTGAGTTGCAAAGTGGTACCCAAAATGAAATATCTCCCAACTGGGATAATTAAATACGATAAATGAAGGTGAAAAATTTAAATAACATAATGGAATTTGTTAAATAAATAAACTGACTGTAATTGAATTTAATAAACATGATTTGGTTAAGCAAATAACCATGAGTGATTAGGTATAATTGAATTCAATAAACATGATAAAGTAAATGAATAAACATGATTAATGAAATAAATAAAGATGATTTAAATAAATAAATATGGGTTAGGGTCGGGTTATTACAACATGTGGCGAAGTGACTAGACCACGTGAGCATGGCAGAGTTTATATAACTATGAACAAAATCCTATGTTAAGATTTTGCATGATACCGTAGTACACGATGTCTTACTTAATTAGAGTAGTACGGGTGTCACGAACTATTAAGAGAGGACCTAAACCCGACTTATTTCCTGGATAAGATGACAGGACACAACGACGAATCTCTGGCTGGGCCCCACCCCGTTTCAAGGACCCCTATAAACCAAAAGATTCCCATGTCCCACTTCAGGGAACAGTTAGAAGCCCTCCGTCCCAGGAAGGGGAATGGGTCCTGTAGTCAGGTGGAGGAAACCAACCAACCCACTAAAGCAGAACTTACCGATCTCCTACTGCTTGAGCTACTGCAGAAACAAGGGGAGTAGCTGCAACGACAGAATGAGCACCTGTAAAAACTGATGGAAGTCAAGGAGAGGAAGGTTGAGGAGGACAACTCTACATGTTGAAGAGATTCGCGAGTCACGACCCACCTGTTTACAGTGGCACCCCTAATCCCAAGGCCTTTGAGGATTGATTAGGGGCATGGAGAAGCTATTTGATGCTCTCCAGTGCCCTGAGTAGTGGAAGATAGGATTTGCGGTGTTCTGCCTTAAGGACAAGGCCAACCTATGCTGGGCCACTATGCGAGAGAGGCAGCACGAGCCTGGGTTCGACTGGAAGGGGTTTAAGGAGTCGATTAAGGACTATTTCTATCCCGTATCCCACCAGAAGCCAAAGGAGAACGAATTCATGCAGCTGCAACAAGGGGGGACGAGTGTGCTAGAATATCCGTCCAAGTTCACGGAACTTTCTCGTTTTGCCCCGAACTTTGTAGCTGATGAGAGGCTGAAGATGAACCGTTTCGAGACCGGACTCAACCCTGACAACAAGGAGAGGATGTTGGTGCGTTAGTACACCTCCTATGAGGACCTGTATGACACTGCGGTGAATGTGGAGAGGGTGACGAAGGAAAAGAAAAACTACTTAAATGAGCAGCGTAGAACCAAGAGAAAAGAGGATCAGCGACAGAACTTCCCCTCACAAGAGTCGTATGAGAGGCCTACCGGGGGCCATTATTCTAACAACGATGCACGTGGAGGTCAGCACCTTAACAATCAGCCCAGGGTGACCTACAATGCTTGTAGAAGTCGTGACATTACGCTCGGGAATGCCGCTCGGTTAAGAGGTGCTACCATTGGGGGAGCTCCCAGCATTAGATACATGATTACCCACATCCCCCACCCCTTGTCGACTATGGTCATAGGGGACATGGACGACAACCCCAAAAGCATAATCAGAATAGGGGCGGACAGGCGGCCAAGCAAGTCATCAGGGTCGAGCACCCCAGCAGAACTAGGCTAGGCCCCCCAACCAACCACCGCGAAACACTGGGGGTAGAGTTTATGTGATGAGCAAAGAAGAAGTGGAGGATGCTCTGAACATTGCGATTGGTATATTCTCTATTCATTGTCATGGAGTTTTCGCATGGTTGTAAATTATTAAAGTCTCAGGGATGAAACCTCCTTAAGGAGGGAGAAGTATGAAGAGTCTCAGAAATGTCATGGTCGTCGGGTGTTGTGTTTGTCAGAAACTATTGAAGTTTCGGGGGTGAAACTTTCATAATGATAGTGTATGACGAAGTTTATTAATGTTTCGGGGATGAAACTTTCTTGAGTGGGGTAGTATGTAAACCCCCGGAAATTTATGTTTGAAAACTATTGTGTTAGCGTACATTGTTGAAGTTTTGGGGATGAAACTTTCTTAAGGGGGGTAGTATGTAAAACTCCAGAAATTCATTTCAGGATGAGTGACATTTAACATAGACCGACCTAGGCCTTAGGACTTAAATCAATCCAAGTTAACGTAAAACTTTTATTTTAATTTCAACTCTTTATTTATTTCGGGAAATTTCCTTTTTATTTTCAACTTCTTTTGTTTCAGGAAGGGAAGAAGGTCTAGTTTTTGTCTTTTTTTCGAAAAAAAATAATACTTTTGAAATACCTATTTTCCCTCCTAAAACACCCTAACCCTAGTCTCTCCCCCTTTTTCTTTTGAGTAGCCCCCCATAGTCTCTCTATCTCTCTCTCAAACCCTTTCTGTTGAACGCTAGCCCCCTTCCACGGTTTTCTCTCTCGCTCTCTTCCTCTTGCTCTCTTTCTCTCATTTGTTCCTCTCTCTAGTCACCCCCCTTGGTCCGCCGCCACCACCACAACCGTCGGGCACCACTGCAACCACCACCACACCCCAACTCTTCCTCCTTGCTTGTGGTAAGTAGGGGACACCCCCATGCACCCCATGCATACAAACCCTAAAAGCTAAAGTCTTTTCTATGTATTCGTCATGATTTTATGACTTTTGGGGCTAAGAAGTGTGCAAGTTTTGATACAAGTTTACAATTTTTCAGGTTCTAATTCTCAAGGGTGTGACGATTCAATTGCTTTTCTCCCAAAATCGAATCAATGTGAGCATATTGGTCATATTTTGATATTTTTCTTGGTTAAAATTCAAAACCTTGGTTTGGTTTGGATTAGTGCAGGGCATGGGATTGTTGGGATCGGTATGGGTAATCATTGATTGGTTGTATTTAAAAACGTGGCCAAAAAGGGGCACACTTCAGGGTTAAGGTTTTGGGTAGAATGTCACTAGTTGGGGATAGAATCTGCCTTGAATTTAAAATTTTTGCCATGGAGTTGTACTCATCCAAAACTCACGAAGTTTTTATAGGAGTTAGGCTAAATTATTCTCTACACTAAGACTTTTGAATCACTAGAATGGGATTTAAATTGGACAAGTTATGGCCAAATTAATGGAGGCTGCCCAGATTTAGACAGTCAATGATAGGGATTTTATTGTAAGGCTTTCGACCTAGTATTTGGCAGATTTGGGAGAAATGTTGAACATAGAAATTGTAGGGGACGAGTCGAGCTTTTGAAAATGGGTAAAATCTTTGAGTTTTGATATTCAGACCTCTAGTTATGGGTTTTGGATGTCGGACCTAAATTCTGACCTGCACAGGATACTGGAATAACGACATTTGGAAATTCCTAAGAGTGTCTAAAAATTGTAGAAAAATTCTTTTTAGTGAGAGATGGGCTGTAGATGTGGTTCATCAGATTTGGACTAATTGTGGACGCTGCCTTGGTCCAGGTGCTGATTATTAGGAGCAATTAAAAAATTGAGCCTGTAATTTTACAAAATTTTAGGTAACAATCATGCCATAACCCTTTCGCGAAGTTGTTTGAAAAATGTGTTTGATGAGAATGGTAAGGATTGCCTTTGAATGTCTTTGTTATACGTGGAATTATGGATTTTACTAGTTGAACGTGGTGTGAAATAGTTGTGTGGCTTGCGTTGAGTTATCTTGCTATATCAATGTGCGGTTGGGCATTTGGACTGATTGAGTTTGTAAAGAAAAACATATATGTTGTGGAAATGCTTTGGGGATCGAATTGGGTTGGGTTGGAAAGTGCGTGTTGATTTGAAATTTAAGAGCAAGTATGAAAGTATAAATAAATGGCTTTATGGGTGAGACTGTGAGCTATGTTGATGTTATTGAAGGCCATTAGCCTTCCCCGGGAAAAGTGCATGCATGTGAGCAGGCACGTGCCCTTTTCATGGACGTGGGCTAGGTTAGCGCTAACTATCCATATGGGCAGTAGGCCAGGGTGTGGTTAAGTGGTAGTCGTTCATACTGACGGTAGCCCAGAGTATGGTTAAGCGTTAACCGTCCAAGTGACGGTAGGCCAGGTTAAGTTTAAGCAGTTGCGTTAAACCCAATCGCAGGCCATGAGACCCAGTGAGATCGCTAACCCTTAGAACATGAAAATTTCTAAAAGAGACTTGTATGACTGCACGCTTTCACCGAAAATGTATAAATCTGGTCTGTTGTCTCCCACACCCATAAATGGTTTGAAATGAATTTGTGGGCATTTTTTAATTATTAGGGGTGGTTGTTATTGAGTTTATCTAATTTTTGTAAAATGTAGCATTTTCAGGAGAAGGGCACAAGCATGGGGATGGGACCTCGAATTAGTGCAAGGATTGTGATTCAAGCAGGACTTTGTTATGTTGTTGTAAGACTTAGACTAATGTTTTCATTTGAGGATATAGTTGCACTAGACTTTCAATCGACCCTTAGCCCCGTATTTCACAACAGAAAATATAGCAGTAACACCCCACTTAGGTTTTTCCGCTGCCACGTCGGTTAACAATAGTAATGAAAAAATGAATTAGGAACTCGGTTATTGGTTACATACATATATACACATATATACATACATACATATATATATATATATATATATATAT
>JACYFF010031955.1:59718743-59749712 GCA_017589665.1 Selenicereus undatus
ATATATATATATATATATATATATATACATATATATATATATATACCTACATAAATACATGTACATACATACATACATACGTGTGTGAGTGTGTGTGTGCGTGCGTGCGTGCGTGGGTGTGTGTATATATATAAATCCTGAAATCCCTGAATCTCTCACAGGCGGCCATGGCAGGGGTTTGAAGGAGAGAAAGACCTTGGATTTTGGCGTAACCAAGCCCAATTTTTGCACCCGAAGTTCAAAATAAGGGAGGGTCATCGAAACCTGGGGAAGGATTCTCACAATGAAAGCAAATAATGAAGGAATCCAATCGAACAGTGCTCGAATAGATAGAGCGTCAACCGATTGTTCATGTCAAATCTAAGAGCTTGTATGCCAGCCTAGTTGATCTTGATGAAGGAGTAGAAGTCAAATTCGTGCCTACTGAGGTAATAAATTGAACCAAAGTTGCCAAAATTGGCATGGCAGATGTGGAAAACGAGATTGGGTATTGGCAGCATGCAGTCCTATGCTCTGTATTTGTAAGGGCCGCACTTTCATTCTATTGCTGACTAACTGTTTCTGTTGCTAAATTTACGAATCTGCGTTTGAATTATTTTCAACAAGGGTATTACGTCGTTTGTGTGTGTTTTTAACAATTAATTTCACTAAATGGAACGAGTATATTATTAATGTTATTATTGTCGTTACTTATTTAGAAAATTATTGAATTGATGCTAACCCCAGTTTTAAAATTGCTATTCGTTTAATTTAGTCAATTCCCGAGTTTAATTAGGATGCCAATTGTGGGGCATTTCAACCCGAGCTTAGATCAGTCGATAATGAAATTGGGAATAGGATTTAACTAGTGTAGTATTAAACCCCAAAAACAAAACAAAAAAAAGAAGAAGAGAAGAACCCCCAACCCTCTCTCTCTCCTCTTCTTCTCCTCCTGTCGCACACGACCTCTAGGCAGCCTCCCCCCGCCATCTTCTTCCTCCACCACGCGTTGCAGGTGAGAAAAGGAGAACGGTGACCCCCTGCCACGCCTCAATCACCGCCGACCACTGCCATTCCCGTGGCTCCATTTCTCACTCTTGAACCGAGCCAGGGAACCATGTTTTGGTAGCCGCAAATTGACCACCCACGTGCCGGAATCCAGCGACCCATACCTCCATCGACCTCCTCTATAAATTTAGGGGCCGAATTCGACCCCAAATCATCCACGAACGCCATAAAGTCGAGAGCTAGGGTTTGGATTTTGCAAGCACACAGCTGCGGTTTCGAGTTGAGTGTGTTGGGCGTGCATTAGGGCGTGCGTTTGCTGCTACTTGAGTGAAAATTAGGCTAATTCAAGTAAGTGTTCCTCCTCTCCTAGCGTAGTGTGAGTTAATCTCATTGGGATTGAGTGTAGATCTCTCCCAACCGGCACTTTATGATGATCTTATGCCCAGATTACTTTCCTAATGAGTAAGAAAACAGCCGGTGTGTAGGTTAAAGTATTTCAGAAAGAAAGAAAGTTTTAAGGGCTATCAAGAGGCCAGATCAAATGAAAAACTTATAAGGGTCTTAAAAGGCCAATACGAAGAGATTTCTTTTTGGAATATGAACCTTAAGAGATTATAAAAAGTGTTCGCAAAGAAAGAAAAGAAAGTTTTTACACGTGCCTAACGAAAAAGGATTTCTAAGCATGAATGTATGTGACTTCAAAGTAGTGTGTGGCCATGTTCTCATAGTGCATCACGTAATGATGTTTTAAAAGTGCTTATTGAGTAAGTAAGTGATAGCACATCAAGTATTTATGTTTAGAAGTGCATATTGTGTAAGCAAGTTCCTAGCATGCCATTGTTATTCGAAACTAAAAACCTATCTTGCTTGAATGTCTAGCCAAGTGCCTACGATCTATGTCACGTAGCTTAATACAACCATAGTGTTACTTAACTGCTTGTTATGTGAATATTATAAGTAATATTGCATGTAAAGGTTTTGTTTTAAGGAGTCGAGGAACACTCACTGAGCATGTGGTGGCTCACTCCATTTCCTTTCCCCTTTTTTCCTCAGGTGATTAATGAGAGACCATGTTTGCTACCGTACATAGGACTACCAGTCGTTTCTGAAAGTGTTCCTGTGAAGCTGTGTTCTGTGAAGCTACTTGTGTTCCTATTTTGGTTGATGGAATGTAAATAGGAAGCATGTAGTTGGCGCTAGCCCAGTTTCGAATTATGTAAATGATTTGAATTAATGTTGCAATGGCATAAGCCCTAATATTGAGTGTGTAACTTGTGGGGAACTCTTACTTTCTTTGAATTTAGTTGTAAAGTCACCAGGTACCCCTTAGCTTACATCCAAAATTTATAAATGTTGCAAATTTTAGGCAGAACTCTTGCAGTTTCATTATAGGATTCCCTAACTAACCTAGAGTTAAGTCGAATCTTTAAGGAAGTCTTTAGTTACTACAGCCTTAGGGGTTTCCCTCAGGGGATCCTGGCAGTGTGATGCATCTCGGGGGTAGAGGGGTGTTACATTGGGTGGTGTTAGAGCCACAGGTTTGCATATGCATCTAGATGTGACGTTAGGAGTTTCAATGTGTGAAATATGTGCTCTAAGGTGCTTACATGAGCTTACTGTGTGCTTGTGTTACATACTTGTGTGCACGAACTAGAAATATGGCTTAGGACGCCTATACAAATACGTGCATGCTAGTTTTATTCCTAACCCAGTGTGGTGATGTAGGATGGTGTTTAAAATCGTCGATTTTGAGTACCTTCCATTCTGGTTAGCTATGTGGAACGTAGTCATTTTATGGGAAACAGTGGTGAGGAGTAACTAGTGGGGACCCCTACGAGTCACTCAGAACCATTGGACCTTCAAATTCATCCGAGAAATGCCTGACACGGGAAGATGGAGTAAAGTCACCTCCGTCCTCCGTCAATTTCATGTACACATGGGGGCCTACACCGCATTTAATTCAGAGGATTAGTAGACTTCGTAATATTGGTAGAGGAATAGGTGGATTCTTTACGAGATACCCCCTTGGACAGGAGCAATGTCACCATTCAACTTATTAATACGACTTTAATTGGTCCCGCTGCTGTACAACATCTACCAACCACAATAGTTGAAAGAAATCAAATCGAATATCACCAAATGAGGCTTCTGTTCGCGGAAAACCCTCAGGCGAAGCGATACAAGCGAGTAGCCACGATGTGCATGCACTGGATAGACTCCTTTGGTGTACAATATCCCCGTGGCTGGCTGGCCACGATGCTGAGAATGAGGGAGTTAGTGGACGGAGGGCTCAATGTGGAATACTCCCCAACTTTCATATTGTGGGACCTACTAGCCCCAGTTGAGTCTGAAGGCTCGAATGAGCCAATGGTGGATAACCCTCCTGAGGAAGATTCCTCAAATGTTGATTAGAGTCGTGTGTAACCCAAAGTTTGCTAATGTATGCATTGTATCTAAATAAGTCATGGCTCGTGTACTGTCCTGGTTTCTTTCCTTCCTAAGGCATTAGTATATTGAAAGCTCCTAGGTGACTTCCGAGTTAAGTGTACCCTCGAAATGAATGAATGAGCAGGGTGGTTAACCCGATGTTTCGTAAAATGTGAATGCGTGTTTTTAGTAAGGAAAAAGAAGTATTTGTGCGATCGGAATAGGATCGCACCAATACTTATAAACTAAATTGTATCTAATATTGTACTATGCTTTTAAATGCCTTTGACAAATCTATTTTCATGCATAAAACTAAGCATCTTTGCATAAACCGTTGTGTAGCCATTGTCTCCTTGAAGGGAATCGGTGGCCGAGCCAACCGCGTTGGAAATGATCTGTTAGTTCAACAGGCCGAAACCACCTAAGTTTGGTGGTGGAACCGACCCCCTTGCATATGAAGAATGGTTAAGAAGAATGGAGAATCTATTTGAGGTGATGGACTGTCCCGAAGGCTCTAAAGTGCGCCTGGCAACCCACCAATTTGAAAAGGAGGCTGAATTCTAGTGGGGTACTGTTAAACCCCAAGTTGGTGAACCAGCTTTAACCTAGGAACAGTTAAAAACCTTGATGGATGCCTAATACTATCCCCGAGACATAAAACGGGCAAAAGAACAAGAGTATTTACGTTTGAAGCAAGGACAGATGAGTGTGACGGAGTACGCGGCAAAGTTTAATGAACTCAGTTGCTTTGCGCCCAATCAGGTTGCCATTGAAGAGATGAAAATAGATCACTTTGAACAAGGCCTCAAGGGACCAATCTAGCAAATGATAGCTGGAAATGTTTTTACTAGCTTTCAAGAAATGTATTAGAGGGCAGTGAAAATAGCCCAGGTAATAGAAGAAACTGAAGCTGAGAGTTGGCAAATAGGCCTAGCCAAAAGAAAATTTGGCCAAGGAGGATCCGGTGCTCAAGGGAACAATAGATTCAGAAACTTCAACCCCACGAGGGATCCGGGTAAAGGAATACAAGTTACGCCAAGACAAGAGATGGAACGTTGCAATCAATGCAGACGTTGGCGTTACGGTTCATATAAGTACGATATTCGAGGATGTTATGGGTGTGGTGCAATGGACCACAAACTCGCAGACTGCCCTAGAAAAGCAGGGAATTGTCAAGGTAATGTTCAAGGTTCAGGAATGGGAAGCAATCCTGTCACACAGAGAGGTCGCCCTCTTACGACCAGAACCTCGGAAGGCAACCAAGGTGGGAAAAGGCCGCAAGCAGGTGGCCGAGTGTTTTGTCTGGAAGGAGACGAGGCGGAGAACCTCACTACTACCGTATCAGGTACTCTCCTTATCAAGCATCTTTATGCTCATGTTTTATTTGATTTAGGTGCCACACATTCTTTTGTAAATCCTGCCTTTGCAAAGAAGCTCGCCAGCAAGCCTAATGAGATGGATGTACAACTATATATGACCACTCCCTTAGGATCTACCTACTACACTAAAGTTGTTTTCAAAAACTGTACTATTCAGTTGGAAGGGAGAGTTCTCCCTGTAGATCTAGTACAACTAAATATACAAGGCTGGGATGTTATTCTAGGGATGGACAGGTTAACTAAGCATAAAGTTACTATTGACTGTGAAAAGAAGTTGGTTACCTTCTTGGCCCCTGTTTGATAAAGAATTACCTTTAAGGAAAGTGGCCACCAAGTGACCATTCCAACTGTATCTGCTATGCAAGCATTCAAGATGCTGAGGAAAGGATATTAGGGTTATCTATGTGTAATTGAGGCCACATAACAAAAAGACCTAGACCTAAATGAGATTCCAGTAGCAAGGAAGTTCCCACAAGTACTCCAAGAAGTATCGGGGATACCACCCGACCGAGAAATCGAATTTACCATTGAACTCGTACCTGGAACTACCCTAATATCCAAGGCACCTTATCGAATGGCACCAGCTGAATTGACGGAATTAAAAACTCAGTTACAGGAGTTACTAGAAAAGGGGTTAATTCAGCCTAGTGTTTCACGCTGGGGAGCACCAGTGCTCTTTGTGAAAAAGAAAGATGGAAGTTTGAGGTTATGTATCGACTATCGAGAGCTAAACAAGGTGACGGTTAAGAATAAATATCCACTTCCTAGAATTGACGACTTGTTTGATCAGTTGGCCGGTGCTTCGTTGTTCTCGAAAATTGATTTGAGATCGGGGTACCATCAATTGAAGATCAAGAAGGAAGATGTGCTTAAAACCGCCTTTCGCACTCAATATGGGCATTACGAGTTCTTGGTGTTGCCATTTGGATTAACAAATGCTCCTGCCTTCTTCATGGACTTGGTCAACAGGGTCTTTAAGCCCTTCCTCGATAAATTCGTAGTGGTATTCATCGATGATATCTGGGTGTACTCCAAGACCAACGAAGAATATGCAAACCACTTACGAATGGTGTTGAAAACCCTAGAAGAGCACAAGCTATATACCATGTTTATAAAGAGCGAGTCTTGGTTAGAAAAGGTGCAATTCCTAGGACATAAAGTGACCAAAGATGGCATTTCGGTGGACTCGGCAAGGGTAGAAGCCATTATAAATTGGCCAAGATCCACAAATGTCTCCGAAGTGCGAAGCTTCTTAGCTATGGCTGGCTACTATCGATGATTTGTATAGGGATTTGCTATACTGGTGTTGAAGGTTTTTTTTCGAGGTGGTGAATGTAAAAATTAAAAACTAAATTAAAGTGAGTGAATAAAAGGGGAAAAGGATACCTCAAGCACCTACGGTTGTCAATCGTAATACTTAAGGGTCGGTCCTCAGGGAAGACGTGAGATTTTTAGTCACTAACTGATTAACTAAACTAAATGGAATTACTTAAAGCAATCTAATAACCTAAACAATCTAAACCTAAACTAATCCTTATATCACTTATCCAAATTAAACCAAACTAATTGTGAATTAAGCATGAATTTTTAGCAGAGTTAACTAACTAACATTATTCCAAAATTGATCCAAAATTGAACATGGTTTCAATTCAATACAATAAACAAAACAGAACCTCAAAATTAAAACAAAGCAAGCAATAGGGGAAGGGGGAAACAGACCCGAAACAAAACGAAGGCAGCAATGGAAAGGAAAAATTTAACTGGAATCGAATAGGCAGCAGGAACAGGGGAAAGGAATTACCAAAAGCCTCGATAAACATCAAGAACATGACTCATTTTTTTAGCCATTCGAACAGCAAGAAAGAGGGGCAGAACATCAACAGGAAACTCACCAGCAGAACCGAAACAGAGGTACAGGGGAAGGGGAAGGAAGAAATGGAATGAAAGTATAACAACCTAACTCACTATATTAGAACCAAAATCATCGTCAATAACTAATTCATTCAATAAAGCACATCAACTCAATCAGCCGGGTTTAGAGACAATTAAAAAGAAGCAAGGATCGGGAAACAAACCCCATGACAAAGAGCATCTGAACTCGACACAGGTGAGGAATTCGACCACAACCAATGTCACTGTCATCCAGATCAAAGCTCGAGCAGGGGAAGGGTAATTTACGACTAAGGGGAAGGGGGTATCGCAAAATCGAACGAACCTAGGCCTAGAACACTTCGTTTACAAGCCAAAATCAGGAATATCTACTCCAGAATATCAAAGGAATGTTCGATTACATGAAATTAAAGCCAAAAAAAATGAATCTGAAATCGAGTTTAAACTTGGAGGAAACGAAGAACAAACCCTAATTCACTAATACTGAAAATTAAAATGTAATTAAAGCTAAAACTAACTTAAAGCTTAAATTGAACCTAATCTAAGCTAGAATTACCTAAAAAACTCGAACTTGAACCCTTCAGCGGCGTCTCTGCAACGCTTAAATACCCGAAACCCATCTCGATCTCGACCCTTCGTCTGGTGGTGGTGTGCTGGACGGTTAAGATGAGGCCAGCGAAGGGTGGGACGTGGCCTGGTGTTTGTGGTGGTGGATGAGTTTGGGAAAACCGTGGGTTAGGGTGGTTTTGGGTTTCGGGGTTTTGGGATAACTGTGGGCTGGGTGGTGATTTCTGGGTTTGGGAAGGGGATGTGCTGGAGGAGAGACAGAGATGACGAGGTAGAGAGAGAAGGAGGAAGGAGATGGAACGGGTGTGAGAGGGAGCAGAGAACTCGGTGAAGCGGAGTTCTGGGAATGGAGGACGCGAGGCAGGGAATGGAGAAGAAGACGGACGTGAAGAGGAAGGGGAGGGGGTCTTTAAACTGAACCGGTTCAAGCGAACCGGTTGTCCTCTGAACCGGCCGGTCCGGTTTATGCTGGACCGGTCTGGTTTTTCCTTCTTCTTTCTTTGGCTGGTTTTCATCGATTTTTGGCCCGGTTCTTCAACCTCCGACATTTCTTCTATTTTTCTCACTTTTTCTGCCATTTAAGCCCTTTTTCCGCATTTTTTCAAAATCTGCAAAATAAAATAAACTCAATTAAAAACCTAAAAAATATTATTAAAACGAGCATAAAGCCGGTGAAAAAGTACCTTAAAAATTGCACATTTTTAGCTCAAACAAATACTCCCACACCAAGATTTTGCTAGTCCTCGAGTAAAATAAACTAAGCTAACTAAAAGAAAATGAAAATAAGAAAAAGAAAATCCTAACTCATTGTCGTAGGAAACACGATTGCATTTAGCGTATGCAACAAGCCCTTTAAACCCCTTGGACTCCCAAGTGGACGAGTGAGGTCTCGTGAGGGTTTCAAAGTGAAATACCCACAAATTTATTCAAAAATAAAAGAAAAATCTTTTTTTGGTTTTTTGCAAAACTGATATGTGCAAAACTTGGGAGACATATGCACAACTCCGAATCAGCTAAATCACCCATGTGCTTAATTATTAACCTGTATATACATAAAATGTACATCAAAGCCCTCTACCTCTAAATGGCATCAAAACACTGATTTTTCACTCCATTGAACATCAAGATTTGAATCCATCCTGGTGTTTGTGTGCAAGTGAATCATCATCCCCAGGACTCAGATTTATCAGAACAGACTCAATCCCACTTAGTTGATATAACTGCATTATTCTTATACTGACTTTGGAACCAAGCTTTCACAGTAGCAATATTGCCTCAAAGGGTAACGCCCAGTAGCGCATGCCTCAAAGGGATACTTGTCATTCCAAATTTTATTATTTTTCTTTATTTATCATACAATTTTTTTTCATTTTTTTTCCAAAGTAATCATGCCATAAGCTAGTGGGAGAATCATTTCATGGAAACCTAAAACCTAAAGACAATGATGAAAGGATAAACAAGGACTGGATTACACAACCCATAATGAACAACTGGAGTTAGAATCAGGGCTTAGAATATCATATTCAAAGTTGGAGAATTATCATGCACATCCTGTTTATATACAAACTAACAACAAAAGCACAGGGGATTCAAACTAATTAGAAAAAGTACAAACGTCCCCAAAAACAACAAAAATTTTGAAAATTTTCGAAAAAGGTCAAAAAAGGTAGCACCTCACCCCCACACCAAAACTTCACAATGTCCTCATTGGGAGAATTAAGGCGCTAAAAAGCAAACACATAAACTATACAACCGTAAAACCTAAAATATATACAACTAGAACACCACTAAAAACATAAAACCAAAAACAAAATAAAACCAAAATGAAAAAGAAAAAGCAAGACTAAAATCAAAGAAACACACAAAAACAAACCACAACCCTAAAAACTAAAGAAAAGAAGACAAAAATCAAAATCAGAACAAAAATCAAAACAAAACCAAATACACACATATATTTACCAAAAGAAAAACTAAACAAAAATGAAAGACCAACTAAATTGCAAACAAAAAGAAATCTAAAGCAAAATAAAGGAAAAGAAAAACAAAAATGAAACAAGAATGAAAGTAAGATGAAAATAAAAAAAGGAAAATAAAAATGAAAGTCAAATGAAATAAACAAAAAATGAAATAAACAAAAATAATGAAAATAAAATGAAAGAAAAGTATTTACAAAATGAAAAACTAAAACATACTAAACTAAAGAAACAAAGTATTTACAACTAACACATATTCACAAAATCCTAATATATACAACTAAATACAAAAAGAAATGAAAGAAATAAAAGAAAAGAAAAGAAGAGTGGAACGATCATACCAGGTTGGATACAGGTTGTACCCAAACTATAAAGTGTATGGACCATTAGTGTAACACCTCCAGCCCCTAGGGCCAAAAGCGTTACGTTTTCCTATCTTCTTACTTAAATTTTGGGACGAAAAAGACAAAATTTGCCTTGAAAACTGAACGTTTCTAGGCTAAACGCCTTACACTAAGTCCCTGTAAATCTACGGAAGCGTAAACATTTAAAACATAACTCAACGGTCACACGCCGGAGTTCATAACTCGACGAGCCACCCGCTCGGAGTACACCAAACATAATAGTTCATTAATACAGAAACAGTAAAAGATACAACTCAACGGTTCACACAACCGGAGTATGGGGTTTACATCCCAAAACATAACCAACTTCAACAAAAAGACATCTAACTGACCAGATGGTTGGCTCATATGGTCATACAGAGTGACTCATAACCAATATGCATTACATGAACTTAGAATACTGTTTACAAACGTTTACAAACTAAAAAGGGCTTTACATGACTCCTTAAAGACGTAAATAGGCACAAATGACACCTTGCAAGCAATAATCGATTCCAACTGATTCAACTTCTTCCTATCATAAAGAAAACCTGGGGGAAAAGGGGAAAGAGTAGTGGGATGAGCAACCACACGCTCAGTGAGTGTCCCCCAACCGCCTTAAAACCAAAACCGTTGCAGGCAATAATATCTTTACTAATCACATATCACGTAGCCATACTATAATATCATAATAGGCATTCACGAAGTTCTTATAGAAATATCACTAACCATAAGCTTCACTTTACCCACTTAACATATTTCTAGGTCCTTAAATGACCAAACTTCTTGACTACAGGCAGTTAAACACTTAGGCAAGCAATGAAGCTAAGCACATAATGTTCTTTCTCATAAACATAACTCATAATATCCACTTAATGAACAATTAGGTCACACTATGGCTATAATAATAAGCTACATGTCACGGATTGTAAACACTTAAACATGATAGGTTCTTAGTTTCAATAGAGGTGACATGTTAGGAACTTGCTTACATATCATGTGACTCTAAACATAACATTGGATGCACTATCACCTATATGCTCAATACGTACTTGAAGAAGTCATTACATAATGCATCATGAAAACTAACATGGCCACTTGCTTGCTTGAAAACACATACTTCTAACTATAGTGCTTGGAAGTCACCACATGTTGAAAACACATACTTCTAACTATAGTGCTTGGAAGTCACCACATGATGCATCATGAAAACTAACATGGCCACTTACTTGCCTGAAAACACATACTTCTAACTATAGTGCTAGTACACTCACTTTGAAGTCACATATTCTTTACGATCACATGCTTTGAAGTTTCAAGTGTAGACACTTTCGTTTCTTTCTTTACAAACATAACTCATTCATAAAGTATACTTAGAGCATGCATATATCACACATCGGAAGCTTTCTTGCTTTTTACTAAAAACACTTCATTTAGCCATTGAGGCTCTTAAAAACTCTTCTGTTAGCCCCTTGAGGCTCTTAAAACTCTTCTCTTTCATCTTGGTCGTATAATGACCCTTAAAACTTTCTTTCTGAAATACTTCAAAAGGCAAAGTGCCAACTACTTTTCTTATTTAATAAGAAACTACTTCTGGGCATAAGATCATAAAGTGCTGGTTGGGAGAGATCTACACTCAATCCCCTAAGCTCTTACTCCCGGGATGGCAACTAACTTTTGGACCTTACCCCTCGTCAGGGTCTCTAGGGACTACTCCCTAGGCTATATAGAGATTCCCCCGTTCAAGCAGGTTCACTCCCTATCTGATGTCCCTATGCACTTATCTTAGCCATTTAAACTGGTCTTAACGACTAGTAAGTTTGCTGCCTCTCACAGCGAAATCATTTTTCATACAACTCACGCTTTTGTAAAACTCTTTAGGGATTCCCCCGTTCAAACGAGTTCACTCCCAAAACTGTTTGCATTTAATTAAAATAGGCCATCATGCATTAATAGTTATGGCTACTATCATTTGAAAATATGAAATCTTTCTTTGAAAAACTCACTCTTATGCACATCATGCAATTTAAGCATTTAAGCACATATATCACATATATCACATTTAAGCACTTCATATCAATTCAACACAATGAGCCACACATGGCCTTGCAATCCACACGATTGCGGTTAATTCACAACCCAGTCTCCCTCCTCACTTTCATCGTACCACAAGACCTCAAACGCTCATAATGTTGTCCTCAAACCATGCAACTACTAGCTCGTTTCATCAATTTATTAATCACAATATGTTATCATATTGGCTTATATAAAAGAGAATGAGGTTTAAGCTCTTACCTGAACAACCACACCATTCAGCCACATATAACCACATTTCTTTATGATCGACAACACTTTATTTAGTACATCAAACATTCTAATCATATACAATGCATTTCGAAGTACTTTCCTACGCATGAACGTACTAAGAAGGGATTTCAAATGAAAGCTAATATAATTCAATAGCCTTGAATTTAGTTTGATTACATGCATTGGCTAGTTTTAATTCGAATCGAGGCTAAACATGTTAAAACAACTTCGGAATTGATTCTTTTTCACATATTAGCTAATTAACTTGAGTCGAAGCTAAACACATTCATATATCTTTGAAATTAATCCCCTTTCATGCATTAACTAATTACTTGAATCGAAGCTAAACATGTTAAACTAACTTCGTTTTTAATTCTTTTTATACATTAGCTAACTTTAGTCGAATTCAAGCTAAACACGTTCATATAACTTTGAATTTAATCCCTTTTTCACATATTAGCCAAATAACTTGAATAGAAGCTATACACGTTAACACAACTTCAATTTTAATTCCTTTTTCACACGTTATCTCATTAACTTGAATCGACGCTAAGCACGTTAATATAACTTTGTTTTTAATTCTTTTTCATGCATTAACTCCTCAACTTGAATCAAGGTTAAACACGTTAATATAACTTCGAATTAACAGTTCACACATGGTTTTCATTCATGAACTTGAATCAATGCTAAAGGCACATAATTCGCATTGATTTACAATTTCAGGCATCAATCAACCAAATGAATCGAACCTAAGCATGAACAGCTCATTTCTTGGCATTTCTAACGAATTTAACAAACCCTAACTTGACATGCAACATCAATCTGCTGAAAACATTTTCGAAATTAATACTAATGTAGGAGGCGAGGAACACCCACCTCGATTCCATGCTAGAGGACTCTTTCTAAGCGTTTTCGAACTCGATTTGGATGCTAGGAAGCTTCAATCTTCGACCCAATTAGTCCCAAACGCACGCCCAATAGCTGAGACCAAACCCTATGCCGAATGCCTTGCTTGACCGAAACCCTAGGTCCCGAATTGGTGACGTTTGTGGCTGATTTGGGTTGAATTTGGCCAATCGACTTATGGGGGAGGTTGATTCTGGGTGTTTGGCCGGATTCCGGCATGTGGGTGGCGCTTCGAGGCCACCCGAAGTGCCGTTGACCGACTCTGTTCGCGACAAGGAGCAAAGAGGAGAGGGGGTGGTGGTCGATGGTGAGTGGTCGCACCCAGGGGACCGCCGTGGTCCATCCCTGGCTCACCGGCGACGCCCAAGGCAGTAGTGGCTGGCGGTTCTGCGTGAGGAGGAAGAAGAGGAGAAGCAAAGGAGAGAGAGGGTCGCGAGTTAGAGAGAGAGGGGGGGGTCGGGGTACTGTTTTCGGGTTCCCAGGCCCGAGAGCCTCCCCCCCCTTTTTGTTCTAGTTTCTTTTCCCTTTTTTTTTGGCTCAGTAACATCATTCAACTGATTCCCGGTCGCATACTCGTTAGTGGTTAGGCTAAACTTGAGTTGAAACGAACTACGACTAACATTTCAGTTTAAACGTTGGAAATCGATTAAGTAAAATGGAAAACGATTTTAAAAACTTGGTTTAGCATCGATTCAAACATTTTATAAATAAGTAACGTCAATAATAACATCAATCAAATAGTCATTCTTTTTAATGAAATTAATCGTTTAACGACTAGATTAAACTATCAATATAATTTAAAGACATAAACGGCACGAATTAACTTTAAAATCAATAATAGCAATAATAATCCTTTTTTTTAAATAAAATTACAGCTTCCAAAAGCAAATTGATAATCATTTAACTCTTGTAGTCGCTAAAAATACGATTTTATAGCGTAAAAAAGGTAATACAGGCAACTTAACGAAAAACGAAAATGCGGGGTCTTACAATCAGCCACTCCATATTAAGCTGAAAAAGTGCTACGCAAATCAAAACTCGTTAGAGCACGTAACAGCTTATCAAACAAGGATGCCCAACTCTCAATAGCATAACGACTATGAAACGCAGGGAGTTGGCACCAGATTGAGTACATCCATATAGTCAATAAAGCACAGTTAAGGTCCCGTTGCAACTTATCAAAAAGTTGGGCCCAATCAGGAATGAAATGAACATACTCAAAAAGAGCCAGTGGTGAGGTCATGGGCCTAGAAATTGGATCAGCAAGAACAAACTGTCTAGGCAAAGCAAAGGGTTCTAAATCCACAAGTCCTTTAAGTTCAATATGCATATGAGTCTGGTCTAAAGTAAAATTATCAGTGGTAATCATCTCAGACTCAACAGATTCAGACTTGCTAGGTTCAAAAAGGAAGTCAGTTTGGATGGAATTAAAAGAAAATGACTCATAATCAGCACGAAAACCATCATCAGAACTTCCGTGGATACCAAACTCACCAGAAAAAGATTCACATTCTATAGGCAGAATATTATCATCAAAGTCAAGCATAGTGAGTTCAGGTATCTCATCATGCAACTCCTGTGAAACATCTTTCGAATCATCCAAATCATGAAACTCTACTGCAGGTATGATGCTTATTTCTAGCTCACTATCAAAATCAGATTGTTCATCAGTAACATTTTTAGGTGAGCTAGTGTAGGGTGCAAGATCTGATGATAGAGACTTAGGGAGGTCACTTTCTTGTTCTAAACTAGGCAAACACATGTTTTCATTCAAATCAGGCCTAGTAGAATAAGAAGGTTCAAAAACATCACAGAGATCAATATCAGGCTTAGGAGATCCTAAACTAGAATCAATCTCACTAGAAGTCTCCCTATTTTGATTAAAACATTGAGAATATTCAGCAATTCTCAATTTCATGGTCTCTATAAATTGATCAGTCATATCATCAATTTTGATCATTTGATCAGTCATATCATCAATTTTCTTTTCAAGTCTTGCACAGGTAGTACGATAAGGACACGTAGAAACATCATGATAAGGAGATTCACAACAATCACACAGCACAGGAGGCATATAAGAATAAGATGGGTCATATGGGTTTAGAAAATGATCTTGGGGGGAAGGATTAGCATAAAAATCATACTCATCAGAAGTTGGGTATCCAGAAAACTGATTAGCTTGTTCAAACTCGTAAGTTTCCCAACCTAAATTTTCAAAGAAATCCCAAACTTCATCTTGAGTTTTAGATAACAATCCTAGCAAACCCCCTGGGCACATTGTAAGACCCGCCTTTGTTATTTTTATGTTAAGTTGCCTGTATTACCTTTTTATATTATAAAATCGTATTTTTAGTAACTATATGAGTTAAATGATTATCGATTTGCTTTTGGAAGCTGTAATTTTATTAAAAAAAAGGATTATTATTGCTATTATTGATTTTAAAGTTAATTCGTGTCGTTTATGTCTTTAAATTATATTGATAGTTTAATCTAGTCGTTAAACGATTAATTTCATTAAAAAGGACGATTGCTTGATTTATGTTATTATTGACGTTACTTATTTATAAAATGTTTGAATTGATGCTAAACCGAGTTTTTAAAATCGTTTTCCATTTTACTTAATGGATTTCCAACGTTTAAACTGAAATGTTAGTCGTTGTTCGTTTCAACTTAAGTTTAGCCTAACCACTAACGAGTACGGGACCGGGAATCAGTTGAATGATGTTGTTGGGCCAAAAAAAAAGGGAAAAAGAAACTAGAACAAAAAGGGGGGGGGGAGGCTCTCGGGCCTGGGAACCCGAAAACAGTACCCTGACCCCCCTCTCTCTCTAACTCGCGACCCTCTCTCTCCTCCGCTTCTCCTCTTCTCCTTCCTCGCGAAAAACCCGACACCACCACCACTTGCGTCGCCGGTGAACCAAGGAGGGACCACGGCGGTCCCCTGGGCGGCCACCGACCATCACCACCCCCTCTTCTCTTCTCTCCTCGCTGTGAACATAGCCGGCCAGCCTCGAATCATCGGCCACGTATCGGAATCTGGCCGAACACCCAGTAGATTTGGAGCATGCTAGGTGAGTTTCGAACCTCTTCTCTTCTACAAATTGGATTCTCACCCTAATTCCTTCTCGATTGTGCCTAAATTCCTCAGAAATCGCGAGGTAGGGTTTTGGGTTTGGGCTAGGTCGAGTCAGGCGTGAAGAGTGGAGGAGTACCTGGCTGTTGTTGTTCGATTTTGGCCTCAATTCAAGCTGAATTGCGTGTCTCTAGCAAAGAACCGAGGTGGGTGTTCCTCGCCTGCTAAATTAGTATTAATTTCGAAAATGTTTTTAGCAGATTGATGTTGCATGTCAAGTTAGGGCTTGTTAAATTCGTTAGAAATGCCAAGAAATGAGCTGTTCATGCTTAGGTTCGATTCATTTGGTTTATTGATGCCTGAAATTGTAAATCGATGTGAGTTATGTGCCTTTAGCATTGATTCAAGTCCATGAATGAAAACCATGCGTGAATTGTTAATTCGAAGTTATATTAACGTGTTTAACTGCGATTCAAGTTGAGGAGTTAATGCATGAAAAAGAATTAAAAACGAAGTTATATTAACGTGCTTAGCATCGATTCAAGTTAATGAGATAACGTATGAAAAAGAATTAAAATCGAAGTTGTGTTAACGTGCTTAGCTTCTATTCAAGATATTTAGCTAATATATGAAAAGGGATTCATTTCGAAGGTCTATGAATGTGTTTAGCTTGAATTCGATTAAAGTTAGCTAATGTATAAAAAGATTTAAAAACGAAGTTAGTTTAACATGTTTAGCTTCGATTCAAGAAATAAGTAATGCATGAAAAGGGATTGATTTTGAAGTTATATGAACGTGTTTAGGTTCGACTCAAGTTAATTAGTGAACATGTGAAAAAGAATTAATTTCGAAGTTGTTTTAACATGTTTAGCTTCGATTCGAGTTAAACCAACTAATGCATGTAATCGAATTAAATTTGAAGCCATTGAAATATGTTTAGTTTCATTCAAACCCCTTTTTAGTACGTTCATGCTTAGGGAAGTTTCCTTCGAAATGCATCATATATGTTAGATTTAAATCATGTTTGATTTACTTAGTAAAGTGTTGTCGACTAATGACTAAATGTGGTTATATATGGCTGAAAGGTGCTATTTGCTCAGGTAAGAGCTTAAACCTCACTCTCTTTTATATAAGCCAATATGATAACATATTGTGATTAATAAATTGATGAATCAAGCTAGTAGTTGGATGGTTTGAGGACAACATTATGAGCGTTTGAGGTCTTGTGGTACGGTGAAAGTGAGGAGGGAAACTGGGTTGTGAATTAACCGCAATCGTGTGGATTGCGAGACCATGTGTGGCTCATTGTGTTGAATTGATATGAAGTGCTTAAATGTGGTATATGTGATATATGTGCTTAAATGTTTAAATTGCATTATGTGCATAAGAGTGAGTTTTTCAAAGAAAGAATTCATGTTTTCAAATGATAGTAGCCATAACTATTAATGCATGATGGCCTATTTTAATTAAATGCAAACAGTTTTGGGAGTGAACTCGCTTGAACGGGGGAATCCCTAAAGAGTTTTACAAACGCGTGAGTTGCATGATAAAGGATTTCGCTGTGAGAGGCAGCAAACTTATTAGTCGTCAAGACCAGTTTAAATGGCTAAGATAAGTGCATAGGGACAACAGATATGGAGTGAACCTGCTTGAATGGGGGAATCTCTATATAGCCTAGGGAGTAGTCCCTAGAGACCCTGACGAGGGTTAAGGTCCAAAAGTTAGTTGCCATCCCGGGAGTAAGAGCTTAGCGTGAGTTGATCTCACTGGGATTGAGTGTAGATCTCTCCCAACCAGCACTTTATGATCTTATGCCCAGAAGTAGTTTCTTATTAAATAAGAAAAGCAATTGGCACTTTGCCTTCTGAAATATTTCAGAAAGAAAGTTTTAAGGGTCATTATGCGACCAAGATGAAAGAGAAGAGTTTTTAAGAGCCTCAAGAGGCTAAAAGAAGATTTTTTATGAGCCTCAAGGGCTAAATGATGTGTTTTCAAAGAAAAGAAACAAAGTTTACTGTGTATGACTGTGCATACCATATGAATGAGATCTAAGTAAAGTATCAAAAGTGTTATGTGCATGTTCTAAGTATAACTTATGAATGAGGTACTACGTAAGATACAAGTATGAAAGGAAAGTGTTTACACTCGTGACTTCAAAGCATGTAACTTTAGAGATTATGTGATTTCAAAGTGAGTCTCCAAGCATTATAACCAGATGTAAGTGATTTCAAGGTGATATGTAGCCATATTCTTCACACGAGCATCATGTAACGGCTTATTGAAATGAGTAGTAATGCATCCAATGTTATGTTTAGAGTCACATGATATGTAAGCAAGTCCCTAACATGCCACCTCTATTGAAACTAAGAACCTATCATGTTTAAGTGTTTACAATCTGTGACATGTAGCTTATTATTATAGCCATAGTGTGACCTAAATGTTCATTAAGTGGATATTATGAGTTATGTTTATGAGAAAGAACGTTATGTGCTTAGCTTCATTGCTTGCCTAAGTGTTTAACTGCCTGTAGTCAAGAAGTTTGGTCATTTAAGGACCTAGAAATATGTTAAGTGAGTAAAGTGAAGCTTATGGTTAGTGATATTTCTATAAGAACTTCGTGAATGCCTATTATGATATTATAGTATGATCACGTGATATGTGAGTAGTAAAGATATTATTGCCTCCAACGGTTTTGGTTTTAAGGGGGTTGGGGGACACTCACTGAGCGTGTGGTTGTTCATCCCACTACTCTTTCCCCTTTTCCCCCAGGTTTTCTTTATGATAGGAAGAAGTTGAATTAGTTGGAATCGATTATTGCTTGCAAGGTGTCATTTGTGCCTATTTACGTCTTTAAGGAGTCATGTAAAGCCCTTTTTAGTTTGTAAACGTTTGTAAACAGTATTCTAAGTTCATGTAATGAATATTGGTTATGAGTCGCTCTGTATGGCCATATGAGCCAACCATCCGGTCAATTAGATGTCTTTTGGCTGAAGTTGGTTATGTTTTGGGATGTAAACCCGATACTCCGGTTGTGTGAACCGTTGAGTTGTATCTTTTACTGTTTCTGTATTAATGAACTATTATGTTTGGTGTACTCCGAGCAGGTGGCTCGTCGAGTTATGAACTCCGGCGTGTGGTCGTTGAGTTATGTTTTAAATGTTTACGCTTCCGTTGATTTACAGGGACTTATTATAAGGCGTTTAGCCTGGGAAAGTTCAGTTTTCAGGGGAAATTCTGTCCGTTTCATCCCAAAATTTAAGTAAGAAGATAGGAAAACGCAACGCTTTCGGCCCTAGGGGCTAGGGGTGTTACACACATGGACTCAACATGACCACGAAATTCAGAATTTAGACCGAAAACAATGACCTCACAGATTTCCCAATTTTGAAAGGTTTGAGGCAATTGAGCACGATAATCATTACGTCGCGAAAAATAGCTCGAAAAAGGTTTATGCTCATATTGTGGGAAACTGAAAACTGGCATTTTGAAAATTTTTAAAGTTTTTTGAAGTTTTTTCAATTTTTTTGGATTTTTGGTTTTTCACTTTTTTTGGGGGGTTTTGAAATTTCTAATTTTTTTTGTGGTTTTTGTAATTTTCTAATGTTTTTGAATTTTTAAGCATTTTTCATTTTTTTTGGATTTTTGGAGATTTTTCAATTTTTTTTTTGGGATTTTTGGGTTTTTCAAATGTTTTTGGATTTTTGGTTTCGTCAAAAACGAAAAACGATTCCAAAATGAGAAATTGAAAATCGATTCGAAACTTAAAGTTACGAAATGACTAACAAGAACTCATTAAGTAAATAACAACTAAACAAAATAACAACGAAACTAAACAAATACGAAAGCAACTAAAAACATGACCAAATCTCAGCGTCTTCCCCGTCAACGGCGCCAAAAATTATTGACGGTTTTTTTCGAGGTGGTGAATGTAAAAATGAAAAACTAAATTAAAGTGAGTGAATAAAAGGGGAAAAGGATACCTCAAGCACATACGATTGTCAATCGTAATATTTAAGGGTCGATCCTCAGGGAAGACGTGAGATTTTTGGTCACTAACTGATTAACTAAACTAAATGGAATTACTTAAAGCAATCTAATAACCTAAACAATCTAAACCTAAACTAAACCTTATATCACTTATCCAAATTAAACCAAACTAATAGTGAATTAAGCATGAATTTTTAGCAGAGTTAACTAACTAACATTATTCCAAAATTGAACATGGTTTCAATTCAATACAATAAACAAAACAAAACCTCAAAATTAAAACAAAGCAAGTAACAGGGGAAGGGGGAAACAGACCCGAAACAAAACGAAGGCAGCAATGGAAAGGAAAAATTTAACTGGAATCGAATAGGAAGCAGGAACAGGGGAAAGGAATTACCAAAAGCCTCGATGAACATCAAGAACATGACTCATTTTTTTAGCCATTTGAACAGCAAGAAAGAGGGGCAGAACATCAACAGGAAACTCACCAGCAGAACCAAAACAGAGGTACAGGGGAAGGGGAAGGAAGAAATGGAATGAAAGCATAACAACCTAACTCACTATATTAGAACCAAAATCATCGTCAATAACTAATTCATTCAATAAAGCACATCAACTCAATCAACCGGGTTTAGAGACAATTAAAAAGAAGCAAGGATCGGGAAATAAACCCCATGACAAAGAGCATCTGAACTCGACACAGGTGAGGAATTCGACCACAACCAATGTCACTGTCATCCAGATCAAAGCTCGAGCAGGGGAAGGGTAATTTACGACTAAGGGGAAGGGGGTGTCGCAAAATAGAACGAACCTAGGCCTAGAACACTTCGTTTACAAGCCAAAATCAGGAATATCTACTCCAGAATATCAAAGGAATGTTCGATTACATGAAATTAAAGCCAAAAAGAATGAATTTGAAATCGAGTTTAAACTTGGAGGAAACGAAGAACAAACCCTAGTTCACTAATACTGAAAATTAAAATGTAATTAAAACTAAAACTAACTTAAAGCTTAAATTGAACCTAATCTAAGCTAGAATTACCTAAAAAACTCGAACTTGAACCCTTCAATGGCGTCTCTGCAACGCTTAAATACCCGAAACCCATCTCGATCTCGACCCTTCGTCTGGTGGTGGTGTGCTGGACGGTTAAGATGAGGCCAGCGAAGGGTGGGACGTGGCCTGGTGTTTGTGGTGGTGGATAGGTTTGGGAAAACCGTGGGTTGGGGTGGTTTTGGGTTTCGGGGTTTTAGGATAACTGTGGGTTGGGTGGTGATTTCTGGGTTTGGGAAGGGGATGTGCTGGAGGAGAGAGAGAGATGACGAGGTAGAGAGAGAAGGAGGAAGGAGATGGAACGGGTGTGAGAGGGAGCAGAGAACTCGGTGAAGCGGAGTTCTAGGAATGGGGGACGCGAGGCAGGGAATGGAGAAGAAGACGGACGCGAAGAGGAAGGGGAGGGGGTCTTTAAACTGAACCGGTTCAAGCGAACCGGTTTTCCTCTGAACCGGTCGGTCCGGTTTATGCTAGACCGGTCTGGTTTTTCCTTTTCTTCTTCTTTCTTTAGCCGGTTTTTCATCGATTTTTGGCCCGGTTCTTCAACCTCCGACATTTCTTCTATTTTTCTCACTTTTTCCGCCATTTAAGCCCTTTTTCCGCATTTATTCAAAATCTGCAAAATAAAATAAACTCAATTAAAAACCTAAAAAATATTATTAAAACGAGCATAAAGCCGGTGAAAAAGTACCTTAAAAATTGAACATTTTTAGCTCAAACAACTGCCCTTACCTATCACCAAACTACTTTGGAAGACCAATAAATTTGAATGGACCACAGAGTATGAAGATAGCTTTCAAGAACTAAAGAAACGATTGGTATCTGCCCCAATACTAGCAATACCTAAGGGCAATGAAGGGCTTGTAATCTACAATGATGCATCCAAGAAGGGTCTGGGATGTGTATCAATGCAAAAAGGCAGACTTATCGCTTATGCCTCTCGACAATTGAAGCCTTACGAAGAAAATTATCCAACACACGGCCTAGAATTGGCCGCAGTTGTGTTTTCCTTGAAAATCTGGAGACATTACCTCTACGGAGTAAGGTGTGAGGTATATACTGATCATAAGAGCCTGAAACACATTTTTACTCAGAAAGAGTTGAATATGAGGCAAAGAAGATGGTTAGAACTCCTGAGGGATTATGATATGGAGGTTAAATATCACCCTGGTAATGCAAAAGTCGTGGCCGATGCGCTGAGTAGGAAGTCTACTTGGACAGTGGCCTGCTTACTTACGCAAGAAAGGAGACTCCTGAGATAGCTCGACATGCTACAAATAGAAGTGGTGCTACAAGGGAATCAAAGCTACTTAGCAGCGCTTTAAATCTCTTCGCCATTAGTTGAACAAATTAAGCAACAACAGAAAGATGACCCTGAACTTCAGAAGATAAGGAAGGGTGTGGAAAAAGTAAAGAATAAGGAATTTTCTATCCAAAATGAAGTACTTTGGTATGGTAGCAGACTGTGTGTTCCAAATGTGACAACTCTCAAAATGGAGTTATTAAAGGAAGCACACAACTCCACACTCGCTACTCACCCTGGGGGTATGAAGATGTACCATGACTTGAAAACCTATTACGGGTGGATTGGGATGAAAGGGACATTGCAGACTTCGTGGCGCAGTGTCTCACCTATCAAAAGGTGAAAACTGAGCATCAAAAAACTGGAGGATGACTACAACCTTTGCCAATCCCAGTGTGGAAATGAGAACACATTACCTTGGATTTTACTATGGTAATGCCAAGAACCACTAAGCAACATGATAGTGTTTGGGTGATAGTTAATAGGCTGACTAAGGCTCCACATTTCTTAGCTATTAGAGCCACTTTCACCTCTAAGCAACTGCCTGATCTGTACATCAAGGAGATAGTCAGATTGTATGGTGTGTCGCTCAGTATTGTGTCAGACCGTGATACCAAATTCATATCCCGCTTCTAGCATGGTTTTGAAAGTGCAATGGGTACAAAACTGCATCTAAGCACAACCTTCCACCCTCAAACAGACGGTCAAACCAAAAGAACCATCCAAACCCTGGAAGACATGTTAAGGGCCTATGCACTCGATTATGCCAGGACTTGGTATCATAACTTGCCTCTAGTCGAGTTTACATATAATAACAGCTACCACGCCAGTATCGGTGTGGCCCCTTTTGAGCTATTATATGGTGGACGTTGTAGAACTCCTACTTGTCGCCAAGGTAGAGTTAATTGATCAAATGATCGAAATAATTAAGACAATATGTAAAAGGCTACAAGTCGCCCAGAGTAGGAAAAAGAACTACGTGGATATTAGGAGAAGGCCACTGGAGTTTGAAGTTGGAGACCATGTATTTTTGAAGGTATCCCCACTCAAGGGAAGCATAAGATTTGGGCAAAAAGGAAAACTGAGCCCAAGGTTCTTTGGACCATTTGAGATTCTCCAGAAAGTGGGATCGGTCGCGTACCGACTGGCCTTACCACCCTCGTTGCAAGGCATTCACATCGTATTTCATGTATCCAGTCTTCGGCAGTACATTCCAGATCCGTATCATGTCATACGATATGAACCCCTGCAAGTCAAAGAGAATCTCACCTATGTAGAAGAACCCAATAGAATTTTGGAGACAACAGAGAAGAAACTCAGAAATAGGAGCATTTCGTATGTTAAGGTGCTATGGAAACATCACAAGGTGGCAGAAGCAACTTGGGAGTTAGAAAGCGAAATGCGTGAAAAATACCCCGTGCTATTTCTATCAGGTAAGCAAGTTCGAGGGTGAAATTCTTTTAAGGGTCGCAGAGTGTAAGGGCAGTACTTTCATTTTATTGTTGACTAACTGTTTCAGATGCTAAATTTACGAATCTGCATTTGAATTATTTTCAACAAGGGTATTATGTCGTCTGTGTGCGCTTTTAACAATTAATTTCATTAAATGGAACGACTGTATTATTAATGTTATTATTGTCATTACTTATTTAGAAAATTATTGAATTGATGTTAACCGAAGTTTTTAAAATCGTTATTCGTTTTATTTAGTTGATTCCCAAGTTTAATTAGGATGCCAGTTGTAGGGCATTTCAACTCGAGCTTAGACCAGTCGATAATGAAATTGGGAATAGGATTTAACTAGTGCAGTATTAAACTGCGAAAAACAAAAGAAAAAAAAAGAAAAAGAGAAATAGCAAAAGGGGGGGGGGGAACAAATTTTAGGCCAGAGACACAGAACCCCCGATCCTCTCTCTCTCCTCTTCTTCCCCTCATCTCGGACGCAACCACCAGGCAACCTCCGCCTGCCATCTTCTTCCTCCACCACGCGTCCCTGGTGAGAGAAGGAGAACGGTGACCCCCTGCCACGCCTCAATCACCGCCGACCATAGCCATTCCCGCTCCTCCATTTCTTGCTGTTGAATCGAGCCGGGGAGCCACGTTTGGTAGCCCTGAATTGGCCACCCACATGCTGGAATTTAGGGACCCACACCTCCATCGACCTCCTCTATAAATTTGGGGGTCGAATTCAACCCTAAATCATCCACAAACGTCATTAAGTTGAGAGCTAGGGTTTGGATTTTGTAAGCACACGGCTGGGGTTTCGAGTTCAGTGCGTTGGGCGTGCATTAGGGCGTGCGTTTGCTGCTACTTGAGTGAAAATTAGGCTAATTCAAGTAAGTGTTCTTCCTCTCCTAACCTAATATTACATTCGAAAATGTTTGAACTCGGATTGATGTTGCATGTTAGTTTGGATTAACTATATTCACTGGAAGTATGAAGAGGGGAATGGGAATCTTATGCTTAGTTGAATTCATACTCAATTATGCATGAATAGGCTGCATGTTAAGTTCAAAAGTTACGTGCTGCGACCCTGTTAAGCATGCCCTGTGTTCGAATTAATTTCAGTTCAGAATAAATTGTGCATAGGTCAGAATATGCTTGCTTAATTAGTTAATTGATGTTCGTTTAAAAGCTTTGAAATGAATTATGCATGTTTGGAATCGATTCAAGTATACTTACTTAATACATGCCTGAAAAGTAGTATCGAAATGAATTATGCATGTTTAGAATCGACTCAAGTATATTAGTTAATACATGCCTGAAAGGTAGCTTTGAAAAGAATTATGCATGTTTAGAATCGATTCAAGTATATATAGTTAATACATGCCTGAAAAATAGTTTCGAAATGAAATATGCCAGTTTAGATTAGATGCATGTACACTACGTTAATTTATGTTTGTTTAATAACTTCGAAGTGAAATACAAATGTTTAGAATCGATACATGTACACTTAGTTAATTCATGCTCGATTAATAGCTTCGAAAAGAAATGAGTATGCTTAGAATCGATACTTGTGTGATTAGTTAGTTTATACCTGAATCGTGACCTTGAAATAGTAAATGAACACCTCGAATGCGATAAGATTCATGTTTGATTAGTTTAGTTGGTTCGTTAAGTGTTATTTCAAGTTAAGGGATTATAGACGTATACATAAACGTGGTTATATATATGTATGCTTGCGGTAATGCACCGCTGGATGGTGCTGCTTGCCAGGTAAGTGCATAAACCCTATTACACGTTTCTTTATAACTTTTCATGATAATATGTTATGGTTATCTAATTGAACACCGAGATGGTAGTTGGATGGTTTGAGGTAGAACTATGAGTGGTTCGAGGTTCTTTGTAGCTGATGCTTGTGAGGAGGGAGCCTGGGTTCTGATTACCGCAATTGTGTGGATTATGAGGCCATATGTGGCTCATTATGTTGAAATGACTATGAAGTGCTTGAATGTGATACATGTAAATCCCTCCCCTTTTATATGACTAAGATGCAATATGTGTGTGAGAGTGGTGTTTTGACAAGGAATGTTTCTCATGCTTTAAATTAATAATAGCCATGACTAATAGCAAGCAATGGCCTATTTTAGCTACATAAACATTGTTTGGGAGTGAACGTGCTTTAACGGGGGAATCCCTAAAATGTTTTACAAAGGTGTGCGTTGTATGATAAATGATTTTACCATAAGAAGCAACGAAGTTACTAGTCGTTATGACTAGATACTTTAAATGGCTAAGGTAAGTGCTTAGGAACAATAGATGGGAGTGAACCTACTTGAATAGGGGAATCCCTAGCCTAGGGAGTAATCCCTAGAGACCCTGACAAGGGTTAAGGTCTAAAAGTTAGTTGCCATCCCTGGAGTAAGAGCTTAGTGTGAGTTAATCTCACCGGGATTGAGTGTAGATCTCTCCCAACCAGCACTTTATGATGATCTTATGCCCATATTACTTTCCTAATGAGTAAAAAAATAGCCGGCGTGTAGCCTTTTAAAGTATTTCAAAAAGAAAGAAAGTTTTAAGGGCTATCAAGAGGCCATATCAAATGAAAAACTTATAAGGGTCTTAAAAGGCCAATACGAAGAGATTTCTTTAAGGAATATGAACCTTAAGAGATTATAAAAAGTGTTTGCAAAGAAAGAAAAGAAAGTTTCTACACGTGCCTAATGAAAAAGGATTTCTAACCATGGATGTTTGTGACTTCAAAGTAGTGTGTGGCCATGTTCTCATAGTGCATCATGTAATGATGTTTTAAAAGTGCATATTGAGTAAGTAAGTGGCAGCGCATCAAGTATTTATGTTTAGAAGTGCATATTGTGTAATCAAGTTCCTAGCATGCCATCGTTTTTCGAAACTAAACACCTATCATGCTTGAATGTTTAGCCAATTCAAGTGCCTACGATCAGTGTCACGCAGCTTAATACTACAATAGTGCTACTTAACTACTTGTTATGTGAATATTATAAGTAATATTGCTTGTAAAGGTTTTGTTTTAACGAGTCGAGGAACACTCACTGAGCACGTGGTGGCTCACTCCATTTCATTTCCCCCTTTTTCCCTAGGTGATGAATGAAAGACCTTGTTTGCTACTTGACATAGGACTACCAGTCGTTTTCGAAAGTGTTCCTGTGAATCTGTGTTTTATGAAGCTGCTTGTCTTCCTATTTTGGTTGATAGAATGTAAATAGTAAGCATGTAGTTGGCTCTGGCCCAATTTCGAATTATGTAAATGATTTGAATGAATGTTGTAATGGAATAAGCCCTAATCTCGAGTGTGTAACTCGTGGAGAACTCCTACTTTCTTTGAATTTGGTTGTAAAGTCGCCAGACACCCCTTAGGTTGCATCCAAATGTTATAAATGTTGTAAATTTTAGGCAAAACTCTTGCAGTTTCATTCCAGGATTCCCTAACTAACCTAGAGTTAGGTTGAATCTTTAAGGAAGTCTTTAGTTACGATAGCCTTAGGGGTCTCCCTCAGGGGATCCTGGCAGTGTGATGCCTCTCGGGGGTAGAAGGGGTGTTACAGTATTGGGTGCAAACCCTCTATATGAAATAATGCGCAGTTTCATTAAGACAATATGGGCAGCTTATGAAATAGATAGGATTATTGAAGTGCGACGAGGTGAATTCTTAGTCAGGTTCTATAATTTGCAGGACAAGATCTCAGTTGAGGAAAAAGGTGTTTATTTCTTTTATGCTAAACCCTTCCTAGTCAAAGGGTGGAACCCTAAAATGGACCTTAAAACTGAAGAACTCAAATCCCTCCCCATTTGGATTTAGCTCCCTGATCTGGATGTTAAATTCTAGGGTAGTAAAAGCCTTAGCAAAATTGGAAGTATCTTGGGAATCCCTTTGAAGATAGATAAACATACAAGAAATAAGTCCATGATCAAATATGCTAGGCAATTAATTGACATATCCCTAGATGGTCAATTCCCAAATTATATAGAGTTCTTCAATGAGCATGAAACTCTAGTTAGACAGCAAGTGGTTTACAAATGGAAACCTATTAAGTGTTTGCACTGCAAAATGTTTGGTCGTGAGGAGAGTCACTGCAAAAAGAAGCATAGCAGCAGGCAGGAATAGAGGCAAAAGGCAACTTCGCCTTCAGCAAGCCCACACCAGATATAGTTGAGCAGTCAGAATTTACTCTAGTGTCAAGAAAAGTAGCAGCAAAGCAGACCACCACTTCAGCTATAGAAGCACCTAGGCCACTCAAGAACTTCCAAGCTTTGTACAACACAATGATGGAGACTCCAACAGAGAATAGAGTCAGGGACTCAGGAAGCTATGGATCACATAGTCCTATGGAACATTAGAGGCCTTAATTAGCCTAATGAACAGGAGGATGTTAGGTCCTTCTTGCATCTAAATAATGTGGTGTTGATAGGTCTTTTAGAGATAAAAATAAAGGCAGAGAATATAAATGAACCTTGGAGTATACTAGGGGATTTTAATGCAATTCTTTATAAAGAGGACAGAGGGGGACGGGGGGCGGAATGAAGTATATGAATATGATGTTAGAGATTTTGCAGAATTCCTTGAAAAAGGGGCATTGTTTGAAATGAGGTGGATTGGTTCTTATTACTTTTGGACTAATAAGACAATATAGAGTAGAATTGACAAAGTAATTATAAATAGCCTTTGGTATGGATGTTTTGATTTTACACAAAATCATTATCTTGCCATAGCCTTTCTGATCATGCTCCAATGGTGGTAAAATTCCCAAACTCACCAAAACCAAAAGAAAGATTCCAGTACTGTGAAATGTGGAGCAAGCATAGGGAGTTTGCTAAAATGGTGGCGACTGGAAAACCTTCTTCAAATAAGGAAAAACCTATCGTGCAGTTCAGGAGGTTTCTAGTAAACATGAGACCCTTACTCAGCAAGATCAACAAAGATAAATTTGCAGACTTGAGGTCCTAGTAAGACAGGGCAAGAGCTGAACTGACTGGAATACAACAACAATTACAGCTTGACCCTAAAAATGCAAGACTCATTCAAGAAGAAAACCAAAGTAGAGACAAATATATTGACATCCTCTCCTCAAGTGTAGCCTTGATGAAACAACAAAGCAAGATGGAATGGCGTCACTATGGGGATGAAAACACCATACTGTTTTTTGTCAAATCCAAGCAAAGAAAGCTAGCAACATATATCTAAACATCAAGGATGGAAATGACAACACAGTGGAAGGGTTTGGATTAGTGGGGAAAGATCCCTAACCCACAGAGGGTAATAGAGTTCAGACCCATCTCATGTTGCAATTTCATTTACAAGGCTATTTCAAAATTGCTATGTCAAAGAATAAAAGAAGTCTTACCTGAGTTGATAGACTAAAGCCAAAGTGCTTTTGTTAAGGGGAGAGAGCTACTCTATAATGTTCTAATCTGTCAAGACCTGGCAAGATTATATCAAAGACTCCACATCTCTGCAAGAAGCATACTTAAGATTGATCTCCAAAAAGCTTTTGATTCAATACACTGGGGGTTCCTGAAGGAATTATTAACTGCTTTGAAATTTCCCTCAATGTTTGTCAAGTGGATAATGGATTGTGTTACATAAGTCCATTTCACCACACAATTGAATGGGGAAGACAATGGGAAGTTTGAAGGGGGAAGGGGCCTCAAACAGGGAGATCCTTTATCCCTCCCGATTTTTGTTATATCAATGGACTACTTGTCAAGGTTGATGAATGAAACAAGATTGCTACCAGGCTTTAAGTACTACCCAGGCTGCAAGAATATTAGGCTTACCTATTTAATGTTTGCAGATGATTTAATGATGTTCTATAAGGTGGACAAAACTACATTGCAGCATTTAAAGCATGCTCTTAAGGATTTCAACAATACTGCAGGGCTGAAAGCAAACCTCCAAAAGTCCCAAATGGTCTTAGGAGGTTGTAATCAATCTCTGCAGAGGGAATGTCTACAAGCAACCAAGTTGACTGAAAGCACATTCCCCTTGAAGTATTTAGGAGTACCGATTACAGCAAGTAGACTAACAAAAATATAATGCACAAGTTTGGTTGACGATATCACAGTAAGAGTTCATACATGGTCTACAAGGAATATCTCTTTTGCGGGAAGAGCTAGATTGATTAATAGTGTTATATTTGGTATCTACTCATATTGGGCATCTATCTTTCTACTTCGAAAAGAGGTGATAGATAGGCTCCCATAAATATGCATGAACTGTTTGTGGAGTGGCTCTGAAGATTACAAAAGAATCCCTCATGTTTCTTGGCAGCAATCTTGTAAACCAAAAGCTCAAAGGGGGCTTGGCATAAAGGACTTCACAGCATGGAATATTGCTAGTACAGCCAAACTGGTGTGGGCTATTACCATAAGGAAGGAACTACTATGGGTGCAATGGGTTCATGGTAGATATATAAAAGGGGCAGACTGGTGGATTTACAACCCTAAACCATATTGTAGTTGGTACTGGAAAAAGATTTGCAGAGTAAAGGAGTGGTTTAAGAAGGGATGTACGGATCCCACTACATAGGAATGGTAAGGAAGCTCATTGCATAAAGTGTCTAAGGGATACAAAAGCCAAATGGAGAGGCAAGAGTCAGTACCCTGGGCTAAGCTTGTATGGGCAAGACCCAACATACCGAGACATGCATTTATCTCATGTGTCTTTGTCCAGCATAGACTGCCAACAATGTTGAGACTGGCTAAATTCTCAGCTAAGCAGAACACACGATGTGCTTTTTGCAATAGTGAACCAGAAGATGAAACACATCTTTTTTACACCTGCAAATATGCTGAGGAAGTCTAGAGAGGTCTAAGAGGATGGTGGGAATACATACCAATAGCAGAGGACAGCCAACAGATGCTGAGACAGGTGAAGAAAAGGAAAGGGGCGAGAATACAGAAGAACATTACAAGTTCCATACTCACGGCAACAATTTGCAGCATAAGGCAAGCAACAAATAGCAAAATTTTCACATCTCAGAATACATTAGGAATACAGACAATAATCCATATCAAGGACCAAGTTCGAAATAGAATACTGTTTATAAGTACAAGCTCAAGAAAATACAGCAAGTACATAGACAAAATACCGGGATAGATGCCATATAGAACGCATGGTACTACTATACCAAGCATACTATGTTTAGGTGATGGGGGACAGTAAGGATGTACATGCGTTTTAGTGGATCAATGAATCTTTTTTTTTTTACACTATACATATATATATATATATATATATATATATATATATATATATAT
>JACYFF010031955.1:59750112-59761166 GCA_017589665.1 Selenicereus undatus
ATATATGTATGTATGTGTGTGTGTGTGTGTGTGTATATATATATATATATATATACATATATATATATATATACTGCAATACACAGACTTCTTGTTTTTACGTTAAGTTGACTGTCTTGCATTTTGACGTTGTAAAATCATAGTATAGTAACAATATGAGTTAAATTATTATCAATGTGGTTGTGTGAGTGATAATTTTATTAAAAAGAATATTATTGTTGCTATTATTATTGTTATTATTAGTTTTTAAAATTTTACGAAGAATTTTAATAATCGTTAATAAGAATTATTACCGGGTACTAAATTGAGTAGATTTCCTAATACAATTAGATTGTCAACCTTAGAATTAGTTTTGTTGTTTATTAAATGAAACCTTGACATATTCAGGTACGATTAATCGACGAGAGGTCGTATTATCAACTCGAGTTTAGAATGTGGGGTACGAAATTAGACTGGCGATGTTAATTATTGAGCGAACTTGGAACAAAGAAACAAAAGAGAGAAGGGGAGGGGCATTTTTGTCAAAACGCGCTAGGCCCCCCGTTCTTCCTCCTCTCTGACACAACCCTCCGACCCCCATCTCTCTTTCTCTGCTCTTCATCTTCATCATCTCCTTCTCCTCCATACACGCTGCCAAAGTATCAAAATTCCTCCAAGTTTTCGCCTCACCCGACACTAAATTCCTTATATTTCACCTCCCTAACATCAAACAAGCAAGAACTGCAAAATCTGGGCACAAAGTCGAAGGTTTTCATCTCGTTTTTGGTGGGTTTGGGCGGTGAATCGAAGCTCTGAACGCGTGCCCGAGTGTGGCCATGCAATCTAGCGTTTAGTTACTTAAAATATTCTATAAATTGGGTGTGAATTCGCTGCACCGAACGCCCATGACAACCTCAAGTTAGTGAGTGAGATTCTCGTCAAGTTTGGGGTTTGAATTGCATGGGTTTGGACATGGTCTAGGTTTGTTCGCGTGGTCAACGAGCAACGGTCGAAGATTGGGGTTTTCCAGCACTCAAAGTCGATCCCCGCAACCTTTGAACGAGCCTCTAACTTGGAATCGCAATGGGTGTTTCTCTCCTCATTATTAGTAATTTCAGAGAATTTTACTAATTATAGTTAGATCATGTTTGAATCTGGGTTAGTAATCAGTATTTGGAGAATTTAGAATAGAAATTGGGTAAATGTGATGATGATGCTGATTTTGGGAGTCTTGTACGTTGAGTGGATACGTGATTTTACTAATCGGTCAATTTCGAGAATTGTAGGACAAACAGAATCATGCATTAATGTTGTTGTTAAATCGGCTTAATTATGCCTAAATTCTGTTTTGGAGGTTGCATGTCAACGTTGTGGTCTAGGTTATTAACCGGATGATTTGAGGTATTGTAGAGCAAGCTGAATTATGATTAAATACCATTGCTAGATCAGTTTTGACATGATTAAAGTTTGTTTATGGTGATTGGTATGAACACTACACTTGTGAATTATTGATTTCATAAACTGTTGATTGAATTATGGCAACATTGAACTGAGCTTGGTAGTTAGATGGCTTGAGGTCAAACTATCGACTAGTTCGCAGTTCTTGTGGTTGGTGTTGTGTGAGGAGGGAGCTTGGATTTGATGTTAATCACAATCGTGTGGATTGCAAAGTGTTTGAAATATTAAAGTATATTCTGCTTAAGCTACTCATGCGAAGTGTTACGAATACGCTACTTGTGAACCCCTATCGTCCAGAAATTGCTAAATGATGCTATGTGAATGATTTGTGAACTTAGAAATCTTCAAAAGTATCGTTAAAAGCTTGCTTTCATAATTTTGAATGTTTCTAAATATTCACCAGTTGCCTGTTAGTTTGCTAAGTTGTTTGTAGCCTAAAAGGATCCTAAATCATTGAACTACTCAGTGAATAACCCAACTGAATAGTTGATAGCTTTAGGAAGCTAAGAAGCAAATGATTAGCGAGTTCAAAAATGTTTTCAGGCTTTGGTTTATTTATGTCTCCTTCTTTGAGTTTGAAAAGGATTGAAACGAACAGAAAAAGGCAACTGAAGGTGTTTATTACAAAACTTGGTTTGAACTATATGCTAGCCAATTGCTTTAAGTTTCGAATTATGAGTTAATAAACTCATTATGATTTTAAGAAGCTTTTTATGTTGAAAATGAAAGAACCATAAACCATTAGTAGGGTTATGGGGCATTTTGCTAGATAAGCATGATTTTAATAAACTAAGAACCTAACAAAGAGAAATAATTTGTGATTCACTTGAAGGTGAAACATACTGTGTGTGATAGTGATATCTTTTTATAACCTATGGGGGTCTAATATTATTTTTAATGGCTAAGATTAGTGCTTGAGTGGGCAAACGATTAGGGAGTAGGCCCGGTTTATAGGAACCCTAATGCATAGGGAGATAGACCAAGAAGTGGAAACCCCAGAAGACTCTAACGAGAGTAATGGCCCAAATGTGTTATACCCTGGGGATAGTTTGATGTGTGAGTGTCGGCCTCACATAGGACGAGTGACGTTCTCCCCTAATTATCACTTTAGGAGATCTTATGCCTAAAAATAGAAGATATTTTCCTGAGAAATGAGAAAGTGATTTGAAATATTATCGATGTGGGTATTTCAGGAACGCTTAGAAACGATATGAGCTTTGAAGAGGCTAGTGTGATTTATAAACTATTCTTTTAATACAACATGAGCCACTGCATTTTCAAATGCATATTTGAAAGCATTTTACTCTATCCTTATTGCTTGCTTGCTTATGTGCCTACATGCTTGTTTATTAAGGCAGTTTGGTTGTTACGGGCCTAGAAATGAGCTTGAGTGGCTAGTATGAAGTTTAGGGGTGATGATTTTTCTTTCGAGACAATGATTGCCTAATATGATAGTAAATATACAAATGTTGTGTGACTGCTACTTATCGTTATTGTCTGCAAATGGTTTTGGTTTTAAGGAGTTGAGAAATACTTATTGAGCGTGTGGTAGCTTATCCCATCTCTATTTTCCCTTTTCCCAGGTTTTTGATGTGACAGGCGTAAGTCGATTACATAGGCCAAGTTGGGATATTCCCTTGCTTTGAAAAGGTGTCATATGTGCACATATAGAAGTAGACTTACGAACTAAACGATGTGATATAATGTATCCCTGGAGTTGTAAATATAGGTAAATGAAGCACTCTAGTTCATGTAATGCATATTGTTTATAGATCGTTCTGCATGGCTATATGAGCTAGCCATCTGATTGGGCAGTTGTCTTTTTAGCTAAACTTAGTTATATTTTGGAATGTAAACCCCAGTACTCTGGATATGTGATTCGTCGAGTTGTATCTTTTGCTTCTTTCTTTATTATTGAACTATATTATTTGGTATACCCCAAGCGAGTGGCTCATAGAGTTATGAACTCCAACGTGGAACCGCTGAGCTTATTTCAATGTTCTTTTACACTTCTATTCATTACGGGAATTTAATGTAAGGCTTTAAGCCTAAAAAATGGTCAGTTTTTAGGAAAATTTATGTCCGTTTAGCCTAAGAATTTAAGTAGGAATTTAAGAAATTGTTAATACTCCTAACCCTAGGGGTTGTGGGTGTTAGAGATGGTATCAGAGAAAGGTCTTGCAACCATAGGCTACGACCTGAGTCTTGCATTTCATATAGTTTTGTAGGAATGCATTTATGATGATGTGGTATATGACGTGCTTTTGTGTGCAAGTGTGGTTTTGGTGTGAATGTTGGTGTGATTAGCTAGTTATGTGGGGTGTGAGTGAGCACATTGGTTGAATGAATGAACCATTTGCTAGGGTGTAGGCTGAGTGATTTGTATTCTTGTAAGCAAGCTAAGTGTTAGCTCAATCAAAAGTTGTTTTGCATATACACCTTGGTGATTTAAAGCAAAAGTTTCAAGTGCACTTGGCTTGCACTCAAACAATTGAGAATGTTTTAACTCCAAGCTCATTCTTGCCTCTTAAGTACGATTTGCTTCTCAGGCCCCATAATGGAGTGAGCATACGCACTCAATGGTTGCTAAGGAAAGAGCTACAAGTATTTAAACTAATCTCTTTTCCAAACCTAGAGACTTTGAAAATTAAGAACCTTCCTAAGTGGTGAGTTAAGGCTTTTTCTTGTACTAAAAGACTTTTCTAATTATATAATTAGGTGTTATTGTCTCATCTAAGGACCTACATTTGCTTTACAATGATGTTCGAGCCTCATTCTATGAGCACAAGTTTCTATGTGTAAGTGGATATTTCGCATACTCACATGCCAAGATGCATTCGTTGCTTGATGTGTTGCTGACAGGTTGTTAGTAAGTGACTACAAGATTGCTTTTCTTGACTAAAAGTTCTTTTAGATGATACCCCTTTTAGCCTAAATTCTCAATTGCTCAAGGAACTAAGTGAGAACTTCGTTTATGCACATGTAAATATGGGTGATTGTGATAGAGTCTAGTTGATTGTTGCCTAAGTGTTATTCCAAGCCTTTTGCATATGTGCCATGGATACTTAGATGAGACCTTAATCTGGACGATTGTTCACATAGGGGGTTTTCCTTGCTTCCCAGCTTGTAACCACTTACTCACGAGTTAGCTAGGCTTTATGCTCATCTTGGCATGGAACGTTATTATTAATATATGATTGATAGTATCCTAGCTATATCAATCTCAACACACCTAGAATGGAGACAGAAAGAAGAACCTAACAGACTCTGGAATTGTTGTACCACATGCATCACGTCATTACCTCCTAGGGCAACAATCTATACCCTTCTAATATCTTCTTAATCTTTAACACCAAATGCAGCTAGGAATGCCCCATAATAGGAAGTAGACCCTTCCCTTCCGTCCCCGGACTTCTACAGTCACCATATGAGGCAAATGTGTTGCAAAGCCTCAACGTATATCTGTAAGACCATTAACGCCATTGTTAGCTCATCGGTGGCTAGATTCTAACAATTTGGACAAATCTTAAGGCATGCCCCTTAATCCTAGATTTTGAATGAGGGTTGCACTCATGTATACTCGTCTAGATGTCCTCCCTTGAATCGCTACCACGAACTTACGTGTTTTGAAGGATAAGCATAATGTTATGCAAAATGTAAAGGTCATGGAAGTCCATATAGTTACTTAGGCTTGTTATGTACGAACATGCAGGTGTCTTATGAATAAATTGTCTAGTAAATGAATATCTTGGTGTTTACTTGACTTGATTTTGGTTTGACATGTGACTGAATTACCCAAATGGTTTAACTTATGTAATTCTCGCATGGTATGACCTTTGAGTCACTATTTGCATTCCGTGAATTCTATGATCTCATGTTATAGCCGAGTAATTGCATATACACGTATTTAAAGCATGATGAGGCGATCATAGGAACTTACATTCACATATTCCTGCCCTTGTATCCTACGTTTGATCGGATGGCATACTAGTGTACCATGCTTATAGTTGAAATTCTGGAGTTTACACTCGTCAGGGAAGTTGTGTAACTTATGTTAGACACTGACTGACATAGATCATATAGGTCCAAGCACGTGATGTGATTAAGTTATCTTGTACTATACCTTATGTGATGAAATTGACGTATTGCATGGTAGTTTTCATGGAAAAACCTTAGAATTATACCTTCGTTAGGTGTTATGTTGTTAATATTGTTGTCCTATTATATTAAGGTCATCCTGCATAGACATTTCCATTATAGACTTTTTGATTGTTGTGTTATCATGCTATCATCCTTTGATATTAGAAATCACAATTGTATATCGAAGTGCTTATTATGAACCTCGTAAAGGAAGTGATAAGGTGTTAGTGTACTCATAATCATATCAAAATATGCGCTGACAATTGAGTTACAAGATATGTGTGCCAATGCGATTAATAGAAATACATGAGCCTGTCATCATGTTGTATATTTTCATGATCCAAAAATAACCAGTTCTAAACGAGACTCAAAGGTAGAGCATTATGTTAGCTAGGACATAAGTGCGATACTTGATACATGAACTTGGCATTAAATCAACCATCACCAAGAAAACACCTCCCCACTTTCCCCAGCTAATGTGCAAAATGCACTGCAGTTCCCTGTGCCTTACCACTGCTGGATACATGTCTATGACCATAACCATTCATTTGTATGAATCTATGACTTAGGAGACGATCAGTTCCAAATGAAGACCTTAGTGAAAGTCTCCCCACCTTGTCCTCTAACCATGCATACAAGTCGGAAATCACCAACTTTGCCAAGTATAACTGTCGACTTATTAACATAAGATCTCTAAGCAAATACTTAGTGGACTTCCCTCCCAATGAAAACTACAAGTTTCCTGGTGGCGATGCCCATGAGAACCCACCCTACCTTGGTAGTTGAACTTCCACAGAATGATAATTAACATATATAAAGGCATTGTTAGGCATGTGGACCGTGTACAAAACCTATCATAACCAAGAAACCATGTATCTAACTCCCTTAAATGACTTACGTACGGGACTATGTTGGACTTTTACCATCCATCAACTTACATTCTTGCCATAGCATTTTCTTTTCAAATTGTTCTTATCAACACATAATGCTGGTTCATGTTACTTGTGATTCTTAATCCTTGGTGTGCTCTGTTGTTAACCCTACATAATGTCAATGTGATCTCGAGTGCTACTTCAAGTTCCATCATTGTCAACGTGACATAATATGATGTCTCTGCTACTTTAGTGTGATGTGGTAGCTTCCAGGCTAATTAATTTAGCCTTAGAGTGATTTAATATCTTCATACTTTCAAATGAACCTCACTAGGTTAATGGCCTTCATACGACTTTGACATGTCTTGCCTAAGTTGCCATGAATGAAAGGCCTAAAAGTTTGCTGGGATTGATGTGCAGACATAGGAATGTTAGTGTTGCTTGTAAATTGCTTTTGTAAATTGCTTATTATATACGTATTCGACACGTTCATGTTGCTTGTGATTCTTAGGTTTAGGAATTCTGAGTTGTTGATTCTATGCGGTGCCATTGTACTAAAGTCATGCTACGTGATGCTATGTAATGTCCTCATTACTCTAATGTGTTATAAGAGTCTCCAGATTAATTGTTTTGATCCTAAAAGTGACTTGAACTCATGTTTTAGAATGAAACTACCTCTATATGCGCTTGAGATGTCATGTATCAATTTTCATACCTTTAGATGTCGATCCATAAAGATGCATATACATAGAGTTGTTGTTACTATGCGAATTGAGTGTAGGTAATTGAAAGCATATGTTCCTTTTAAAACAAGCTTCATATGGTTTTCCACGCCAACTCATTTGTCCCTCTTCTATGCGATTGCCGTCGGCGCCAAAATAGAGTGAGTAGCTGCTCAAAGAGGATTAGCGAGAATGAGACTGGATACCATAAGCCTCTCTTTCAGTTTTAATTAATTGTAAAAGAAGATCTTCGATTTTAGGGTGAGTTGTGTAGATTGTGTCATGTGTGTGCACATCTTAGGTACAACTGAACTGAGGTTTGGAATTTCAAGGACAAAATTCTTTTAAGGGGGGAAGACTGTAATACCCACGTTCTTTATTTTCACGTTAAGCTGACTGTCTTACCTATTAACGTTATAAAATCGTATTTTAGTAACAATATCAGTTAAATTATTATCGATGTGCATGTGTGAGCAATAATTTTATTAAAAATAATATTATTGTTGCTGTTATTATTGTTATTATTAGTTTTGAAAATTTTACAATGAATTTTAATCATCCTTAATAAGAATTATTATCGAGTACTAAATTGAGTACCAAATTCAACTAGATTGTAAACCTTAGAATTAGTTTTGTTGCTTATTAAATCGAACCTTGACATATTCGTGAACGATTAATCGACAAGAGATCGTGTTATCGACTCGCGTTTAGAATACGGGTTACGAAATTAGACTAGTGATGTTAATTATTGAGCAAACTTGGAACAAAGAAAAAAAGACACGACCCGCCGACCCCCATCTCTCTCTCTCTGCTCTTCATCTTCATCATCTCCTTCTCCTCTATACAAGCTGCCAAAGCATCAAAATTCCACCAAGTTTTTGCCTCACCCAGCACTAAATTCCTTAGATTTCACCTCCCTAACATCAAACAAGCAGAAACGAAGAAATTTGGGCACAGATTCGAAGGTTTTTGCCACATTTGTGGTGGGTTTGTGCGGCGAATTGAAGCACCGAATGCATACCCGAGTGTGGTCATGCAATCTAGCTTTTAGTTAGTTCAAATCTTCTATAAGTTGGGTGTGAATTCGCTACACCAAAAACCCATCATCACCTCAAGTTAGTGAGCAAGATTCTGGTCAAGTTTGGGGTTCGAATTGTGTGGGTTTAGGTGTGGTCTAGGTCTGTTCGTGTCGTCAGTGAGCAACGGCCGAAGATCGGGGTTTTCCACCACTCATAGTCAAGCCCAGCAGCCTTTGAATAAGCCTCCAACTTGGAATCGAGGTGGGTGTTTATCTCCGCCTAATTATTAACAATTTCAACGAATTTTACTGATTATACTTAGATCATGTTTAAATCTGGGTTAGTAATCAGTATTTGGAGAATTCAGAACTAAAATTAGGTAATTATGATGACGATGCTGATTTCGAGAGTCTTACATGTTGAGTGAATGCGTGATTTTACGAATCGGTCAATTTGGAGAATTATGAGACAAACAGAATCATGCAATAATGTTGGTATTTTCCTAAGTTCTATTTTGGAGGTTGCATGTGAACGTTATACTCTAGGTTATTAACCGGGTGATTTGAGGTACTGTAAAGCAAGCTGAATTATGTTTAAACGCCATTGCTAGATCAGTTTTGACATGATTAAAGTCTGTTTATGGTGATTGGTCTGAACACTACGCTTGTGTATTGTCGATTTCATGAATTGTTGATTGAATTATGGCACCGTTGAATCGAGCTTGCTAGTTAGATGGCTTGAGGTTGAACTATCGAGTGATTTGTGGTTCTTGTGGTTGGTGTTGTGTGAGGAGGGAGCTTGGGTTTGATTTTAATCGCAATCGTGTGGATTGCGAAGTGTTTGAAATATTAAAGTAGATTCTGCCGAAATTGTTCATGCGCAGTGTTACGAATGTGCTACTTGTGAACCCCTATCCTCCAGAAATTGCTAAATGATGTTATGTGAATGATTAGTGAACTTATAAATCTTCAAAAGGGTCGTTAAAAGCTTGCTTCCATAATTTTGAATGTTTCTAAATGTTCACCAATTGCCTATTAGTTTGTTAAATTTTGAATGTTTCTAAATGTTTAGCAATTGCCTGTTAGTTTGTTAAATTATTTGTAGCCTAAAAGGATCCTAAATAGTTGAACTACTCAGTGAATGACCCAATTGAATAGTTGATAGGTTTAGGAATTTAAGAAGCAAACTAGTAGTAAGTTCGAAAATGTTTTGAGGCTTTGGTTTGTTTATGCCTCCTTCTTTGAGTTTGAAAAGGATTGAAACCAACTAAAAAATGGCAACTAAAGGTGTTTAATATGAAACTTGGTTTTTAAAGGTGTTTAATATGAAACTTGGTTTGAATTATATGCTAGCCAATTGCTTTAAGTTTCGAATTGTGAGTTAGTAAACTCATTATAATTTTAAGAAGCTTCTTATGTTGAAAATGAAAGAACCATAAACCATTTGTAGGGTTATGGGCTATTTTGCTAGATAAGCATGATTTTAATAAAGTAAGGAACTATTAAAGAGAAATAATTTGTGATTCACTTGCAAGTGAAACTTACTGTGTGTGACAATGACTTCTTTTTATAACCTATGAGGGTTTAATATGATTTTTAATGGTTAAGATTAGTGCTTGAGTGGACAAACAATTAGGGAGTATGCCTGGTTTGCGGGAGCCCTAATGCCTAGGGAGATAGACCTAGAAGTGGAAACCCCAGAAGACTCTGACGAGAGTAATGGTCCAAATACGTTATACCAAGGGGATAATTTGATGCGTAAGTGACGGCCTCACATAGGGCGAGTGACGATCTCTCATAATTAGCACGTTATGAGATCTTATGCCTAAAAAGGGAAGATATTTTGTTGATAATTGAGAAAGTAATTTGAAACATTACCAATGGGGGGTATTCCAGGAACGTTTCGAAAGAATATGAGCCTTGAAGAGGCTAGTTTGATTTGTAAACTATTCTTTGAATATAACATAAGCCACTGCGTTTTGAAAATGCGTATTTGAAAGCATTTTACTCTATCCTTGTTGCTTGCTTGCCTATGCACCTACATGCTTGTTTATTAAGGAAGCTTGGTTATTAAGCGCCTAGAAACGAGCTTGAGTGGCTAGTATGAAGTTTACGGTTGATGATTTTTCTTAGCGAACAATGATTGCCTAATATGATATAAATACACAAATGTTGTGTGACTACTACTTATCATTGTTGCCTGCAAATGGTTTTGGTTTTAAGGAGTTGAGAAATATTGATTGCACATGTGGTAGCTCATCCCATCTCTATCTCCCCTTTTCCCAGGTTTTTGATATAACTAGTAGAAGTCGATTACATATGCCAATTGGGGATATCCCGTTGCCTTGAAAAGGTGTCATGTATGCACATATGGAAGTAGACTTACGAATTAAACAATGTAATATAATGTATCCCTAAAGTCAAAAATGTATGTAAATAAAGCACTCTAGTTCATGCAATGCATATTATTTATATGTCACTCTGTACGGCCATGTGAGCCAACCATTTGATTAGCCAGTTGCCTTTTTAGCTAAAGTTAGTCATCTTTTAGGGTGAAAACCCCAGTACTCCGGATGTGTGATCCATCGAGTTGTATCTTTTATTTCTTTCTTTATTATTGATCTATATTGTTTGGTACACTCTGAGCGAGTGACTAATAGAGTTATGAACTCTGGTGTGTAGCCGTTGAGCTTATTTCAGTGTCCTTTTGTACTTCTATTCATTGTAGGGATTTAATGTATGGTTTTAAGCCTGTAAAATGGTCAGTTTTTAGGGGAAGTTCTGTCCGTTTTGCATAGAATTTAAGAAACTGTTAATACTCCTAACTCTATGGGTTGGGAGCATTACATATTTCTTTATATATAT
>JACYFF010031955.1:59814461-59844461 GCA_017589665.1 Selenicereus undatus
TATATATAGACATATATATACATATATATACATACATATATATATATACATATATATATATACATATATATATATAGATTTATCATACGTATATGTATGTATATATATGCTTACACATACACATACATACATACATACATACGTACATACATACATACATATGTACTTCCAAAGGTGTGAGAGCGTTGCCCTTTGGGCCTGTAAGTGGAATAGAGGATGGCCAAGGAAGAGTTTGAATGAGGTGATTAGACAGAATATGAGATTTACATGCAACCTCATCTGACTTCTTCCTTAGGAACTATCTGTCGTACCGATCATACCTGTAGAGATGGAGTTGTTTTAATATAAGGAAAAAATGCTCCCTGACGATTGGATATGACTAGAAACCCAAGGATGGGATGCTATTGTGGAGACGGAATGGATAGTTAAGCCTAAAGTGACTTGGATTGTGAAAGGAATGCGGGAGAAGAGCCCCTATTAGTTCCTCTAAGTAAGCAATTTCAAGGACGAAATTCTTTTAAGGGGGGGAGACTGTAAGGCCTGCGTACTTTATTTTCTGTCGAGTTGTCCGTAATGCCCTTTTACGTTATAAAATCCTATTTTATTTGACGATACGAGTTAAATTATTATTGACGTGCCTATATGAGCGATGATTTTATTAAAAAGAATATTTTTGTCGCCAGTAATAATAATATTATTATTAGTTTTGAAAATCGTTCTATGATTTTTATAAGCATTATCAACTGTTATTAATGAGTACTAAATCGATTAGGAACCCGAATGCGATTAGGTTGTCAACCTTAGAATTCATTTCGTTAGTCATTAAATCGAACCTCGATGTCTTTGGGATCGAGTAATCGATGAAAGGTCGTGTTATTGATTTTGGGTTTAGAGATCGGGTTCCGAATTAAACTGGCGATGTCATATATGAAACAACTTGGGGCAAATAAAAAGAAAGAGAAAGGGAGGGGCATTTTAGTAATCTTGCGCATGACCTCCTTTCTCCTTCTTCCTCCTTCACGCGTGACCCCCTATCCCCGACATCAGCCTCTCTCTCTCTCCTCTCTTCTTTGATCTTCATCTTCCTCCTCTCATCTCCTCCATACACACGCCCCTCAAGCTCGAATTTGAAGAGAATTTGCACAACCCACACTTGCTTTGACCACCCCTTTGACCGTACCTCCAAACTAGTGACAATTGGTGTGAATCTGGGCTAAAATTCAAAGCACCCAACCATGTTTCAGGCGGTTTGGGCGCCGAATTGAAGCTCAAATGCGTGCCCAGGTATGGCCATGCAATTCCACTCTTAGTTGCTTCAATTTTCTATAAGTTAGGGCAGAAATCGCTGCTTCCAAACACCCGATTCAACCTCAAATAAGTAAGTGAGTTTTGGATCTATTTTAGGGTTTGAATTTTGGGAATTTGGGTGTGAGTTGCGTGCTGCTCATTTGACCAGTCGGCAAGGTCGAAAATTGGAGGTGTTCGGGTACTGAAAGTCGAGCCCAAAGCCTTGAAATGACACCCTAGCTTGGAATCGAGGTGAGGGTTCCTTTCCTCCTAAATTACTATTAATTTCAACGATTTTAACTATATTTAGTTAGTGCATGTCAATTCCAAGTTTACAAATCAGTTTGGGTGGAATTATAGTCAAGGTTGAGAAATCATAGACATGTTACTAGTCTTAGGGTTATTCACATGCTGAGTTTTAACTCATCAGTTTAGAGACAGTAGAAAAGTATAAAATGTCGCCGTCGCGCTATTATTGCATCAGTTCGTTGTGCCTAAATTTCGTTTTGAAGCTTAAGGATGCTAAATGAAGTAATTGAGGAATGAACTGAATTATGTCTAAGGGTCATGGCTAAATCAGTTTGGGCATGTTAATGGTCTATTTGTAGTAATTACAAATGAAACACTATGCCTATGGATATTGGTTTGTGAGCTAGAAATTAAATATCGTTTGAAGTTCTATTTGCATTGGTTTAGTATACGTTAAGCCCTAAGCTGGCTACTAAGCATGAATGTCATATACGATTGTTTTATGTATTGTCGGTTTGTTTATGACAATATTAAACTGAGTTAGTAGTTGGATGGCTTGACGTGGAAGGATTGAGAAATTTGAGGTTCTTGTGGTCGGCGCCGTGTGAGGAGGGAGTTCGGGTTGTGAATTGCCGCAATCGTGTGGATTGCGTGGCCATGTCTGGTTCACTGGGCAGATTCTAACAAGTTGTGCTATGAAGTGTATGAATGTGCTATTTGTGAACTCGTTTCCCCCCTTCGATGTGTTACATGACATTATGTGATTAATTCTTGAAATTTTAGACGTCTTTAAAAAGAACGGGTCGTTTAGAAAGCTTGTTTTTCATGTTCGAAAATGCTTTTAAGTTTTACCAGTTGTCTATTCGCTTGTTAGGACGTCCAACGTGTAAAAGGTCATAAATAATCGAACTACTCAGTTAGTGACTCGACTGAATAGTTGATAGGTTTAGGAAGTTCAAAAGCAAACTAAAAGTGAGTACGAAAACGTTTTAAGACGTGGGTTTGTGTATGACTTTTCCTTGTGTTTAAAGGAATTTAAACGACCTGAAAAAGAGCATCTTAAGATGGTAATTATGAGTTTAGCTTATTTGTATGCTATTTGCTTACTTAAGTCTCTATTGAGTTTCGATTAAAGACCTAGTAAGTCCATTATGGTTTGAAGAGGCATTTATGTTAAAAATATAGAAAGAAACCTTAATTTCCTTATAAACGAGCCAAGTACTTTAAGTTTTTAAATAATAGCAAGTTTGGGAACGTTTTAAGCCTTTAGTTTAGTTATACCCCCTTCTTGAGCTTTAAAAGGAATTGAAACGAGTTATGGAATGACAACTGAAGATTTAATACGAATCTAATTTGAGTTAAACGCTAACTAAGTATTTTGAGTTCTAAATGGGTTCTTTTCATGAATTAGCAAACTCATTAGGTTTTAAAAGAAACATATAAGTTAAAAACAAAGTCGATTACGATTTGGCAAACTTATTACGCCTATACGAAGCATTTAAGTTAAAAACAAAGTCGTTTTACGAACTAACAAACGTATTACGTTATTAAGAAACGCTTAAGTTAAAACGAAGTTGTTTTACAAACCAGCAATTGTTTTACATTTATAAGAAGCTTTTAAGTTAAACACGAAGTGGTCTTACAATTTAGCAAACTTATTCATTTATAAGAAGCTTTTAAGTTGGAAACGAAGTCGTTTTGTAATTTAGTAAACTTATTACTTTTATACGAAGCTTTTAAGTTAGAAACGAAGTCATTTTATGAATTAGTAAATGTATTACGTTTATAAGAAACTTTTAAGTTAAAAGTAAAGTCGTTTTACGAGTTAGCAAACGTATTACGTTTATAAGAAGTTTTTAAATTAAAAACGAAGTGAACTATAAGCATTTAGAAAGGTGATGAACGTTTTGTGAAAGGTAAGTTTTCAATATAGAAAGCAACTAAAGAAGAGAAATGAAATACGTTTTTAAAAGGCTAAGAAAGTGCTAGGCAATTGGCCAGGGTGGAAACTGGACGCAAAGATGGCGTGAGCTGTTTTCCCCTAAAGAAATGTTAGGAACTAGATTCAAGATATGAATCATCTTGGTGTGAGCTGTTCCTGGAAACTGGACGCAAAGATGGAGTGAGCCGTTTCCCCCTAATGAAATGTTAGGTACTGGACTCAAGATAAAAATTATCTTGGTGTGAGCTATTCATAGGAACTGCACTCAAGATATGATTATCTTGGTGTGAGTCGTTCCCTATATAAGTTATGATGTTTGGCGCGTAAGAAAACCTAGAGGGGGACTGGACTCAAGATATGATTATCTTGGTGTGAGCTTTAGCCCCACAGAGGACAATATCGAAGTTAGATTTTATTTGCTAAGACGCGTTTTGGCCAAAAAGTTATGTACGTACACCCTAGGGATAACGTGAGTTGTGAGTGACGATCTCACTTAGGGGCAGTGTAAACCTCCCCTAGCCAGCATGATAAGATGTTTTTATGCTATGAGTAAGTTTCTAATAAGTAAAAAAAGAAGTTAGCACTCCGCCATTTTAAGTATTTCAGAAAAGAAAGATTTATAAGGGCCATTACGAGGCCATATTGAATGAGATTTGAAAAGCTTATAGGGTCATTAGAGGACTAATTCGAAAGAAGTTTCTTTTAAAGAATATGAGCCTCAAGAGGCAAACTAAAGTGTTTTTTTTTTAAGAAAAGAAAGAAAGCTTTCAAAGGTGCCTGCCCTGCACATATTTTATGAATGAGTACTTTCAGAAAGAATTATAAGCTTTAAAGAAGTTGGTGTGAATTATAAACCATTCTTGGAATATGTGTTTGAAAGCTTCAAACTCAATCCTTATTGCTTGTTTGATTATGTGCCTAACTGTTTGTTAGTAGGGAAGCTTGGCCGTATAGGGCCTAGAAACGAGTTGAACGGTCAGAATGAAGTTTTAAGGGTGGTAATCTTTCCTTGGGGATTTTGATTGCCTAATATGATAGTAAAGTATGAATGCGTGATATGTAGCTATTATTAGTATTACTGCCTGTAACTGTTTTGGGTTTTAAGGAGCGGGGGAATTGTCACTGAGCATGTGGTTGCTCATCCCTTTATTATTCCCCTTTTTCCTAGGTTCAATTTGATCAGGTATAAGAGATCCTTTGAAGTTATTTGTTGCCGACCCCTCAGAAGTCTCTGCCAGCTTTGAAAAGTGTCTGATGCCTACCACGTTGTAAATTTTTAAGTTCATTGTTGTATGTGAAATCATGTAGCCAGCTCTGTACCTGTATATGTATCATTCTGACACTTGTTTTAGTTTTTTGAACATTAGTAATCCAGGAGAATGGCCCGAGGTAATGAATTTGAGTCATTTTAGCATATGTTGCACTTTATTACCAGTCTACAGGTACCCTTAGTTGAGCTAAGACCCTAAAATGTTGCTAAAATAGGGGAAACTCTAATAGTTTTATTTTACAAAGACTATCTAAATGCTAATCCAAACCCTTGATCGTCAGGAGCCTTAAGGATTTCCCTCTAGGAAGTCCTGGCGGTGTGACTCTCCCTAGGTTGAGGGCGATATAGTATATGTCACTGTGTGTGTGTGTGTGTATGTATATATGCGCATATGTAGGAGAAAGGGAACCCTTTGAAGCATTGTACGATCGACATTGCAGAACTCCTATTTTCTAGGACGTAGTAGGAGAATGTAAGCCCTCTAAATTAGAACTAATCGATTAGACGATCGAGGTGATGAAAACTATTTGTAAAAGATTGCAGGCCTCTCGTAGTAGGCAAAGGAGGTATGTAGATACCAAGGGAAGGCCCTTAGAATTTGACATTGGAGACCCTGTGTTTTTGAAAGTTTCACCACTCAAGAGAAGCATAAGATTTAGTCAGAGAGGGAAACTGAGTGCAAGGTTCATTGGACCGTTTGAGATTCTACAATGAGTGGGCTAGGTTGCATATCAATTGACCCTACCTACCTCGCTGCGAGACATACATGACGTATTCTATGTATCCCGTCTTTGAAATTATATTTCGAATCCAGATCATGTTATATCTAGTGTGAACCCTTGTAGATTAAGGAGAACCTCACATATGTGGAAGAGCCGATTCGAATATTGGAAAGAATGGAGAAGACGCTCAGGAATAAAAGTATTCCCTATGTTAAAGTGCTTTGGAAGCATCATAAGGTACCCAAAGTATGCTGGGAACCAAAAGGAAAAATACGAGAGACGTACCCAACATTATTTTCACCAGGTAAGTAAATGTCGAGGACAAAATTCTTTTAAGGGGGAGAGTCTAATACCTGTGTTAAGTTTTTTTAGTTTAAGCTAACTACCGTATTTCTTGATATTAAGAGATCGTGTTTTATTCTTTTAGTCAAGTTAGATTAATATTAACATGCTTGCTTAAGTGATAATTTTATTAAAAAGAGAATTATTACTATCATTAATTTTGAAATTTTATTATAGTCTTAACAAGCATTTATAAAGATTTTTATTGAGTACTAAATCGAGTAGATTCCCGGGTATGATTAGATTGACAACCATTAGAATTAATTTTATTTAATATTAGACTAAGTGTTATTAATGGAAACGAATAATTCAATGAGTGCTAGAATTAGTGGCGTGTATTTACACTAAGAGGTACAAATTTATGCTGAGAAACATTAGATAATTAAGCAAACAAAATAAAAAAAGGGAGGAGAGAGGTTGTCATCTTCTTCTTCCTCTTCCAAACAGCAAGACACTCCTCCCTCTCGACCCAGCACTCATTCTCAGCATCAAACCTCCCAAAAATCACGACAAATCAATTCTGCATGGAATTCAAGATGAATAAAGGCTAATTTCACTGCATTTGTGGTCTCCTTGGCGTTATCTAAGGCACTGAACGCATGCCCAAATTCAGCCTCAACTCACAGCCTCATGACCATCTTATCCCTCTACAAACTAAGCCGAATAGAGGAAGAAACGAGTAATAGAGAGGAGAGGGACAGTAGTAAAGAGCAGCAGCAGTAGCGACAATAGAGAGGGGTAGATACTAGGTCTGGGCAAGCTTGTTTGAATCAGTGTTTGGGTAGCAAAAAAGGGGCTAAATTTCAAGTCCTAGAGCATCCAAAACCATATCCACAACCCATTAATCGGGTCCTAAGCTTGGAGTGAGGTGGGTGCTCTCAATTTCTTCAAATTATTATTAGTGTCTCAAATTTTACATCCCCTTTCATTGAGATGTTTAGTAGCATGTGATTAATCAGATTGCATGAATCTGTTTGTTGGGATTTAAATGTGTTATAATGCAAATTGTAGGTCAGTTATGCATTAGTTATATTCTAATTTTTGATTACGTATTGTAATAAAAGGTGCATGTCAGTTTGGTGACTATTGAATTGTTTGATTATAAGAATTGGGTGATGATGATGTTGAATAGAAACTGGGTTTGAGTAATGGATGAATTTGCAGTTGAATCATTGAGTGGAATTTGAGGATTTTTGTGTAAGGTGCTATGAAGAGGGAGCTCGGGGTATTGATGTAAGACCTGCCTTCTTTATTTTAAGTTAACATGGCTGTCTTACCTTTTACGTTATAAAAATCATATTTTTATTGACTAGATGAGTTAAAGTGATTATTGATGCGCTTATGTGAACAATAATTTTATTAAAAAGAATTTTTTCGTCACTATTAATGTTATTATTATTATTAGTTTTGAAAATCTTTCGATGATTTTTAGTATGCGTTAATATAGATTATTAATGAGTACTAAATCGATTAGGAAACCGAATGCGATTAGGTTGCCAACCTTAGATATAGTTCGATGTTTATTAAGTCGAATCTTTACATATTTAGTATCGAATAATTGACGAAGGGTCGTATCAACGATTCGGGTTAAGATATGAGGTACGAGATTATAAATTAGACTGGCGGTGTTAGTTGAATGAACAAGCATTAAACAAAAAGATATATATATATATATATATATATATATAATATATCAGAAAGGGGTCGAAGCCCCTTATTTTGCTGCAAACCACGACTGGGGGGGGGGTTCCTGGAACCCAACCCCACGACCTCCCTGACCCATGCCATGGCAGAGAGAGGAACAGAGAGAGATTGAGCAACAGAGAGGGGGAAGCGGGTCGGCCGACCACCGCGGTGGAGGCAGGGGCCACACCGGCTACCTCCGGTTTGTACAATAGCCATAGCTCGACGCCCTGAACTTAAGGTCAGCGAGAGTCAGATCGAGGGCAAGTGGTGAGGGGGTGCGATTCCGGCAATTGTTGCAACTGAGGCCGGCGACCGACGGCGATTGAGGGTGGCTCCAGTGACCACCAGAATAGCACGAACAACAGCCGAATCGAGCTTGGGGCATATTGATTCGGGTCAGTGTTGGGCAACGAATTAGGAGACCAATTTGTGAGTTCTTGAACATCCAAATTCAGCCCCAAAAGCCCATAATCGGGTTCTCTAGCATGGAGTTGAGGTGGGTGTTTCTCGCCTCCTAAGTATTAGTAGTTTCGAAACTTTTTTAACCCTTAAGTTGCGTTGCATGTGAGTCTAGGATTAGTCAGATCGAGTGGGGTTATGCATGTTCTGTTTTAGCTGAATTTAGTATTAAATCGATGTATGTTAAGTTTAGTTAGTACATGCCTAAAAGTGACTTCAAAATAACCTAAGGATGCCCTGAATCGATATATGTTAGTCTAGTTAACTAACGCTTGAAAACAGCTTTGAATCAACCTATGTTAGTTTAGTTAATAGATGCCTATTGGTAGTTTCGAAATGATATATGAATACCTTGATTCAATGCTTACTTCATTTGTTAACTTACGCATGAATAGTAGCTTTGAAATGATATATGGACACTTCGATTCAATGCTTGTTTAGTTGGTTAATTTATACATGAATAGTGACTTTGAAATAATAAATGAACACCTCGAATCGATGCCTGCCTATTTAGTTAAATCATGCTTGTAGCTTTGGAAATAATTTATGAATCTTGAGATGAGCATGTTTACCCCTTGAGTGTAATACATGAATGTAATCGAGTTTCATATGTTTAATTCAGCTTGCTAAGCGTTCGTTTCAAGTTAATGCGATATGGATATATATATGTATGTATATATGGTTATAAATATTGGCTGTAGCACACTGCTGAATCATATTTGCTTGCTCGGTAAGTTACGCATTGGTAAGTTTACATACCGCTTTTCAGTATGACCTAAGGGTTCGAATGCTAGATTATGAAATTGGTACCAAGATGGTAGTTGGATGGTTTGAGGTAGAACTGTGAGTGGTTCGAGGTTTCATGTGGTCGGTTGCCATGTAAGGAGGGAGCCTGGGTTGTGAATTAACTGCAATCGTGTGGATTACGAGGCCATGTGTGGCTTATGCTGAGATTGATTCATTATGAAGTGTTTGAATGTGTTACGTGTAAACCCCCTCCTTTCATGTCATCAAGTTTCTTGTTGCGAGTGAGGATGAGTTTGAAAAGGGAAGTTTTCATGTTTATAACTAATAGTAGCCATACCTACGAACGATGGCCTATTTTAACTATGCAAATACAGTTTTGGGAGTGAACTCGCTTGAACGGGGGAATCCCTAAAGAATTTAAATAAAAAGAGAGTGCGTTGTATGAAAAAGGATTTCGCTGTGAGAGGCAGCAAACTTATTAGCTGTTATAGCCATATGCTTTAAATTGGCAAAGATATTGTGCATAGGGACAACAGATGGGAGTGAACCTGCTTGAACGGGGGAATCCCTAGCCTAGGGAGTACCCCAGTTGTGGGAAGCCCTAGAGACCTTGACGAGGCTTAAGGTCCAAAAGTTAGTTGCCATCCCGGGAGTAAGAGCTTAGCGTGAGCGATATTCTCACTGGGGGTTGAGAATAGATCTCACCCAATCCGCACATTATGATGATATTATGCCTAGAGTAATTTCCTAATAAGTAAGAAAAGCAGCCAGCATTAAGGGTCATTATGGGACCAATATGAAAGAGATTCTTTTAAGAATATGAGCCTCAAAAGGCTAAGAGAAGAGTTTTTATGAGCCTCAAGAGGCTAAATGAAGTGTTTTTAGTAAAAAGAAAGAAAGCTTCCTTTGCATAACTTGTGCATATCTTATGAATGAGATCTGAGTAAAGTATGCTGATGAAAATAAAGCGTTATGTGCATATTCCAAGTATAACTTATGAATGAGATGCTAAGTAAAATACGATTACGAAAAAGAAAACCTTATGAGCATATTCCATGCATACCCTATGAATGACATTTGAATGAGACTTGAAATGTGTGTGTCTTATGCATAACATATGAATGAAATGGCAAGAGAAGTATGATTATGAAAAGAGATAGCCTTACTTGCGCATTGTATGAAAGAGGTTACATGCATAGTTTGAATGGAATGCTAAGTAGTTATGTTTATGTAAAAGAGAGATCCCTGTGCTTAATCTATGAAAGAAAGTTCTGTGCTTAGCCCTCGCTACTTGCTTATGTGTTTAAGTGCTTGTTAGTAAAGAAGTTTGGTCATTTGGGGACCTAGAAATGAGTTTGGGAGGCTAGAATGAGGTTTATGGGTAACGAACTGTCCTTGGAGACTATAATTGCCTAATATGATAGTAAAGTATGAATACGCGATATGTGACTATTAAAGATATTACTGCCTGCAACGGTTTTGGTTTTAAGGGGGTCGGGGAATACTCACTGAGCATGTGGTTGTTCATCCCATTAATCTTTCCCCTTTTTCCCCAGGTTTTCTTTATGACAGGAAGAAGTGGATTCAGCAACGCCGAAACGGAAGTTACCCTCGCTTAAAGGGAGTCAAGTGTGCCCATAATGAAGTAGTCTAGCTGCTTGATGATGTTATAGAATGTATTCTTAGTTTGTAAACGTATGTAAACCAAATATTCTAGTTCATGTAATGCATATGGTCTAAAGGTCACTCTGTATGGTCGTATAAGCCAACCATCTGATTGGTTAGATGTCTTCTTGATTAAAGTTAGCTATAATTTGGGATGTGAACCCTAATACTCTGGATGTGTGATCCGTTGAGTTGTAAATTTGATTTTCTTCTTTATTAATAAACGTTATGGTTGATGTACTCTGAGCAAGTTGCTTGTTGAGTTATGAACTCTGGCGTGTAGCCGTTGAGCTTGTTTTAGAATGTTTTACGCTTCCGTTGATTGTAGGGGTTTATTGTAAGGCTTTAGCCTGGGAAGTGTCAGTTTTTAGGGGAAACTCTGTCCGTTTCGCCCCATAAATTAAGTACGGTTTAAGTAAGAAGTAAGAAAACGTGACACTCCTAGCCCTAGGGGCTGGGGATGTTATAATTGAATTATTTACAACAATGCAAACTGAGTCCATAAGAATGACACTTTGCTGATTCTGTTGAATTGCAGAAATTGAAGGCAGTTGTGATAATTATGGCCATTAAACCTCAAATGTGACGAACTATCGTGTGTTAATTGTATGAAATTATAATAGCATAGGAAAGGTTCATAAAAAGATTACCTATCTCATACATAACTAGACCGAAGTGCTTTAGGTAATCTCCAATTACTTATCAATTCATTTGCTATTTTAATCGCTAAAACTACTTATAGTGTGGACAAATTGTAAACTGCAGGACAATTCAGCTAAATGGTTCACCTGAATAGTTTGACGAATTAAATCACTTGAAATAAGAACTTAAATTGAGCATGGTGATGCCCCAAGAACATAAGCTTGCTTTAAACTTCCTCTTTGATAAACGAAGGATTGAAACGAATTTAGAAACGACTAAAAATGTTTAAGTTGCTAAACAAAGCAACGATATATATATTGGCAAGTTATTTAAAGAGTAAGGTCTTGAGTTAGTAAACTCGAAATGAACTTGAGTAACTCTTCCTTTTTGGAGGTAAAGAACTATAAACCGGTAACACAGTTATGAAAATTATTTTAGCCTAACAAGCGTAATCATGGTTTTGCAAGCAAATTATTGAAATGAAAAGTTTGTGACTTACTTGAAGGTAGGAAAAGTGTTTATTTCTTATGGTAGGGGTTTAAATAATAAAACAACTTGGTTTAACTAAAAGTGACTAAGATAAGTGTTTATAAACTGGCCATGGTTTGGAAACAAACCTGATTTGCGGGAACCCTAATGCCTAGGGAGTAGACCCAGAACTGGGAACCCTAATAGACCCTGATGAGAGTAAAGGTCCAATGTTATGTTATGCCCGGGGAATAATACAAAATATGGGTGTAGACCTCACATAGGGCGCGTGTAGATCTCCCCTAATTAGCACGTTCATATAATCTTATGTTAGAACGAAACGATCTTATTTTCCCGCTATGTGAGTAAATTATTTAAATCTTACTTTTATTATTTAAGGAATTTAGAAAAGAGCATAAATCCTTAAATGGGCCAAATTTGATTGTAAATTATTCGTTTTGAGGCGAAATGGTTTATTATGTTTTAAAAGTGTCAGGGAGGATTTCTTTTCTTCTTAACCATTGTTAGGTCACCTTACTTGGTTGTAAGTTCGAACGACAATCCTTAGTGAGGTATAAATGCCAAAGTGTCGTTATTAGTCTGAGTGGCTTCGTTTAAATTGGAGGATAAAGTTTTCTTTCAAAGTATTACTTGTCTAATACAATAATAATAGTATAAATGTGGTATACTTGATACTTATCGGCGTTGCTTGCAATTGTTTTGTTTTTATGGAGATGATAAACATTCATTGAGCATGTTGTAGCTCTCAACCCTCCTTATTTCCCTTGTGTAGGTTCGAGCAGGTATAAAGTTATGTGGCGATTATCTACTAGCAGCTATTTTGCAATTTCACTTATTTGGTTACTGTGGAGTGATTAATGTGCTTGGCATCCATGTAAATAAATAAGTCAGCTCTCCAGATGTGTAAACATGTAGACAGCTCTAGCTATGGTTGTTTTCTTTTCAGACTGAACCGATGCATATATTGTTGCATTGCATGCTATCAACTAGTTTGAATTCAAGCAACCCAGGTGTGTGACCCGTGGTAGTGACTCAAGTTACTAAGTAGTTACTTTTATCTTATCATTAGACCTACAGGTACCCCTTACCTTAAGTTGAGCTTTAAACATTATGAGTACAAATGAAACTCTTGCAGTTTTGTCCCAAAATGCCTAATCTTGCTAAAGTTAATGTTTGGCCTTTATTTCACTTCACTAAGCATTAAAAGCCTTAGGGATTTCTTCTAGAAGTCCTGGTGATGTGACACCTCCTTGGCATGAGGGGTGTTATATTTGGTGGCATCAGAACCATAGGTTGCATCATGCATCTGGACATAATAATAGGAGTAGCAACATATGAAGTGCGTGACTTATGTGCTTATGTGAATGCGTTACACCCTTATATTATCTATGTTAATCACATGACCTATGTTATATATATATATATATATATATGCTAGCATTCATACTTACCCTTATAGTGGTAGTTCAGGATGCTATTCCACATTGTTGATTATCTGTACTCACCCTTTTGGTGGCCCACTTAGAATGTGGTCTTGTACTGGAGAGCCTTGGAGATAAGCAACTGATGGGAGCCACAAAGAGTCACCCAAAACTACTAGGTGGTAAAGTTCATGGGGAAACTACCCATGACTGGTAGGATGAAAGAAGTTGCCGATACGCTCCGTCAATGGACGGTACATATGGCGTCATACGCCCTTTTACCTATCGGCGCTTAGTGGTGTTTTTACTACTTACAGAGCATCAAGTGGACTACCTAGGAAACAACCCTTTCTAAAGAAGCGTTGCTGCCAGCCAACTCGTATGTAACGTACTAATTGAGCCCGCTGAAAACCAACACATCCCTACTACATTGTCCTAGAGGGTTAAGTTGAGCATCATCATATGAGAGTACTCTTCGCTGAGAGACCCTAAGCCAAGTGTTACTAGTGAGTCAGCACAATGTGGGTACGCTGTGGGATGCCTTTGGGATGGTCTATCCCCGAGGATGGCAAGCCACGATGCTCAGAATGAGAGAGTTGGTTGATGAAGAGTATAATGTTGAATACGCCCCCATTGTGAGATTAGAAGAATTATTGGCCCCTGAGTCGAACGAACCCAAGCACTTAGATGACTCCGTGATTGATAATTCTCTTGAAGATGAGTCTTTAGTTGAGGAGTAGGATAGAGTGATGTGAACCATGGCTCACAGATGGTGTAATGTGTATCAACAAGATAGTTGTAAGCCTTTCAATCTGTTGTCTTTCTAGATGAGGCACTAGAATGCTAGGGATTCCTAGTGGCTTCTTAGTCACAACACTAGTATTTCAATAAAACAAATGCAAATAGGCACTCACCAAAGTGTTATGTGCTCACTAATTTGTTTATGCATATACGTGCCCTCCTTCAAATGAAAATGTGATATGCATGTATGACCTTATACGGGTTAAACTAAGACTTAGTTTGTGACTATACATAACATTCTTCTTCCTCACTTGCAAACGATTTCAATAACTGAAAGATCATACCCTTTTTAAATTATGGTGTGGTTGTGATGTTAACATATAACTGGAGTTAGAACTAAGTAGCTCCAAGTATAAATGTGTAAACAGATGCCTGCACAATGTGAACGATTGCTTGAACCTAACGCTATGGAAATGAATTGCCAATTTATCAAGCTAAAACCCCCTAAATTCGGAGTTAGGCCAGATCCTTTAACATACGAGGAATGACTTAGAAAGATGGAAAACTTATTTGAGATCACGGAACACCCTAAGAGATTCAAGGTACACCTGGCCATAAATCAATTTGAAAAGCAGGTTAGTTCTGGTGGGGGACAGAAAAGCCTTGAACAGGCGAACTAGACTTAACTTGGGAACAACTGAAAACCCTAATAGATGCCCGATACTATCTCTGAGATGTAAAGAGGGCTAAGAAACAGGAATTCTTACGCCATAAATAAGAAAATATGAGTGTGATGGAATACGCAGCGAAGTGCAATGAACTTAGCCGTTTTGCACCAAACCGAGTGGCTACTAAAGAAATGCAAATGGACCACTTTGAACAAAGATTAAAGGGGGAAGTAAAATAGATGATAGCAGAGCACACCTATGCAAATTTCCAGGAGATGTATCAAAGGGCTATGAAAATAGCCTGGATCATGAATGAGGCTGAGATTGAAAATAGGAAAAAGGGCCAAGCATAGAGGAAGTTCATCCTTGGAGGACGCAGCTTAAAAGGAAATAAGTACTTCAAAAAATTTAACCCTAGGAAGGAATAAGATAAGGGAAAAAAAGTCGCTAACTGCCCAAAAGAAGCTTGGAATAGCCAGAGCAACACTCAAAAATTGGGAGTGGAAAGTAATCCTATAGCAGGGTTGCCCTCGACTGATGTTTTCTCAGGGGGCAACAGGAGCAACAAAAAGCCACAAATAGGAGCCCAAGTGTTTTTCTTAGAAGAAGATGTTGTAGATCCCACTGCCATAGTGTTAGGTACTCTACTTGTTAACCATCTTTATGCTTGCGTTTTATTCAACTCTGGTGCCACTCACTCATTTATGAACCCTGAATTTGCAAAGAAACTTGCTAATGAACTTGATGAAATGGATATACAACTATATGTGACCCCTCTCCTACGATTTGTTCCTCCTATCGACATCATTTTGAGAATTGTGCTATTAATGTGGAGCGCAAAATCCTCTCTATTAATTTGGTGCAATTAGAAATATAGGGATAAGAATTAATTTAGGGATAGATTGGTTAGCCAAACACAAGGTGGCCATAGATTGTGAGAAGAAGCTATTCACTTTCTTTCTTAAGCCTTGAAGGAGGGTGGGTGGAATTTAAAGGAAATGGTTGTCAGAGAGCCATTCCAACCACATCCACGGTACAAGCCTTCAAAATGCTGAGAAAATTGAAACGGTAGAATAGAAAGAACCTAACTTGAATGAAATTCTAGTGGTAAGGGAATTCCCAAGTCTATTCCAGGAAATACAAGGGTTGCCCCCTGATTAAGAAATTGATTTTACAATTGACCTTGTGCCAGACACTAGCCCAATATCTAAGACTCCTTACCGTAAGGCACTTGCTGAACTTACTGAGCTAAAGGTCCAGCTTCAGGAATTATTGAATGAAGTGTTGATTCAACCTAGTGTCTCACCGTGGGGAGCCCCAATGCTTTTTGTAAAGAAGAAAGATGAAAGTTTGAGATTGTGTATCGATTATCAGGAGCTAAACAAGGTGACCATCAAAAACAAATATCCTCTCCCTAGGATTGATGATTTGTTTGATTAGCCAGTAGGCTCTGCAACATTCTTTAAGATTGATTTTAGATAAGGGTATCATTAGTTGAAGATTAAGAGAGAGGATGTGCCCAAAACCGCCTTCTGAACTTGATATGGGCACTATGAGTTCCCGTTACTACCATTTGGGCAAACTAATACCTAGCTTTCTTGATGGACTTGAGGAACAAAGCATTCCAGCCTTTCCTCAATAAATTCATGGTGGTATTTATCGATGACATCTTGGTATATTCTAAAACCAATGAGGAGCATGCAGACCACTTACGAGTGGTGTTGAAAACTTTAGAAGAACACAAGCTATATGCGAAGCTGAAAAAGAGTGAGTTTTGGCTTGAGAAGGTGTAGTTTTTGGGCCACATGGTGTCTCATGAAGGCGTTTCCGTAGACCCTGTAAAAGTAGAGGTGATTGTGAGTTTGCCAAGACCTACGAATGTCTCCGAAGTCCGAAACTTCCTAGGTGTGGTTGGTCATTATAGAATAATTCTCTAAGCTAGTCATTCCCATCACCAAATTACTTTAGAAAAGCAATAAGTGTGAATGGACAAAAGAATGTGAAAATAGCTTCCAGAAGCTAAAAGAAGCTACTAGTATCTGCACTAGGGCTAGCAATACCTGAGGGTAATGAGGGATTTTTAAACTATAGTGATGCATCTAAGAAAAGAATAGGTTGTGTTTTAATGCACAAAGGCAGGGTTATTGCCTATGCCTTTCATCAGCTGAAGCCATGTGATAAAAATTATCCAATGCATGATCTAGAGTTGTCTGCAACTATATATACGTTGAAGATTTGGAGACACTACCTTTATGGAGTGAGATTTAAGATATACACTAATCATAAGAGTCTGAAATATATTTTCACTTAGAAAGAGTTAAACATTAGATAGAGAAGATGGCTGGAACTTTTGAAGGATTATGCCATGGAAGTCAAATATCATCCTAGTAAGGCAAACATAATGGCAGATGCTTTGAGCAGAAAGTCTATTGGTGCTATAGCCTGCCTACTTACACAAGAAAGGAGGCTTCTGAGCGAACTCGATACACTTTAGATAGAGGTAGTGCTACCATGGAATCGAAGCTACTTAGTAGCACTCCATATTACTTGTCTACTGATAGAGTAAGTCAAGCAACGTAAGAAGGAAGGCTCTGAAATTACGAAGATAAAAATGGGAGTAGAAGAAGGAAGGATCAAAGAGTTTTTAATCTAAAACACTTTGCCTTGGTATTGAAACAGCTTGTGTGTTCCTAATATACTAGATCTCAAGAAGGAATTGTTAAAAAAAGCACATAATTCAGCACTTGCCATGCATCTAGGAAGTGCCAAGATGTATCATGATTTGAAAACCCATTTCTGGTGGGTTGGAATGAAAAGAGACATTGTAGACTTTGTTGCTCACTGCCTCACCTGTCAAAGAGTAAAAATTAAGCATAAAAAAACTTTGAGGATTACCTCAACCCTTACCTATTCCAATATGAAAATGCGAGCACATCACCATGGATTTCATCACTAGATTACCAAAAAAAGCACCAAGCAGCATGACAGTATTTATGTGGTTGTTGACAGACTGACCAAGGTCGTACACTTCTTAGCCATTAAAGTCACTTTCTCCTATGAGCAATTGGCGAATTTGTATATCAAAGAAATAGTCAGATTATATGGAGTATCCCTCAACATAATGTCAAATCAAGATACTAAGTTTATGTCTAGGCTATAGCACAGATTTCAAGAGGTGTTGGGAACAGAACTATGCCTAAGTACAGCCTTCTACCCCAATCAAATGGGCAATTGGAAAGAACTATTCAAACCCTAGAAGATATGCTGAGAGCATGTGCATTAGAATACGCAGGGACCTGGGATCACAAGTTGCCTTTGGATGAGTTTACGTATAATAATAGCTACCAGGAAGTGTCGGTGTGGCTTCCTTTGAAGAATTGTATGGTCGGCATTACAGAAGTCCTATTGGTTGGGGCGACGTAGGAGAAAGGGAACCCTCTAAAGTAGAACTAATCAATCAGACAATTGAGGTGATCAAAACTGTTCATAAAAGAGTGTGGGTTGTGCAGAGTAGTTAAAGGAGGTACACAGATATCAGGAGAACACCCTTAGAATTTGATGTTGGAGGCCAGGTGTTTTTGAAGGCCTCCCTACTCAAGGGAAACGTAAGATTTGGCTTCGAGTGGAAATTGGGCCCAAGGTCCATTGGACCTTTTGAGATTCTACAAAGGGTGGGCCTAGTTGCGTATCAATTGACCCTACCACCCTCACTGCAAGGTATACACGACGTATTCCATGCATCCAGTCTCTGAAAGTATATTTTGGATTTAGATCATGTTATCCAGTATGAACCCTTGCAGATTAAGGAGAACCTCACATATGTGGAAGAGCCCATTGGAATATTGGAAAGAATGGAGAAGAAGCTTAGGAATAAAAGTATTCCCTATGTTAAAGTGGATTGGAAGCATCATATGGTAGTTGAAGCAACTTGGGAGCTGGAAGGAGAAATACGAGAGAAGTACCTAACATTATTTTCACCAGGTAACCAAATTTCGAGGACGAAATTCTTTTAGGCCTGGAGAAAGCGTAATACTCTTGTTCTTTTTTTTAGTTTAAGCTGACTTCCCTATTTCATGATATTACGAGATCGTATTTTGTTATTTTAGTTAGGTTATATTAATACTAACATGCTTGCTTGAGTGATAATTTTATTAAAAATAGTATGGTTAATTTTGAAATTTTATGATAGTCTTAACAAGCGTTTATAAGGATTTTTATCAAGTACTAAATCAAGTAGATTCTCGGGCACGATTAGATTGACAAGCATTAGAATTAGTTTCGTCGAATATTAGACCGAGCGTTATTAAGAGGGGTGAATAAATTGATGAGCGTGAGAATTAATAGCTTGAATTTAGACCAAGTGGTACGAATTTGGCCTGCGAAACATTAGATAATTAAGCAAACAAAAATTTTAAAAAAAAGGAGGAGAGAGAGGCTGCTGCTTTTTCTGTCCAGCTTGATAGACGCCTCTGGGCCCCCTCAAAACACCAGGTGTCGTCTTCTTCTTCGTCCTTGAAATAGCCAGACACACCTCCCTCTCGACCCAACTCTCATCTCAACATCATACACTCCCAAAATTACAACAAATCAATTCTGTAGGGAATTAAGGAAGAATACAAGCCGATTTCACCACATTTATTTTCTCCCCTGGCGTGGTCTGAGGCATCGAACGTGTGCCCAAATTCAGCCACACCTCACAGCTTCATAACCATCTTCCTCCCTCTACAAATTGTGCTAAAATGCAGACGAAACGGGTAACAAAGAGGAGAGGAATAACAGTACGGAGCAGCGGTAGTAGCAGCAACAGAGAAGGATAGAAACTAGGTCGTGGCAAGCTTGTTCGAATCAGTGTTTGGGCAGCAAAAAAGGGCCTAAAATTCTGGTTCCTAAAGCATCCAAAACCATTAATTAGGTCCTAAGCTTGGAATGAGGTGGGTTCTCTTAATTTCTTAAAATTATTAGTAATTTCACAAATTTTACATCCCCTACGTTGAGATGTTGAGTAGCATGTGATTAATCAGTGAATCTGTTTGTTGGGATTGAAATGTGTTCTAATGTGTATTGTTGGTCAGATTATGCGTTAGTTATGTTCTGATTTTTTATTATACATTGTAATAACAGTTGCATGTCAGTTTGGTGACTGTTGAATTATTTGATTGTGAAAATTAGGTGATGATGATGATGTTGAATAGAAATTGAGTTTAACTAACTAATGAATTTGGGGATGAATCATTGAGTGGAATTTAAGGATTTTTGTGGGAGGTGTTGTGAGGAGGGAGCCGGGTGATACAGCCGCAAGTGCAGGGTGGCGTTGTAGCAAATCAAGGTTGATCCCACGGGGACTAGGTTGATCTATTGGGTTATATTCTCTCAAGATATGCTAAGCGAATCCAAATTTGAGAATGAAATTAGTCTAAACAATTATCTAATTTAATGGATAAATAATAATTGGAATTAAGCAAAATAAGCAATCACCTAATCCACGTATCACTCAAGCGCTTCTTCCTTAACTGGTTGTTTCAAAACCGACAATCGAAGTATCACAACCCTCTTTCAAGGTGAAGTGAAATACCTAAATAAAATCAATCATCAATTTTCATGGATTTCTCGATTAGTTTAGGTTCATTAGACACACGATTATCAAATCAATGGTTTCTCAATCCGTAATTCTCTTTGAAGACATCACGCAATGTAGCTAAATCCTAGGATTCTGAAATTTGAGATTTCAGCCTTCAGTCCTTCATCCAAATACCCACAACATGCAAGAAAGTGATCAAGTTTCTCACAGCATAATAAACTTCTAGAATTCGATAAAACAGTCCAACAGTTCCAAAAGCACCAAATTATATCAACATAAGATCAAGAAACTAACAAATGTTTGCATAAATCCAAAATCAAACAAAAAAGATAATCAAAATTACAAAAACATAAATCTAAATTTAGAAAAGAGAAGAGAAGAGAAAAGAAATGCTCAGCCAAGATCGCACTTGAACTGTCATGCCAACCCGGGATGGAATCCTTGCAAATCTTTACTTCAACCCTCAAGTCTCTCTAATCTAATTTAATTCTAAACTAAAAGAAACTTGAAGAGAGGAAATGAAATGTAGAATGTATGGAAATGAGGATGAGAGACACCCTTTTTATAATAAAACTCCTAGAAGCCAAAAAGCTACGCGTAATAATGAAACTAAAATTGCCAGGAAGTCGAAAAGTTACGAAAAAACAAAACGCCTTGCGGGAAATGAAGACACCATTGACCGTGGCCAACACCACAGACAAATCGTGGTCAGCTCTGGCTCCACATTCTTCTATTCTTTCTTCCTTCCATGGGCATAGCAACTAAAGAATGTCCATGGGGAGTCCAAATACACTCATTTAGGATCAAATATGGGGTAAAATGGTCCCAAAATATGCAAAACACATAAAACAACCATACCAAAGCATAAAATGGGAAAAAGAGTATAAATTATCACATATAGCATATAATTTTCCTTAAAAATGAAGTAAAATGACCTTAAAATGACGCACACTTTAAGCACTTATCACCGGGCGTATTGAATTATTTACAATAATGTAAATTAAGTCCACAAGCGTGACACTTTATTGATTCTGCTGAATTGCTGAAATACAAAGAGGTTGTGATGATTGTGGCCATTAAAGCTTGAATGTGATGAAGTATCATGTGATAATCGTATGAAATTAGAATAGCATAGGAAAGCTTCATAAAAAGGTTACCTATCTCATACCTAACTAACTCGAAGTGCTTTAGGTAATCTTCATCTACTTGTCGATTCATTTGCCATTTTAATCGCTGAAATTACTTATCGCGTGGACAAATTTTAAATAGCAGGACAATTCAGCTGAATGGGGCTAAACGATTCGATGGATTAAATCATTTCAAATAAGAACTTAAATTGAGTATAGTGATGCCCCAAGAACATAAGCTTGCTTTAAAGTTCCTCTTTGATATACGAAGGATTGAAACAAAATTGTGAACAACTAAAAATGTCTAAGTTGCTAAACCAAGCTACGATTTATATGTTAGCAAGTCATTTATGAGTAAGGTGTTAAGTTAGTAAACTCGAAATGAAGTTTAGTGACTCTTTCTTTTTGATGGTAAAGAACTATAAACCGATAATACAGTTATGGAAATTATTTTCACTAGACAAGTGTAATTATGGTTTTGTAAGCAAATTATCAAAATGAAAGACTCATGACATACGTGAAGGTAAGAAAAAGTCTTTATTTCTTATGGTAGGGGTTTAAATAACTAAAACGATTGGGTTTCATTAAAAGTGGGTAAGATAAGTGCTTAGTAATTGGCCATGGCCAAGGAAAAGACCTGGTTTGCGGGAACCCTAATGCCTAGGGAGTTGACCAAGAAGTAGGAACCCTAGTAGAACTTGACGAGGGTAAAGGTCCAATGTTATGTTATGCCCTCGGGATAATACGAAATATGAGTGTAGATCTCCCCTAATTTGAACGTTCATATAATCTTGTGTCAGAATGAAATGATCCTATTTTCCCGATATATGAGTAAATTATTTAAATCTCACTTTTATTATTTTGGGAATTTAGAAAAGGGCATAAATCCTTAAATGGGCCAAATTTGATTGTAAATTATTCGTTTTGAGGCGAAATGATTTATTATGTTTTAAAAGTGTCAGTGAGGATTTCTTTTCTTCTTTAACCTTTGTTAGGTCACCTTACTTGGTTGTAAGTTCGAATGACAATCCTTAGTGAGGTATAGACACTAAAGCGTGGTCATTAGTTTGAGTGGATTCATTCAAATTGGAGGATAAAGTTTTCTTTCGTCATATTTCTTGTGTAATACGATAATAATAGTATAAATGTGGTGTACTTGCTACTTGTCGGTATTGCTTGCAACTATTTTGTTTTTATGGAGTTGAGAAACATTCACTGAGCATGTGGTAGCACACCCTCTTTCCTTATTTCCATTTTCTAGGTTCAGAGTAAATAGGTATAAAAGTTACGTGTTGATAATCTGCTAGTAGCTATTTTGTAATTTCACTTAATTGGTTGCTATGGAGTAATGATTGTGCTTGCCATCTCTGTACATAAGTATGCTCTCTAGATGTGCAAGCATGTAGACGACGCTGGCTATGGCTGTTTTCTTTTCAGACTGAACCTATGGATATATTGTTGTATTGTATGTTATGAATTAGTTTGAATTCTAGTAACTCAGGTGTGTGGTCCACGGTAGTGACTTAATGACTTAGTAGCTAATTTGATCTTTTTGTCAGACCTATAGGTATTGATTAGCTTAAGTTAAGCGTTAAAGTGTGACGACTACAGGCAAAACTCTTAGAGTTTTGACCTAAAACACCTAATCTTGCTAAAGTTAAAGTTCAACATTTATTTTAGCTCACTAAAGCTTAAAAGCCTTAGAAATTTCTTCTAGATATCCTGGTGACATGATGCCTCCTTGAGATGAGGGGTTTTACATTTGGTGGTATCAGAGCCATAGGTTGCATCAAGCTTCTAGATGTAATAATAGGAATTACAATGTCCCAAATGCGTGACCTATGTGCTTGCATGAACCTGTTATACGCTTATATTATTTATATTAATCACATGACCTATGGTGTGTGTATATGTGTGTGTGTGTGTCTATATATATATATATATATATATATATATATATATATATATATATATCACTATAAGAAAATTAATGTTGCGCGATGAGCAACTTCGTCACCCAATCTCCAAATTTCGACGGGAATTAATTTTTGTCGCGGGTTCGACATCTGAACGTCGAGGCCCACAAATAGGGCAGCGAAATTTAATTTTCGACGTCCATGGAGACAATAAAGGCCACGAAAATATTTGGCACCCTTTAATTCGTAGCACCATGAATATTTTTGTGGCCCATTTGTGTATGGGGCCTCACTTTCCTATTTTTGTGGCCTTAACTGTCTGCAGGACCACGATATTTTTTCACCCATCATTTTCTACGGCATCGTTTTTCAGTTTTGTGGCCCTGTCTTTGTGTATGGGGTCACACTTTCCAGTTTTTGTGGCCTTATTGTGTGTAGGACCTCGAAATTTTTTATGGCCCATCTTTTTCTAGGGCCTCAGTTTCCAGTTTTCGTGGCCCTACTCCTTAGGGGAAGGTTTGTACTTTGTCTAGTAGGCCTCAATTTCCTTTTTTTCTTTGCCCTACTACTGAGTGGAAGAATTGCTTTGTAGTTTTGGGCATTGAATTTTTTTTAATAACCCAATATGTGATTTTCTGGGTTGCTTAGCTTCTTTAGTACATCATAATATGAACTATACATACATGTTAAATAGAGCATCAATATTAACAAAATTCATGTACTTTAATTTGATTCCTACTAATTACCATGAAAACACTCATACATGTACATACTTTGTACGTTACCCAAAATATGGAATGGAACAAGTAATGATATTTTTCTATCCAAAAATGGAAATCAGAAGCAAATACATGCTAGATAAGTGAAATATGAGAACTGTATACATATTACAATGTGATATGTGCAAAATGGTTTTTCACTTGTCTCCAAGGATCCCAATTGACCTTTTGCATTCTTTAATAAGAACATGTACCTACTCCTTGCTTTCGTGCCTTGTTCTATATACCTAAAAAATTGATGTCCATGGTTCTCCATAAATAAACCTGGCGTTGACCAATCAAGAACGAGAAAAAGAAAAACATCAAATAATTTGTTCGTATAAATATAGTACTCAAAGGTATGCAAACATTGAAGAAGCTTTGAAGAGAGCATGATAATAATAGTTTCACACTTTCACAATCGGATGACAAAATGAGTCAATGTCAAGGAGAGCATGTTAATATGCAGAGCAACATCAACAATGTCAGAATAAAGCAAAGATATAGAAGGTTCCAAATTCTGACTATTTCAGCAAAAGTGACCAGGCCTGAAGGAACAAGTCCAACATCAACAATATCACTCTTTCATGAGGATGATTAAAGGTACCATGACAATGTCAAGTTCCATCAACAAGGGACTTAAATCATAAAACAATTGCACTCGAAACTGGGATTGTCCTGGCTTTTAAAAGAGAATCAGAAAGAGTGATCCTGCTCTTTTAAACTATATTCATGTTGATCATCTATCTACCTATTTGGTTTCTCCTTAAGAAAAGAATTAGATGTTCTGCATTTTTAGTGTTCAATGATGGCTATTCAACCATGGTGTAAAAAATTTTCTATTATGTATACAACACAAGACCAGATAGTTGCTCTAATAAAGAGCTCAAATCTCACTAGAACTTAATCTCAGCCACAAACCACTAACATAAGGTGGAAGAACTGGAGTTTACAACATAGCTGCATAGAAACAGATTTCAATGGTGGATTGTGAAAGATTTTCTACATCTCAACTCCCATTTCTGAAGTCGATAATATAGGCAACACAAGAAGAGATAGGTTCTCTAATAAAACGCTTGAAACTCTCTAGAAGTTAAGCTTAACCACACTCCACTAAGACAAGGTGGAAGAAATGGAGTTTAAAACATTGCTGCACAAATGATACATGTAAAAAGAAGCTTGAAATGAGGAAAATAATTCAATATCCATTTCTGGGTATCCAGCTGTTATTACCAATGAAAAAAAGAACAAAAATAGGCCTATAAGAGAAATAGTTTCTGCAATGCCACTCAATTGTGATCATACAATACAAAGTTAGCCTAGATCAGTCGATATGAAAATTATCAACAGAGAGGTCCATGTAAACATTTGCAATATCATATCCAGTTGTGTATACAAGCAAGCACATACTGGTGTTGTAAACCATTGAAGAAGGTCACATACATCACACAAAAGCTTTTGGATATATCCATCAACGGGGGACTAAAATCATAAAACATCAACAACACTAACCAACAGAACCAAGTTGCAGCCACGACAATACAAAAACCATGCCAAACACTGACACTGACTAGCTTTGACAAAAACCCAAGTTAACTCAAATACCCCGCCAAATAACAAAAATCCAGCTCTAACTCAAACAGCTCTAGCCATGACCTTTACAAGTCCATCAACAGGGACCTAAAATCATAGCACACCAACACTGACCAGGAAACCACCAATAACAACAGTATGTGCTTGCTTGTAACTCAAACAACTCAAATTATGCAACATGTGCTCAAATAGCTCAAATTACGCAGTATGTGCCTGCTTGTAACAGTATGTGCTTGTAACTCAAACAAAAGTCCATCTCTAACTCAAACAGCTCCAGCCATGACCTTTACAAGCCCATCAATAGGGACCTAAAATCATAACACACCAACACTAATCATAGCACAGCAACACTGACCAAGCAGCCACCAATAACAACAGTATGTGCTTCCTTATAACACTGACCAATAACAACAGGATATGGTTGCTTGTAAAATCATAGCACACCAACACTGACCAAGCAGCCATCAAGCAGCAACCCAAAAGGATAATAACAACAAGACAACAAAAACCCGGCTGAAATTAAGAGAGAAAGAGAGAGGGTGAGAGACAGAGAGAGGAGCCAAACAATAGCTCCAGGTATTGCTTCACTATGGAGAGAGATAAAGAGAGACAGAGAGACAGAGAGAGAGAGAGGAGCAGAAACTAAAATAAATTTAGATAAACTAAACAAGTAATGTACCTGAGTGATTATGTAGCATCTCCATGACCTCTACTCTAATTTTCTTCTCTCTCTTTATTGCTTCTTTGTTATGTTTGCGCTTTCTCTCTATCAATTCCTGCTTGAGTTTATCATCTTTCTCTGTTGCTTCAGATTTCATTCGCCCAATTTCATCTTTGAGCTCTGAGTTGACTGATTGGAGCTCCCCGACCTGACCTTGCAGAGCAGCCTCTTTTTGCTGTAATTATTGGATTTTAGCAGCTACTTCGACCCTCATTACCTCAATAGCTCTACCTTTTCCAGGCGGTTGTGGACCAGGCCCCAGCCCTCTACGGTAACCTGACTTTTCTTTCATAATTAGGAGATAAGCCTCTTCGAGAGACAAGTTGTCAACACCTTCCTTTTCGATTTGGCTCATGTAGAGTTCCTTAAATTCTTCATACTTTGCCGCTGCTTCAGGATCCCAGGATCCATCTTTATGCCTATTTACAACAAATATATGGCAAACATATATAGGAGGAGGCCTTTTTTTAGGTCTCTTATTAAAAGATGTCTTCTTGGTCCTCCATTTATGATTCGATTCTAAGAACCTACGATGTCCTATATAACACCGATTCTTTCCATGACACAGCCTCTTAGAACATGTGTCTTTATGACAATTAGGACAAGCGAGAAATCCTTCCGTACTCCAACCTGACACATTGGCGTAGCCTGGAAAGTCATGCACTATCCACATCAACATAGCGAACATATAAAAAAACCCTTTGCTGTGAGCATCATATGTTCTTACCCCAACCTCCCACAGCACTTTAAGCTCATTTATAACTGGCTGTAAAAACACATCAATATGATTACTAGCGGCTTTAAGGCCAGGAATTATCAAAGAAAGTATAAAATTGGTGCTACTCATGCACATCCAAGAAGGAAAATTGTAAGGCACCAAGATTACCGACCATATACTATATCGGCTACTCATTTGTGCTACTGGATTAAACCCATCAGTAGCTAAGGCCAACCTTACATTTAGCGGGTCTGAATAAAATCTTAGATATAATTGATTCACATGTTTCCATGCCTTGGAATTAGCTGGATGTCTCAATTTACCATCATCAGCATGCCCGTCTTTTTGCCATCTCTTGTGTTGAACTAGCTTTGAGGACATAAACATCCTTTGCAGCCTTGGTATTAATGGGAAATGCCTAAGGGGTAGGTGTGGCACTCTTTCTGCCTTTGAAGTCCCTTCATCATCTGTGTCGATGTCATTATCACCTTCCATATCAATTTTCTCTTTCCATCGAGAGGCAGAACATTTTGGACATTCATCTAGGTCTCTATTCTTCTTCCAATATAGAATTCAGTGGTTGATACAAGCGTCAATTTTCACATAATCCAATCCTAAGGCTTTTGTGTTCTTTTTGCCTCATAAGAATTTTCAGGAAAGTTCTCGCCATTGTTGAATGCTCTTTAAAGCGACCTAAGCAGCATAGATTATGTTAAAGTTCATTTACTAGGTTTGTGAAACACTTTCGGCACCTCATTTTGACCACCCTCATTCTCTGTATGGTCCTCATTAGACTCAACATTGCCAAAGTTCATAACACTCGTCGCTTCCCGCACTAATGGCCTCATATCATCACAGACCACAAATCTTTCAGCTCTATCTAATGCTTTTTCTTCTATCCCATCATCATTACTATTGATATGATCTCCATATTCTCCATGATGTATCCATGGATTATAGTTCCTCAATATACACTGAACTATTAAGTGATTATGAATCGTGCTTCGATTATGAACCAAACACAAATTGCAATTCACACACGGACACCTCACCTCTGTTCCGTCTTCCTTGCCACCAAAGGCAAGCTCCAAAAATTCATTAACGCCTGCTATATAATCAGGTTTTCTTCTATCACTAATTCCCCCTATGATTCATCCAACTTCGATCCCTATCCATCCCTCAAAGAACTGTTACAACAAAAATAAATTAAAAAACACATAATCATATGATAGGATTGTGTTAATATAAATATGGAAAAACATGAATAGATCAACAAAATAATATAAAGTTCCATGTTACGTACCTACTCTAAAAGCAATAGTGCCTTTAGTTCCTCTTCCTCTAGTCATTACTAAATCTGAAAATATGATCAAAACAGAAAGAAGCTATTAGCAAAACTAATATAAGAGTGGATTTGTTGAAGATATGAAATCAATAACTCCTTTAGAGAAACAAACTTAACAATAGGAACTTTAACAACAGTACAATCCAAGTGCAAGCAACAATATATCACTCCGTTATACTATTATGAGGCACAAGTAACCACTTAATGAATAAATCCAAACCCACGAGACACACAACTTTACCAAATAACCCGGAAAAAGTAACAAAACATAAATCATCGGTCCGATGTAAAAAAGGTATGAACCCTATGAAAATAATGAATAAGTTGTATTAGAAATGTTGAATCAACAAACATATAAATTAGTATTAGTAAGTTATCTAAATTTTAACATTGCACAACATAAATTACAAAGGATTCGTAGCAAGAAAACCTAGCATTTTAATAAGATCTTGGGTACACCGATTTGCATATCAATCCAAGAACCATATGATTAACTTTAGTAGTATTAGAGCTTCTTCGTTTTCTGCTTCCACACAAACATAAAGCCAAGAAAAAAAAGTAAACAAAAGACTGGCATTTGCTTATTTCTAGGTGATATTTATAGGTTCAACGTCGAGCAAACTATTCTTATTAATTTAGTCAGTATCATAGTAGTATTTATAGTTCTTTCTTTTTTTAGAAAAAGTTAATTTTTTAAAACAAAGCAACTTATAGATAAATTTAATTAGTTACAAGTCATACATGATTTAAATAGCAAAAATTTGAATTTCAATTGACTTAAGACAAAATTAAAGGGATTCTTACTAATTAAGTTCTAGAAATCGATACAACATAAAGTAAATAAGTGTACAAGATCATCTAAAACGTAGGTTATTTTTTGCTACAGACCTACCTAATCTCTTACTAGCATGGCTATTGCACTTTATATAGAAAACAAAATTTGAAACTTGTACTTCTATACCTTTTCTTTTGCATCCAAGACAGTATTCATTATATACATCTAAGTGGCATATGATGAACCTTTTTTTTAAAGATTAAAAACAAAGTAAGGATTTATATTATTTCTAATTTTAAGACATGTTATAACATCTAATTTATTTTTCTAATAAATAATTGTATATATTTGAAACTATTTTCTTCATGGATAATGCTTGATGTAAGAGATTTGAACTATCATTCTGCAATCATGCTTGAAATTAAACAATGGTTCAATCCATTATTACAGACCCTTTCAGCCACTTCTCAAAAGGAATAGTCAGCATAAGGAGTGCGCACATGGAATTGTACAAAATCAAACATATGAGATGAGAGCAACAACAATAAATCTGTAAGATGGCGAAAAGATATAGATTCAGGAGAAAGGTAGCTTATGCATGCTCATCTTTTCAAATATGAAAGAGTGCGCACATGGAAGCTGACAAATCCATTAGTACACAAACCTAATATACAGAATAATTAGACATCGAATCTAGTTGTTCATAAGCAATCATTGCAGGAGTAAGAAGATGATTATAACAATAAACCATCTATCGCAACAATATATCTCTGATTTTGGGATAATCTCAGCAAAGTGCTCCACTTCAATTACGGACATGGCTATCTTGATCAGGGAAGAGCAGGGGGATTAATTTTGTTCCTGAATACTATAAATCAACTTCCTTGAAACTGTTCTTCAATCACTATTCAACATATCAGCATCCTTTACCCCCTTCCCTTTTTCAGATAAGATATCAACCACCTTTAATTTGTCATGCAACAACAAAATCACAATGCCCAATTTGATGTTAGGCCATAAAGAATAACCTCAAAAGGCCTCGTAAAAAAACTTACTTACAATGAGAACTCAAGCAAACTAGAACCCTAATCAATAAGGAGAACCATTTGGCAGATTCTAATAATAAATCAATAGCACAA
>JACYFF010031955.1:59847328-59869756 GCA_017589665.1 Selenicereus undatus
ATATATATATATATATATATATATATATATATATATATATATCCTACCTTCCATACTTACCCTTATAGTGGGATTATACAATGCTACTCCACATTATTGATTATGTGTACTTGCTCTTTTGGCGGGCCGCTTGGAATACCATCTTGTACTAGAGAGCCTTGGAGATGAACAACTGACGGGGGCCACAAAGAGTCACCCAAAACTAGTGGGTGGTCAACTTAAAACGGAAACTACCCATGAATGGTAGGTGGAGAGAAGTTGTTATTAGCCTTCGTCAGTGGACGGTACATATGGGGTCACACACCCCTTTTACCCATCGTGGGCTTAATGGAGTTTTACTACTGGACGAGCATCAAGTGGACTACCTGGGAAACACCCTTTTCGAAAGGAGTGTTACTGCTAGTTAACTCGTACAAAATGCACTAATTTAGCCCACCAAAAACCAACACCTCCCTACCGCAGTGTCTGAGAGGGCCCAAGTCGAGCATCATCAGATGAGACTACTCTTCGCAGAGAGACCCCAAGTCGAGTGCTACCAGCAAGTCGGCACAATGTGGATACATTGGGTGGATGCCTTTGGGATTGTCTATCCCCTAGGGTGGCAAGCCACAATGCTCAGAATGATAGAGTTGGTTGATGAAGAGTATAATGTTGAATACGCCCCCACTATGAGATTATAAGAATTATTGGTCCCTAACCTGGGCGAGCCTGAGACCTCGGATGACTCCATGATTGGTACTCCTCCTAAAGATGACTATTCAAAAGAGGAGTGGGATAGAGTGATGTGCACCAAGGTTCACAAATGGTGTAATGTGTATAAATAAGACAGTTGTAGGCCTTTTAATTTGTTTCTTGATAAAATGGGACTAGAATGGCAGGGATTCCCGGTGAATTCTAAGTCACAACAACTGTATTTAGATAAAACAAATGGAAATGGGTGCTTACTAAAGTGTTATGTGCTCACCAATTTGTTCATGCATATACGTGCCCTCCTTTAAGTGAAAATGTGGTATGCATGTATGACCTTATGTGGGTTAAACTAAGACTTAATTTGTGACTATAGATAACATTCTTCTATCTCACTTGGAACGTTTTCACTAACTGAAAGATCCTGCCCTTTGTAAATTATGGTGTGGTTGTGATATTAACATCTAACTAGAATTAGAACTAAGTAACTCCATGTATAAATGTGTAAACAGATGCCTCCATGACGCAAACCACTACCTGAACCCACCACTATGGAAATGATTTACTAGTTTAATAAGCTATGACCCCCTAAATTCGGAGATGGCCCTGACCCCTTGACATACGAGGAATGGATTAAGAAGGTGGAAAACTTAGTTGAGATCATTGAATGCCTTGAGAGGTTCAAGCTCTGCCTGGCCACCTATAAATTTAAGAAGGAGGTTGAGTTCTGGTGGGGGATAGTAAAACCTCAAGCAAGCGAACCAGGATTAACTTGGGAACAATTGAAACACTAATGGATACCTAATACTACCCCTAGGATGTAAGAGGGGCTAAGGAATAGGAATTCCTATGCCTTAAACAGGGAAATATGAGTGTGATGGAATACGCTGCGAAGTTCAATGAACTTAGCCGTTTTGCACCAAGCCAAGTTGCTACAGAAGAAATGCTAATGAACCACTTTAAACAAGGACTAAAAGGGAAAGTTAAACAGATGATAGCGGGGCACACCTATGCCAATTTCCAGGAGACATATCAAAGGGATGTGAAAATACCCCGAATCATGAATGGGACTGAGATCAAAAACAAGGAAAATGGCCAAACAAAGAGCAAGTTCGGCCCTAGAGGGTCTAGCTTACAAGGAAATAGGAGGTTCATAAAATTTGACCGTAAGAAGAAATAAGATAAGGCAAAACATCTTGCTCAATGTAAAAAAGTCAACCAACATGTGACCAAAGTGGGTTTCAACATTTTGGCCTGCATAGAAGCATTATGGGCCAGTGTTTTGGATGTGGTGAAATGGGACACAAAGTCGCTAACTGCCCAAAAATAGCATGGAACAACAAGAGCAGCATTGAAAAATTAGAAGTGGGAAGCAATCCTGTAGTACAACGAGGCCTCCCTCTAATTGATGTTTCCTTAATGGGCAACAAGAGCAACAAAAAGCCACAAGTAGGAGGCCGAGTGTTTTTCTTGGAAGGAAAAGAGGCTCAGGATTCCACAGCCATAGTGTCATATACTCTTCTTGTCAACCATCTTTATGATCGCATTTTATTCGACTCTGGTGCTACTTACTCATTTTTAAACCCTGAATTTGCAAAGAAACTCGTCAGTAAGTCTGACGAGATGGATACACAACTATATATGACCACTGCCCTGGGATCTGTTTATCATACTGGCATCATTTCAAGAATTGTGCTATTAAAATGGAGGGCAAAATCCTCTCTACTAATTTGGTGCAATTAGAAATACAGGGATGGGATATTATTATGGGGATGGATTAGTTAGCTCAACATAAGGTGACCATAGATTCTTAGAAGAAGCTAGTCGCTTTCTCGAGCCCCCAAGGAGAAAGGGCAGAATTCAAAGGAAATGGTTGTCTGAGAACCACTCCAACATATCTGCCATTTAAGCCTTAAAAATGTCGAGAGAAGGGTGTCAAGGTTATCTGTGTACAATTGACGTGGCAGGTTAGAAAGAATTAGACTTGAATGAAATTTCGATGGTGAGAGAATTCCCAAGTGTATTCCTAGAAGCGCTGGGATTGCCACCTGATTAAGAAGTTGATTTTACAATAAACCCTATCTTGGGCACTGCCCCAATATGTAAGACTCCTTATCATATGACACCTACTAAACTTGCTAAGCTAAAGATCCAGCTTCAGGAGTTATTAGATAAAAGGTTGATTCAACATAGTGCCTCACCGTAGGATGTTGCAGTGCCTTTTGTAAAGAAGAAAGATGGAAGTTTGAGATTGTGTATCGATTATCGGGAGCAAAACAATGTGACTATCAAAAGCAAATATCCTCTCCCCAGGATGGATGATTTGTTTGATCAGCTAGCAGCTGCTACAGCGTTCGGTAAGATTGATTTTTGATCAGGGTATCATCAGTTCAAGATTAAGAGAAAGGATATGCCCAAAACCGCACTCTGAGCTCAATATGGGCAATGTGATTTCCTGGCACTACCATTTAGGTAAACTAATGCCCCAGCTTCTTCATGGACTTGACGAACAAACTATTCAAGCCTTCGTCGATAAATTTATGGTGGTATTTATTGATGACATATCGGTATATTCTAAAACCAAGGAGGAGCATGCAGACCACTTACGAGTGGTGTTGGAAACTCTGGAAGAACACAAGTTGTATGCTAAGCTTAAAAAGTGTGAGTTTTGGCTTGAGAAGGTTCACTTTCTGGGCAACGTGGTGTCTGAGGAAGGTATTTCTGTAGACCCTGCAAAAGCAGAGGCGATTGTGAGTTGTGCTAAGACCCACAAATGTCTTCAAAGTGCGAAGCTTCCTAGGAACACCTATACATAGATCGTAACAGTTACTAAGGGGTGCACTAATAGATAATAATTGGCAACTTAGCTTTATATACATCTCATTCCCTGTTTTAAAATCAAAATGAATTGCAAAGTGGGCCCTCATAATTTTCTTTCTCAATAAATCTTTATCAGTACAGGGATGCATGTACTAAGCTTTGGCTCACAGGTCGAAATGTTTTTATGTTTTTTTTAGGAAAGTGTTCAATAAACCGCTCTCAGGCGGGCAGGGAGGCTGAAGGTGATAAATAAGTTACGACCGTCCTTAAGATTGGCGGATAGAAGTGCTAAGATGCTTTCATGTCTTATGGTGGTGCTTTTTGGTGTTTCAGCTATATATATCTGAACTGCAACATGTATTTTGGTGTTATAATTGTATAATTAAACTGAGTTATGTATGATGATGTAACCTTGGGAAGTTAGAATCATTCCCGTGTGTTGTTAAATGTTTCGAATGGTCGTGAATGCCCTTTAAGGTTATACTTTGATTTTATGGCTAAATTTTCATATTTAAGAGAAGTCTTGTCCTAGCGCACGGCGGTAACGCCCATTCATTGATTTCTTGGTGTTCAGCTTAGGTAGGTTAATACAGCTATGATTTATGTATTATTGGGGTGTTACAAAAAGGAACCCTCTAAAGTAGAACTAATCGAGCTGATCAAAGCTGCTCATGAAAGATAATAGGCTCACCTATGTAGGCAAAGGAACTATGCAGATATCAGGAAGAGGCCTTCAGAATTTGATGTTAAGGGAAGCATAAGATTCGTCAGAGAGGGAAACTGAGCCTAAGGTTCATTGGACCATTCGAAATTCCACAAAGAGTGGGCTTAGCTGCATATCGATTCGCCCTACCACCCTCGCTCTATGGCATACACAATGTATTTCATGTTTCCAGTCTTTGAAAGTATATTTCGAACCAGATCATGTTATCCAGTATGAACCCTTGCAAATTAAGGAGAACCACGTATATGTGGAAGTGCCCATTTGAATATAAGAAAGAATGGAGAAGAAGCTTAGGAGTAAAAGTATTCCCTATGTTAAAGTGCTTCAGAAGCATCATAAGGTGTTAAAGCAACCTAGGAGCCAAAAGGAGAAATACGAGAGAAGTACCCAACCTTATTTCCACTAGGTAAGCAAATTTTGAGGACGAAATTCTTTTAGGGGGGTGTTATACCATGTTGTTTTTTTAGTTTAAGCTAACTACCCTACTTCATGGTATTACGAGATCGCATTTTATTATTTTAGTTAAGTTAGATTAATATTAACGTGCTTGCTTAAGTGATAATTTTATTAAAAAGAGAATTATTATTATCATTAATTTTAAAATTTTATGATAGTCTTGACAACCGTTTATAAAGATTTTTATGAAGAACGAACCAAACCAAGTAGAATCCCAGGTATGATTAGATTGATAAGGATTAGAATTAATTTCATCGAAGATTAGACCAAGTGTTATTAACAAGAACGAAGAAATCAATGAGTGTTGGAATTAATAGCTTAAATTCAGACTCAAGGGTACGAATTTCAGCTGAGAAACATTAGATAATTAAGGAAACAAAGATTAAAAAACGGAGGAGAGAGAGAGAGACCGTTGTTTTTTCTGCCACGCTTGACAGACGCATTTGGCCCCCTCAAAACACCATGCGTCGTCTTCTTCTTCTTGCTCCAAACAGCCAGACACTCCCCCCTCTCGACCGAGCTCTCATTCTCAGCATCAAACCTCCCCAAAATCATGACAAATCAATTCTACAGGGAATTCAAAGAAGATTACAGCTCGATTTCACCACATTTGTGGTCGTGTACCTAAATTCATCCACACCTCACAGCTGTAGAACCATCTCCATCCCTCTATAAATTGAGCTGAAACGCACGCACAAACAAGTAACAGAGAAAGGAGGGGTAGCAGTACAGAGCAGCAGCAGTAGCGGTAACAGAGAGGGGCAGAAACTGAGTCTGGGCAAACTTGTTCGAATCAGTGTTTGGGCAGCAAAGGCGGTGAAATTCTGGGTCCCACAGCATCCAAAACCACACCCACAACCTATTAATCGGGTCCTGAACTTGGAGTGAGGTGGGTGCTATCAATTTCTTCAAATGATTAGTAATTTCACAGATTTTGCATCCCCTTGCGTTGAGATGTTTAGTAGCAAGTGATTAACCAGATTGCATGAATTTGCTTGTTGGGATTTTAAATGTGTGACAATGCAAATTGTTGAAATTAAAAGCAGTTGTGGTAATTATGGCCATTAAAACTTGAATGCGACGAACTATCGTTTGTTAATTGTATGAAATTAGAATATTGTTGGAATGGTTCATAAAAAGGATACATATCTCGTACCTAACTAGCCCGAAGTACTTTGCGTAATCCCGAATACTTACCGATTCATTTGTTGTTTTAATCGCTAAAATAACTTGGAGCGTAGACAAATTTAAAACTACAGGATGATTTAGCTGAATGGTTCAGCTAAATGGTTCGATGGATTAAATCATTTGTAAAAGGAACTTCAATTGAGCATGGTGATGCCCCAAGAATATAAGCTCGTTTAAAACTTCCTCTTTCATATACGAAGGACTGAAACAAAATTAGAAACAACTAAATATGTTTATGTTGCTAAATCAAGCTACGATTTGGACATTGACAATTTGTTTAAAGAGTAAGGTCTTGAGTTAGTAAACTAAAAATGAGCTTAAGTGACTCTTCCTTTTTGAAGGTAAAGAACTATAAATTGCTAATACGATTATGGAAATTATTGTCGCTTGCATGCGTAATTATGGTTTTGTAAGCAAATTATCGAAATGAAAGGCTTGTGACTTACTTAAAGGTAAGAAAAGTCTTTATCTCTTATGGCAGGGGTTTAAATAACTAAAATGATTTGGTTTAATTAAAAGTGGCTAACATAAGTGGTTATTAAGAGGCCATGGTTAGGGAATAGAGTAGGTTTGCGGGAACCCAAATGCCTAGGGAGTAGACCCAAAAGTAAAAACCCTAGTAGTCCCTAATGAGGGTGAAGGTCCAATGTTATGTTATGCCCCAAGAATAATACGAAATGTGAGTGTAGACCTGGTGTAAGGAGAGTGTAGATCGCCCCTAATTAGCACATTCATGTAATCTTATGCCAGAACCAAACGTTCTTATTTTGCCGATATGTGAGTAAATTGTTTAAATTCTTACTTTATTATTTCGGGAATTTACAAGTGTATAAATCCTCAAATGGGCCAAATTTGATTGTAAACTGTTCGTTTTGAGGCGAAATAGTTTATTATGTTTTAATGTGTCAATGAGGATTTCTTTTCTTCTTTAACCTTTTTTAAGTCACCTTGCTTGGCTATAAGTTCGAATGACGATCCTTGATAAGGTATAGGCAATAAAGTGTGGTCAATACTCTTAGTGGATTCGTTCAAATTGGAGGATAAAGTTTTCTTTTGAAGTATTGCTTGTCCCATATGATAATAATAGTATAAATGTGGTGTGCTTACTACTTGTCGGTATTGCTTGCAACTGTTTTGTTTTTATGGAGTTAAGAAACATTCACTGAGCGTGTTGTAGCTCACCCTCCCTCCTTATTTCCCTTTTCAAGGTTCAGAGTAAACATGTATAAAATTTATGTGCCAATGATCTGCTAGCTGCTATTTTACAGTTTCATTTTATTTGGCTGTTGTGGAAGGATAAATGTGTTTGCCATCTATGTAAATAAATAAGTCTGTTCTCCAGATGTGTAAGCATATAGATGGCTCTGGCTACCGTTATGTTTTCTTTTCCAAACTGAACCTATGGATATATTGTTGTATCGCTTGTTATGAACTAGTTTGAATTCTAGTAACCCGGGAGTGTGACAGGTAGTAGTGACTCAAGTCACTTAGTGGTTAATTTGATCTTATCGTCAGACCTACAGGTACTCCTTAGCTTAAGTTAAGCTTTAAAATGTTACGAGTACAGACAAAACTCTAGCAGCTTTGTTCGAAAACACCTAATTTTGCTAAATGTAAAGTTTGACCATTATTTTACTTCACTAAACCTTAAAAGCCTTAGGGATTTTTTCTAGAATTCCTGGCGTTGTGATGCCTCCCTGGGATTAGGGGTGCTACATTTGGTGTTATTAGAGCCATAGGTTGCATCATGCATCTGAATATAATAATAGGAGTTGCAATGTGTGAAATGCATGACTTATGTGCTTGCGTGAAAGTGTTGTACCCTTATATTATCTACATTAATCACATGACCTATGGTATATATATGCGCTAGCGTTTATACTTACCCTTACAATGGTAGTATAGGATGGTATTCCACATTGTTAATTATGTGTACTTACCCTTTTATTGGGTCGCCTGGAATGCGGTCTTATACTGAAGAGCCCTGGAGATGAGCAACCGATAGGGGCCACAATGAGTCACCCAAAACCACTGGGTGGTCAAGTTCATACAAAAACTACTCCTGACCGGTAGCTGGAGAGAAGTTGTTGTTAGCCTCCGTCAGTGGATGGTGCATATGGGGTCATACGCCTCTTTTACCTATCGGGGCTTAGTGGAGTTTTTACTACTAGTAGTGCATCAAGTGGACTACCTGGGAAACACCCCTTTCCAAAGGAGCATTACTGACAGTAAACTCGTACCTACCGCACTAATTCAACCCACCGAAAGCCAACACCTCCCTACCACATTGTCCGAGATGGCCTAAGTTGAGCATCATCAGATGAGACTACTCTTCGCTGAGAGACCCCAAGGCGAGCGCTACTAGCGAGTCAGTACAATGTGGGTACATTGGGTGGATGCCTTTGGGACGGTCTATCCCGGAAGTGGCAATCCAGAATGCTCAGAATAAGAGAGTTGGTTGATGAAGAGTATAATGTTGAATACACCACCGTTATGTGATTACAAGAATTATTGGTCGCGGAATCGGGTGAGCTTGAGAGCTTGGATGACTCGGTGATTGATACTCCTCCTGAAGATGACTCTTCAGACGAGGAGTAGGATAGAGTGATGTGAACTAAGGTTCACAGATGGTGTAATGTGTATAAATAAGATAGTTGTAAGCTTTTTAATTTGTTTTCTTTCTAAAAGGTGACTAGAATGGTAGGGATTCCTTGTGACTTCTAAATCACAACTCCTATATTTAAATAAAACAAATGCAAACGAGTGCTTACCAAAGTGTTATGTGCTTACCAATTTGTTTATGCGTATACGTTCCCTCCCTTAAGTGAAAATGTGGTATACATGTATGACCTTATGTGGGTTAAACTAAGACTTAATTTCTGACTATAGATAAAGTGCTTTTGCCTCACTTGGAAATGATTTCATTAACTGAAAGATCCTACCCTTTGTAAATTGTGGTGTGGTTGTGATATTAACATGTAATTGGGATTAGAGCTAAGTAACTCCATGTATAAATGTGTAAATAGATGCCTCCACGATGCAAACCACTACTTGAACCTACTAATATGGAAATGATTTGCTAGTTTAATAAGCTAAGACCCCCTAAATTTGAAGGTGGCCCTAACCCCTTGACATACGAGGAATGGCTTATGAAGGTAGAAAACTTAGCTGAGATCATGGAATGCCTTGAGAGGTTCAAGCTACGCCTAGACACCCATGAATTTGAGAAGAAGGCTGAGTTCTGATGGGGGACAGTAAAACCTCGAGCAAGCGAAGCAGCATTAACTTGGTAACAATTGAAAACCCTAATGGATGCCTAATATTACCCCCGAGATGTAAAGAGAGCTAAGAAGCAGGAACTTAGCCATTTTGCACCAACCCAAGTTGCTATAGAGGAAATGCTAATGGACCACTTTGAACAAGGACTAAAAGTGGAAGTAAAATAGATGATAGTAGGGCAAGCCTATGCCAATTTGCAGAAGATGCATCAAAGGTATGTGAAAATAGCCCAAATCATGGTTGAGGCTGAGATTGAAAGTAGGGAAACAGGCCAAGCAAAGCGGAAGTTCGGCCATGGAGGATCCCACTTACAAGGAAATAGGAACTTCATAAAATTTAACCCTAGGAAGAAACAAGATAAGGGAAAACAACCTTCTCAATGGCAAAAAAGGAAGACATTTGACTAATGCGAGTGTGAACCTTTTAGCCCGTGTAGAAGCATTATGGGCCAGTGTTTTGGGTGTAGTGAAATGGGACACAAAGTCGTAGACTGCCCAAAAGTAGCATGGGACAGCCAGAGCAACAATTAAAAATCAAGAGTGGGAAGCAATCCTGTAGCACAACAAGGTCGCCCTCTAACTGATACTTCCTCAGGAGGCAGCAGGAGCAACAAATAGCAATAAGCAGGAGGCCGAGTATTTTGCTTGTAGGAAGAAGAGGCTGAAGATCCCACTACCACAGTGTCAGTTAATTTTAGTATCAATTGTCTTTCTACTCTCGCTTTTATTCAACTCTAGTGCTACTCACTCATTTGTGAGCGTTGAATTTGTAAAGAAACTCGCCAGTAAGCCTAACTAGATGGATATACAACTATATGTGACCACTCCCCTAGGATTTGTTTATTAGACCGACATCATTTTTAAGAATTATGCTATTATTATGGAGGGCATAATCCTCTCCGCATATTTGGTGCAATTAGAAATACAGGGATGGGATATTATTTTGTGGATGGATTGGTTACCTAAACATAAGGCAACCATAGATTGTAAGAAGAAGTTAATCACTTTCTCGAGCCCTAAAAGGAAAAAGGTGAAATTTAAAGAAAGTGGTTGTTACAGAACCATTCCAACCATATCCACTTTACAAGCCTTTAAAATGCTGACAAAACAGTGTTAAGGTTATATGTGTGCAAATGAGGAGGAAAACAGAAAGAACCAAACTTGAATGAAATTCCAATTGTGAGAGAATTCCCAAGTGTATCTAGGAAGTGCTAAGGTTGATGCCTAATTAAGAAATTGGCTTTAAAATGGACATTGTGTTGGGCACTGCCCAATGTGGTGGACTCCTTATCGTATCGCACCTGTTGGACTTACTGAGCTAAAGATCCAGCTTAAGGAATTATTAGATAAAGGGTTGATTCAACCTATTGCTCGCCGTGTGAAGCCCCCAGTACTTTTTGTAAAGAAGAGAGATGGAAGTGTGAGATTGTGTATCGGTTATCGCAAGCTAAACAAGGTGACTATAAAAAACAAATATCCTATCCCTAGGGTTGATGATTTCTTTGATCAACTAGCAGGTTCTGCAATGTTCTCTAAGATTGATTTGAGTCAGAGTATCATCAGTTGAAGATTAACAGAGAGGATGTGCCCAAAATCGCCTTTTGAACTCGATGCGAGCACTATGATTTCCTGGTGCTACCATTGGCTAACTCATGCCCCAACTTTCTTCATGGACTTGATGAAAAGAGTATTCAAGCCTTTCCTCGAATAACTCATGGTGGTTTTCATCAATGACATCTTGGTATATTCTAAAACAAAGGGGTGAGTATGCAAACCACTTACGAGTGGCGTTAAAAACACCAGAAGAACACAAGTTGTATCCTAAGCTTAAAAAGTGTGAGTTTTGGCTTGAGAAGGTGCACTTTCTGGGCCACACGGTGTCTCCAGAAGGCATTTTAGTGGACCCTGCAAAAGTGGAGGCGATTATGAGTTGGCCAGGACCTACGAATGTCTCCGAAGTGCGAAGCTTCCTAGGTATGGTTGGTTATTACAAAAGCTTCGTAGAATGATTCTCTAAGATTGACGCTTGAGTAAGAAATTGGCTTTAAAATGGACATTGTGTTGGGCACTGCCCAATGTGGTGGACTCGTTATCGTATCGCACCTGTTGGACTTACTGAGCTAAAGATCCAGCTTAAGGAATTATTAGATAAAGGGTTGATTCAACCTATTGCCTCGCCGTGCGAAGCCCCCAGTACTTTTTGTAAAGAAGAGAGATGGAAGTGTGAGATTGTGTATCGGTTATCGCAAGCTAAACAAGGTGACTATCAAAAACAAATATCCTATCCCTAGGGTTGATGATTTCTTTGATCAACTAGTAGGTTCTGCAATGTTCTCTAAGATTGATTTGAGTCAGAGTATCATTAGTTGAAGATTAACACAGAGGATGTGCCCAAAATCGCCTTTTGAACTCGATGCGAGCACTATGATTTCCTGGTGCTACCATTCGGGCTAACTCATGCCCCAACTTTCTTCATGGACTTGATGAACAAAGTATTCAAGCCTTTCCTCGAATAACTCATGGTGGTTTTCATCAATGACATCTTGGTATATTCTAAAACAAAGGGGTGAGTATGCAGACCACTTACGAGTGGCGTTAAAAACTCCAGAAGAACACAAGTTGTATGCTAAGCTTAAAAAGTGTGAGTTTTGGCTTGAGAAGGTGCACTTTCTGGGCCCCACGGTGTCTCCAGAAGGCATTTTAGTAGACCCTGCAAAAGTGGAGGCGATTATGAGTTGGCCAGGACCTACGAATGTCTCCGAAGTGCGAAACTTCCTAGGTATGGTTGGTTATTACAAAAGCTTCGTAGAATGATTCTCTAAGATTGACGCTTGAGTAAGAAATTGGCTTTAAAATGGACATTGTGTTGGGCATTGCCCAATGTGGTGGACTCCTTATCGTATCGCACCTGTTGGACTTACTGAGCTAAAGATCCAGCTTAAGGAATTATTAGAAAGGGTTGATTCAACCTATTGCCTCGCCGTGTGAAGCCCCCAGTACTTTTTGTAAAGAAGAGAGATGGAAGTGTGAGATTGTGTATCGGTTATCGCAAGCTAAATAAGGTGACTATCAAAAACAAATATCCTATCCCTAGGGTTGATGATTTCTTTGATCAACTAGCAGGTTCTGCAATGTTCTCTAAGATTGATTTGAGTAAGAGTATCATCAGTTGAAGATTAACAGAGAGGATGTGCCCAAAATCGCCTTTTGAACTCAATGCAAGCACTATGATTTCCTGGTGTTACCATTTGGGCTAACTCATGCCCCAACTTTCTTCATGGACTTGATGAACAAAGTATTCAAGCCTTTCCTCGAATAACTCATGGTGGTTTTCATCAATGACATCTTGGTATATTCTAAAACAAAGGGGTGAGTATGTAGACCACTTACGAGTAGCGTTAAAAACTCCAGAAGAACACAAGTTGTATGCTAAGCTTAAAAAGTGTGAGTTTTGGCTTGAGAAGGTGCACTTTCTGGGCCACACGGTGTCTCCAGAAGGCATTTTAGTAGACCCTGCAAAAGTGGAGGCGATTATGAGTTGGCCAGGACCTACGAATGTCTCCGAAGTGCGAAGCTTCCTAGGTATGGTTGGTTATTACAAAAGATTCGTAGAATGATTCTCTAAGATTAACGCTTGAGCAAGAAATTGGCTTTAAAATGGACATTGTGTTGGGCACTGCCCAATGTGGTGGACTCCTTATCGTATCGCACCTGTTGGACTTACTGAGCTAAAGATCCAACTTAAGGAATTATTAGATAAAGGGTCGATGCAAGCTATTTTCTCGCCGTGTGAAGTGCCCAGTACTTTTTGTAAAGAAGAAAGATGGAAGTGTGAGATTTTGTATCGGTTATCGCAAGCTAAACAAGGTGACTATCAAAAACAAATATCCTCTCCCTACGATTGACGATTTCTTTGATCAACTAGCAGGTTCTGCAATGTTCTCTAAGATTGATTTGAGTAAGAGTATCATCAGTTGAAGATTAACAGAGAGGATGTGCCCAAAATCGCCTTTTGAACTCGATGCGGGCACTATGATTTCCTGGTGTTACCATTTGGGCTAACTCATGCCCCAACTTTCTTCATGGACTTGATGAACAAAGTATTCAAGCCTTTCCTCGAATAACTCATGGTGGTTTTCATCAATGACATCTTGGTATATTCTAAAACCAAGGGGTGAGTATGCAGACCACTTACGAGTGGCGTTGAAAACTCCAAAAGAACACAAGTTGTATGCTAAGCTTAAAAAGTGTGAGTTTTAGCTTGAGAAGGTGCACTTTCTGGGCCACGTGGTGTCTCTAGAAGGCATTTTAGTAGACCTTGCGAAAGTAAAGGCGATTGTGAGTTGGCCAAGACCTATGAATGTCTCCGAAGTGCGAAGCTTCCTAGGTATGGTTGGTTATTACAAAAGATTCGTAGAATGATTCTCTAAGATGGCCATGTCTATCACCAAATTACTTCAGAAAAGTAATAAGTTTCAATGGACAGAAGAACGTGAAAATATCTTTCATGAGCTAAAGAAGATAGACCAGTGCTAGCAACACCTGACGATAATGAGGATTTGTGATCTAAAGTGATGCATCTAAGAAAGGATTAGGGTGTGTTCTCATATAGAAAGGAAGGGTTATTGCCTATGCCTCTTGTCAGCTGAAGCCATAAGAGGAAAATTACCCAGCGCATGATCTAGACTTGGCTGCAGTTATGTCTGAGTTGAAGATTTGGTGATGTATGTCTCTTGGGAAGAAGCTACCCAAGCCAACACACATCAATTGAAAACCAAAACTCAAAGATATAACACGAATGAAGGGTGGCACGGTCGTGCCTATGTGCACGGCCACACCGTGCCAAGTTTCGGTCACCAAAAACTAGAGAACTCTAGTTTTGCACAGTTTGAAGGCTTTTAGTGTTTGCTTTGATTCTACGCCTTTTGGTTATGCATAAACTGTAGGAATGGATGAATTTGAGAGTTTATGGAGTGGGATAATGAGAAAAGATGAAGGGTTTGCTAAGTGAATGTAATTAACTTAAGAATTCAAGTTAATAACATCACTTAAGAACCGTGTGTATCAAACTAGAATAGGATAGAACTAAGCTCTAGATTGGATACAGAATCACCGCCAACCTTTGAGTTTAGGGCCCTTAATCTTGATTAAGATACAGAAACACCACTTAACCAAGGTTAAGACTCACTTAGACACCACCTTAATTGGCCTAATTAAGGATAAGCAAGCAAGAGTTTGAAGGGATGAAAGCAAATGCTCTCAAGCTGATTTTCTCATTCAAAAGGGTTGTGTTCTTACTATGGCCGTGGGAATGGGTTTTGTATGCAGCAAAAATAAAGGCCAAGCAAGCACCTCCCTTTTCCTTACTAGTGAGAAAAGGTGTTAGACTTCCTTAATTACAACCGGTAACAAGCTAAACTTATTACAAACATGCTTAGCTAAACTAATACATCAAATCATGAATCTAAACTTTGTCTAAGTTGATTATACAACACTTATCCCTTGATTAAACACTAAAACAACCAACAAAAGACTAGAGAAGCCATGTGTTCAGCCGAAATTTGGAGGCCACTTTTCGGCTAGCCAATGAGAGAAGAGAGACAACATATTTTAATTCTTCACTCCCATTGGCTGTTCTTTCCCATGCAGCCACCAATCCTAGGCAACCTTGAGGCGTATACCAAGCTTGGGAAGTGTGCCAATCTGTCTAGAAAGTGAGGGAGCCAGCTGGTTTTGTGAAGAAGAAAACCGGGTCTAGTGAACCGGGCTCAAGCCGTGGGGTAGCCGGTTTTCATGCAAGATTTAAGCATGGAAAAAGTGATCATGATTTGGGTTTTAATCATGGGGGGATAATTTTAGGATGTGTATAAACCCCCCCACCAAGAAATCAAGGTTAGGATGTGTTTAAGTGGGGTAATCAAACACATACATTAAACCGTGCAATTGGAAGGCAATTTGGAACGATTTGGGAAAACTCCTTGATTCTTCATCCTCTTGTGTGCATGATTTGAAATCAATGTTGGGACTTGACTGTAAACTTCTTGAGGATTCCAAAAATGCAAAATTTCATGACTTAAGCCATGATTAGGCTTAAGTAATGGCATTGACAAAACCGGGCATTTTCAGGTATGCTAGCCCGTGTGAACTCCCTTGAACATCTTGAACGTTTTGAAGCAATGCTTGCAACTTGGAGCTTGAAATGGACCTTGAATGAGTTGTTGGACCTTCTTCTTTGGCAATGGTGGTGGGGACTCCATCATTTGGAGACACTATGTTTATGGAGTAAGAAGTGAGATACTTATCATAAGAGCCTGAAATATGTTTTCCCTCCAAAACAGTTAAACATGAGACAGAGAAGATGGTTGAAACTTCTAATGGATTATGACATGGAACTCAAGTACCATCCTAGTAAGGCGAACGTAGTGGAAGATGCTTTGAGGAGAAAGTCTAGCGGTGCTATAGCCTGCCTACTTACACAAGAAAGGAGGTTTCTGAGGGAACTCGACGCACTCCAAATAGAGGCATTACTACTAGGGAATCGAACCTACTTAGTAGAACTCTATATTTCTTCTCGATTAATAGAGCAAGTCAAGCAGCGCCAGAAGGAAGATCCTCAAATTATGAAGATAAAAAAAGGGAGTAGAAGAAGGAAGGGTCAAAGAGTTTTTAATCCAAAACGATGTGCTTTGGTGTGGAAACAGTTTTGTGTTCCTAACATACTAGTCCTCAAGAAGGAATTGTTAAAAGAAACACATAATTAATTAGCACTTAGCATGCATCTGGGAAGGACCAAGATGTACCATGACTCGAAAACACATTTCTGGTGGGTAGGAATGGAAAGAGACATTGCAGATTTTGTTGCTCGCTGGCTCACCTGTCAAAGAGTAAAATTTGAACAACAAAAACCTAGACGATTACTTCAACCTTTGCCTATTCCAGTACGGAAATGAGAGCACATCACAATGGATTTCATCACTATATTACCAAAAAACCACCAAGCAGCATGATAGTATTTGGGTTGTTGTTCATAGATTCACCAAGGCCGCGCATTACTTAGCCATTAAAGTCACCCTTACCTCCAAGCAACTGGTGGATTTATATATCAAAGAAATAGTTAGATTACATGGAGTACCTCTAATTATAGTGTCAGATTGAGATACTAAGTTCATATCTAGCTTCTGGCATGGATTTCAAGAAGCATTAGAAACAGAACTATGCCTAAGTACAGTCTTCCACCCCCAATCAGATGGGCGATTAGAAAGAACAATTCAAACCTTAGAAGATATGCTGAGAGCCTGTGTGTTAGAATATGGAAGGACCTGGGATCACAACTTGCCTTTGGTTGAGTTTGCGTACAATAATAGCTACCATGCAAGTATCGACACGGCTCCCTTTAAGCATTGTACGGTCCAAATACATATTCCTCTTTCATCCTTTCCTTTTCTTTTCAGTATCCATTTTCCATTATTCACTCCCTTAAAAAAAAAAATCTACATCCAAACAAAACTAGGGAAAGAAGGTCTATTAAAATAACTTTTAGATTTTTTGTTTTTTCATTAAATTTTATGTCGTGGAATTTTTATTTAGACATTTTGGACTCTCTTATTGGTCCACCTGACCATACGTCTAACACTAGGGCTCCAACACTCCAGCATAGAGCTTAATCTTCGCAATGTGGAATTAGTAATGAGTCAAAAAAGAAGAGGAATCCTAATCGAGAAGTTCGTAACCAAAAAAAAAAAAAAAAAACGAACATTGTCCAAATAAGGAAAGTGCAAACATAAATTCCCAAAATGTCGAAACATGACATCCACAAAAAGAGGGGCATTCCCCTACTGACTCCTGTCCTCGTCCTTGGGAGACTGTTATGTGATTTGAACCCCGAGTGGTACAGGAAAATCGGAGGAATAGGAGTCTAGCCAAGGAAAATGCTGCGACAGAGCAAATATGTTGTGAAAAGGAAAACAATCTGCTCGTAGAAGAGGCCATCAAAAAAGCCATCCCGAACGTCCTTGATCATAGAGTATTTGGTGGAGTTTGACTTGAGATGCGTCATCTTGCCCAATCACCTAAACAACTCAGCATGCTTCTATTTCTTCTACTTGAAGTTCGGGTAATACTTCCGTAGGTTTTATCCAAAGGGAACCCTGATTCATGCACAAAACTCTATGGGGCTGATCATCTCGTGCAAGGAAAAGTGAAAGACATTGACAGTATCCGAAATTCTCACCATCAAAACCCTGATAAGGCAAAAATCTATTGCCTTTAAGGCCCCAAAAACCTCCATTACAAGGCTAAAGCTAGAACACATCACCATTATCTTTAGGGCACTAGGAATCTCCCACAAAAGCGCTCAATCCAATAGTTGGGAGTCAAAGAACAGGACTAACCACACCTTATCGTACGTTGATAGAAAGACGATGGTCCTTATCTTCGAAGTGTAGTATTTTCTAGGTATTAATCAAATAGTTGGGAGTCAAAGACTTGATCTAGTTAACCTCAAACAACCTGCATGCCACCTTTATGATTAGGAGGGGTCATGTTTTAGCCATAATCTACATACAAAGTAACAAAAATTAGTTTATAAGGGTGGAGTTCAGTATACTCAACACTAAAACGTGTAAAAAATAACTGAGTAAAAATTAAGCCTTAGTTCATTGCTAATGGTTCTCTACACTTTGGAAACATAAAAAAAAAAAAAAAACTACGAATGGAGATTCGTAATCAAACCAAACAAATCCTCTACAATGGGCATGAAGTTCGAAATTTTAACTCAAAATGCTAAGAATTGAGTAAAAAATTGCAACATCAAACAAGAATAGAACAATTACCTATTAAATTAGAACAAAAACATGGTCGTTGATAGTGTGAGGAGGCTGGCAATGCAATTTTGAGAGAGAGAGAGAGAGAGAGAGAGACTTTGAATCATGCCTCTAGTATTAGGTGACATGTGACCTGGCGGTAGGCGGGTTGGCCAAGTGGCTATTGTTGGGAGCCAATTCTTGCCACTGGTATTAGGCACCGCGCATAATCATGCTACCACCTAAGCATTTGACCCATCGGCTGTCCCAACCATGTCACTGGACCCTGAAAAATAAAAATAAAAAAGCGGGACTGTTTGTTTGCCTGGGCATGAGTGACATCTAACATATGCATTACACTTGGCCCCACAACCATAAAAAAATAATAAGCACTCCTGAAATTTTCTCCATCCTATCAAAGTTTTTTTAAAAGAAAAATGTTTCTGAAGTTTTTTTACCCGATATAAGACCATCAAGCACCAGGGTTCTCAAACAAGTGGACACTGTCAAGTCAAAAATCTTTAAACAGGTAGTGATCATCAAGCGTCAAATTTTTAGAGCTAGTATGAGACCACTAAGCCTCAAGATTTTAGATCTAGTATGAGACCACTAAGTTAAAAATCTTTCAATAGGTAGTGACCGGCAGGAGACTACCAAGTGTTACTCTTACATCTGCATACGTCCTATATTGCATTCGCATACATTGTCATTCACCCTTACAACCTTGCCCAAAGTGGGGGTCCTTGTAAGCGCTAAATTGGTGCCTACAGGATTATACACTAACCACATGATTATATATCAAGTGCATTACCATCCGATGATGATAATTAGCTAACCCATCAAGATAAATCCATAATGTACTTGGATTCCTAATAATCAGTCCATAAATAAAATGTTTTCTGGGTGAACAAACAATTCTAAAAATTTTTAAAAGCATTTAAAATCCAAAAGTTTCAAAAATAAAAAGCTTGGGGTTTGCTCAATTTGCTAACATAGGGGTCTGAAACCAAAACTTTGACCATGAGTGAACGAGATTGTAACAAGTGGGATGGCACTGTATGCAACACTCACAAATAATTCTTTTAAGGAGAAACAAGGACCTGAGTAATGAACCTTACTACCAGTGGGGCCCAACGGTAAGTTTTTACACATATTGCTAATGTTGGGTCCCAATGCGAGCTGCTAGGTTCTGGCATACCCATATGTCCCACTGCTAAAATTTCACCGGACTTTATTATGGATTGTTGCAATGAAGCCAATTCAGGAATGACTTAGCTAATTACATGCTAATCAACTAAATTCAATCCCATTTTACAAAATTTAAGGAATAAATTTGATATGATTGTTATTTTCGTACTTTTTTTGCTTAGCATGGTCACCTAGCTAGCATTATAGATAGAGCATGGTCCCCTCATTTTAGGGAGAGGATAAGCTTGGGCTATGTAGGAAAACTCTACTTATTTCCTCTTACATATTTCTCATCTCTCAAGCAGAAATCTATCCTACTCTCCCCTCATACAAAAACCTTAAGAATTTGATTGTGACGAAACTTTACCAAATTATTCAATTAAAACTCTTTATAAAAGGGTTCCTCTTTTGAAAAGGACTAGCTTTGTTATACCACTACAACAATGTATATCCAATTTTGGTGGAATTTTTGAGGAGAAAAAATTTTATGTTGAAATATACAAATCAAACACTCCACTTCATGTTCACGTGACTACCGTTTTTTTAAAAAATAAAATAAAAAGTGGGCAAGAGACAACATGCGTTGATTTGCTTTATCACTACAGCCTTATCTCTTGAGTCAGCAGGATAGCTTTCTCGATTAAGGGCTCTTCATTCATTAGAGCGAAGGCGAATCAAAGGGCAAACATCTCTAGATCTGCGCATGAGTCGTCCCGTCGCTGCAGGACCCATGGGGGAATCTCTCAGAGACAATAATGGCTCCGTGCTTCGTTGCCCAAGCTATCAATGCCATGGTTCACCGATCAGTTCATTACTTTTGTCTACAAAAGCTAGCTAGTCCTTCATTCAATTCACTCCCCTTCTTTATATCAGCCATCACCAAAATTTGAAGTTTGTAGAGAAATTTGTGAGTGACGACAATGGATACTTGTAATCTAATTAAGCCTTGCTTAAATTCTTTCCGCTAAACTAAGTCGTTTCTCTGTGTTGTGCGTCCCCCTGTGGTAGGTGGTTGCTTCCAGTTCCAGATCTATCGACAATGGCTCCCATTGAGGGTTAGGTACGATTAGCTTTCAATTCTGGTAATTTCTTGGTTTTGATTCGAGTTTTTTCAAAATTATTCTGACAGTTCTTGTGGGATTTTAATCAATTTGTTGCTAAGTTTATCTTTTCCTCAATTAAAATTAGGGTTAGATGGTTACAATATGTTGCTGAGTTTAAGATATCAAGATTTTCATCTACTAATTTGTTGTGGCCCAGATTTTGTTCAACCGTTATCTCTATCCCCCTTTTGTCTGTGAGCAAAGCAGTAAGAACTCTATGATTTTAGGTTGCATGTTGCGAAGAACAATGTGTAGATGAATTATAATATGTACCCCTAATTCTACATTTTAAAGTCATTACACAGTAGATTTACTCCAAGCATATTTGACTGCAGGCTGGAATTGAATCAATTTGTTGCTAAGATAAAAGGCTTCATTTTAAAGTCATAAAGGGAAAAATAAATGTGAGAAGTCAATCCATAATATTTAGAGTATTCCCTCTCTTATGTGGTGTACAAACTTTATTTCCAATGTCTGCTTTGTATTTGTGGTTAGTAATTACTCTTCTTTTCTGCCGGACTTTATAATCACCAACATAAACTCATTGTGGTAATTAGTTAGATATGATGTCATTAACAATGAGGCAGTGATTTGATTCCCTTCAACGGTGTGTGGGTAACATTTTTATATTGGTGTGTTCATATATTTGACATAGGAGGCGCCCTTGTTAGCAGTGTGCTCATTGTTGTGGATTTAGAGGTTGCGAAGGCAAAAGTTTCACCCGAAGTAATGATCTCGCTACCTCTTTTTGTATGTGTGTAACAATGCTTAACAATTATCATGGATGGGCAAGTTATTCCAAGTAATATTATAACTTATAAATATTATCAAAGCTTGGAAAGATAATATACACTTTACTAGCTAACTTTCTTAAGCATACAACCTATTTATATCTCAAATAATGTATTTAGTAAAGCAACCAAGTTGCTTAAGGTAGACAATTTTCATCCCTGAAATTTGTGTTGTGCTATATGTTTTCCTTGCTATCTCTTTTCATTACTTATAAGTTCGGTACTAATAGAAAATTCCTAGTCATATGACATCAAATTGTGTGCTGCCTTTGGAGTGGACATTGATTCATATCTATTCAACTATGTGGCTAACTAATTGAAATTGGTGTTTTCCTATATTTGGAGTAGGAGGCACCCTCTGAGAGGCATTGCACACTGTTTTGCATTTAGAGTCTATAGAGGAGGAATTTCCAATCGATAGTAATTCTCTCTCTCTCTCTCTCCTCTTCAAAAATTTTAAAGTAACGTCCATAATTGATTCCACGGTCATTATAACTAATTAATACTATGGAAATTGAGTTCATTAGAGGAAATCCTATGATAATTAAAAAAAACATGTCAATTTAGTTTAGTATTTGTTGGATAAGGACTTTCATGGTGATGACTTTATGATGTAAGTGACTGTTTGTGCTTGATACCGGAATTCACAAACAATAGCTGACCGTTGTTTGCACTTTGACTTCAATGGAAAAAATGTAGCTTGCATTTTGACTTTAATAAGAGAACTGTAGAATGAAGTAGGTGAAATTATAGGCCTACTATGGTGAGTCAAAATAGTTACTTTGTGAAAATTACATAAGAAAACATATATAGTGGTAGCAATTTTGAATGTTCATGTCCCCGCGTCATCACATATGGGATTGCATATGAAGAGATCTTTTTTGTTAAGATGGGCAAAAAACGAAATACAATGAGTTGGAAAATAATTCGCGCAAATGTTGCTGTATTTGTCACCAAGTAGGTGATGTGAAGTCACTCTTCCCCCCTCTTGTTTCTACATTTCTTTTACTATGCTTGTTTAACTCGTGGCTCTTCATACATATACATTACAAATTGACAGAGTGGACATAGCTTTAATGTTAATTTATGTAGACTCATACATATTTTCCTATGAAAATAAATAGCATCATAATCCTTAAGGCTCCTATCGCTATTTCGCACAGGAAGTACGAAATGGGAATCACCAATATATTTTAAGTATGCACATTCAAAGGAGGTTAACTATGACCAGTGTCAAGCACAAGAAAATTTTATATGTTTTGTTCTTCATAATTTAAATAGAGTTGTACGTACCTACTTTTCACATGAAAATAATATTTGCCTAGCTATATTTTAAATAGATTTATGTGTATTTACATACACACACACATGCACACACACACATATACAGAT
>JACYFF010031955.1:59909756-59968060 GCA_017589665.1 Selenicereus undatus
CATATACATATACATATACATATACATACACACACACACACACACACACACACACACACACAACAACATACAGAATTTTTGATCCCTCATAATTTATAGGAAAAAAGTAATGTTCATCACGACCCTTTTTATGGGTTTCCATAAATTCTGCTAAATGATTTCCCACTACCGCTAAAACAAAAATATGGCCGCTAAAAAGGTTGACATATTACAACTGTAGTCCAAAAAAAGCGTTGACATTTTTATATATTTCAACTAGAAAAGCGTCCAGAAATCTCGACCCTGAATATCTCGACCCTTTTTGCATGCGTCGACTGAAAATATATCAATCCCTTAGCGCGTCTAAATAAAGGCAAAATAGGGTTGAGATATACCCCTTTTTCTAGTCGTGGCTATCACCATAAATCTGGGCACTTTTAAGAGGAATGGACATGTTGAATGTTTGCACAATTTTTTAAACCTCTCAAACCTTTGTACGAAGTTAAATTGTCCCTATACGTCATTGTCCAATGGTATCCAGGGCTTTATATATCACTAGACGACATATATCCATTTATGCGAGTACAATAATCTCCTCCATGGTTTAACCACAAGAGAATTTGTTCTTCCTTTTCATCTTCAGATCTTAGGTTGATCCCTATTTGTCCCAAGTAAGCTAAGTCACCACAAAGGCGGTGAATATAATGACACAAAATGATTGCAAATAAAATTTTGGCACAAGATAAAACATAGTATAGAAAACTTAAGGACACTTTACAAATAAATCAAGGGCAATGAATAGTCGGATCATAGGTTAAGCTAAAAGATTAAACAATATATTGCAAAACACTCGGCGTTTGTCAACGAAGTCTACCAATCCAACTGGGCCATGTTCACATCTATGGAATCTTCGTTAGGATTACTCTAAGATTACAAAACCAAATGTTGACGCCTAAAAATGGCATCCCATTTTTAAATGCCCGATGACAAAAATTATTCCTTAACCTGTGTATTTGGGGGGCCAAAAAGCCCAAGTTAACCCAAACTGATGGTGTTCCACGTCTAGTAAAGATCCACTCTAGGGAGCATAAAATTATTGAGTTTGAATATCAATATTCTCAATTGATAACAGTTTTCTGATGACACACATTTTGCACCAAAATCCAATGAGCAATGAAAAAGATATAAGTTAATAACTAAGACGTGCACTAAGAACGACACCAGTTCACTATTTTGCTTATGTCTTCTGTCACACTATTCACTATTTTGCTTATATCCTCTACCACACTTATCTAACAATTATGAAATTCGTATCATTAGGAAACAGACTAAATAAGTTTTCAATCCAAAAATGAATCACTTAAAGTGGAGGTTAGATGACAAGGGTATGGTCAAAACAAGTTGTGCTGTCTACTACCCAGCCTCACAACCCGATCAGGTTCCTGCCTAATACCAGCTAGCCAGACGCAGTACTTGACTAGTTCCTCTGGCCAGAATCTCGGTCCTACGTTCGATACTAAATTGTCGTGTTTTACATGCCCCTATCGTGTAATGTTTGGCTCGTATAATAATATTATGTTTAGGATTTTTACTTATTTTGTTTATTTTTATAGGTAATAAGATCAATTGAGCAAACACCGCAAAAAGGAGCACCGATGGACAAGAAAAGCATGGAAATTTCAAGGCAAGAAGGACGCCAGGCATCTGGGGTCGGCAGCACCAACCATCACTAAAACCTGCAGCAAGGTCGCCGCCTTGTCAATGGCAAGCCGCTTTGCCTGTCTTCCCCTTCTCACTCGCCCAGTTTTCTATTTAAATGTTGCTTCAGATGTTTCTTCGGGGGATTGGCACGCGTGCTCTGGGACGAGTTTAACTTTGTTTTAGCTAACAAAAGCCCGAATAGGGGGAATTAGACTAGGGAGGTTAGAATTTGTTATGGTGAATTTTGGATTCAAGCTTATAGATTTGATGTTCACTCAATTAAGCCTAAGTTTTCTCTTCTCTCTCTCTCTCTCTCTCTCTCTCTCTCTCTCTCTCTCTTATTTTGTTCTTGCTTCTTTCATTTGAGCATGTTAGTGATTTTGTGTTTACTAGTTGTTTTATTCGAAGCTAGACTAGGTTTATTGCTCCATTTCATGCTCGATTAGTTTGGTTGTTACCTTAGTTTATTTTGGGTTTAATTGTCATTATGTGATAATTAGTAGTTAAATTTTGGTGGCTTGGATTATGAGGAGTCTCTTGAAGGCTAATTAGTCTTGGATTAGACCTGACTACACCCAATGTAGACCTTGAACTTAGAGTTTTCTCTCATGGCCGCCAAGTATTCGATGAAATGCTTGATAGTGCTTTCATCCATATTTTTGCGCAATTGACTTATGCCGAGAGCTGGTGTCAATCAGCTAGTGTGGGAGAGAGGATAGTTGGAATTCAGACATGAAAATAGTCCCGATCCTAGCTAGGTCCGAGGGTTGCTAATCTCGTGGTCTAATTAGACTAATGCCATGAAAATAGATTGTTAGACTAGTTAGACTAGCTCATGGCCCTTGAGAGAAGGTTTGGATGGTCTTCGATGGTACAATTGATCATCTCCAGTTTTCAATATAGGATGGGTAGGCTAGGACTCGCCTCGATTACTTGGCTTGTCAATTTGCCTAGTCATGACTCCAAGCCCCTTCTTTTGTGTTTATTAGCTTATTTAGATTGTTTTTCATTCCTTTGTCACTTAGCCTAGCTTAAAACCCTTGAACTGAACTATGATACTTGAAATGCAACTCCTAGTGGACGACACCCTGAGTACTAGATGATAAACCTTGCACTTGGGCTTATAAATATTAAAACTTTAAATTCTTCCAAACAAGTTTTTGGCGCTGTTGCTAGGGAGTTAGTGCTTTTCAATATCAGGGTTTACTTGAGCATTCGAGGCCAGGCCTTTAGAAAGTCCAAAAAAAATTTGAAAAATCAATTGGGAAAAAAAAATCAAAATGGCTATTTTCCATTTACCACAATTTGGGCATGAACCTTTTAAGCAATATTTGTCTATATTAAATGATTATTGTACTCAATATGTTCATTTCACATATGAAAATTGGGAAATATGCAATGTTGTGCTTTATGGGATAACATATAAGACTTGAGCCACCCTTGAGTCCATGTGTTATGGTGGTTTGTGCTCTTTAGATGTTGATGACATGTGGAACTTATTTGAGTGTTTCGTTGGGTATCAATGGAAACATGAGTATGCTAGTGAGTCTTTTGCGTGCCCTTCTGCACTTCCCTATGATTTTCATGCTCAATCTCCATGGGTTGATCAGCTTGGGGATTCTTATCATTACCATTCTTCTTACCTTCATGTCGTGTGCTTTTATTGTGAATCCTTTCACCATAATGCAAATTCTCGTCCTTATTATGATATTTTCAACAAATGCTATGCTAAACTTAATACGATAATAGAGACAATGAATGAGCAACATGAGTGTTTTGTTATGACATGAGGGAGTGTGGCATATTGTATGAGATCGACCCTAGTCTAGCTTCCCCTACAGTTGAGGTTAGTCTCTATTAAGATTATGAGTCTTCTGTTCCCATAGAGCCTGCTTTTATGGTTCATACACCTTTGGCCGGTTTAGAGGAAGCAATTGACCATCCTTTGAATTCTCAACCATTTGTCGCTTCATCCTTGTTTAACACACCTAGGGACAATATCATTGGTGAGTTGACCTTGCTTGCTTCTTCCCTCTCTTTGGCTTAGTGCACAGGGTTAGAGATGGGTGAGTCTTCTAGCAGTGATGGTAGTTTTGTTAAGGATGATTAGTTTGATTGGTCATAAGAACCTACTTTGGTTGAGGCGTTTCTTGAGGAGGCTCCTTTTGAGGAGTCGTGTGGCGTTGGTATGGTGGTTGGTGCCCCTGCTAGCATTGAGCATATTACATCCCATTTGCATTGAGCCACTTGACTTAGCCCCCATTTCAACCCCTTTGCTTTCCACCACCCCCTACCATTTTCATGCTTTTTGTGAGTCGCTAGGTGACATTAGATAGTATAATCCCTCCTTTGGCCTTTATTGTACATACCTAGCGGACATGCGTCAAAAAATTACGTGGACCGCTTTCTTTGGTGATTCGTTTGATTTTTCTACAGCTTTTGATAAGTGTAAGAGGACACTGACTACCTTTTCTTCTTTCCTATTCGTGTTCTCCTACTTACATCACTATAAGATGCATACCACAACACATGACAAGCTCTTAAGAGCTTTGACAACATTTGAGTTGAAGACTCGTATCTTGACAGATGAGGAGGAGTGGCTGATGCTCCTCAAGCCTCAATACCATCTTAGAGAGGCGCAGTTTTGGCACAATTAGTACCTAACCTAGTATACTCATTATAACTCTTCCCCCTTATTTTTATTTTCTTTCTTTTTCTTTTTGTTTAGTTATTCCTTAGGTCGTGTTTTTGTTGGTGATCACCATTGAGGTGAAACTTAGGACGTTTGTTGAGCCAATTGATGGCTATGATCACCTTTGTGTGTTTTCTATGCATAGTTGTGTCTTGTCATTGGTGTCGTTGTTAGATTTGTATATATTCGTTGTTGGTGGTGTTGGTTTTGTATATGTGCGTATTGTTGTTGCCAATTGATAGAGGTTGTGTGTGTGTGTGTGTGTGCGTGTGTGTGTGTGTGTTTGTGGTGGGTGGTGACTCTCGGCACCCAATGAGGACATTGTGAGATTTAGGTGTTGGGTGGGGAAGGGAAGTCATATGCCATTTTGTGCAAATTTTTGTGAATATTTCTCAATTTTTGTATGGTTTTTCTTCTTATGCTTTTTTATTGGTTTTTTTAATAGCTTGGTTGCTAGCTTTCGCATAGCTCAAATATGCATGATGGAACAGGTATCTACAATGTAGATTCCGGTTTCTCATAATAACCTCTTTTCACATGTGCAGTTTTTCTGCCTATCTTGTACACTTGACCATTGACTTTCAGTGTTAGTTGTTGAAATTTGGATTTGGGGGCATTCTAGTTGGTTAATTGACTTTTGGCTTTGTGGCCAAAATGAGAAAAGAAAAAAAAAAAAGAGAAAATGTGGTTGCGAAAGTAAGCGTAACTCTGGTACCTGTATATGGGCTTGAATAAGTACTTTGCACATCCAAATAAAACCCCTAATTAGAGAAGAAGTGCAAATGTTTGCTAAGTTATTCCTCTAGTAATTGAAGCCATAATAAGCCAAGAACCACCCACCCAGGCCAAAGAGCATAAGGAGACAAGCGAAAAAAAAGGAAGGAATCAAAGAATAAAAAAAAGAACAAAAATGAGACCTAATAAAGGGAAGTCCATCAGCCAAGTGAAAACGACCTTTGGCTTGGTTTTAGCCTAGTATTGAGAGTCAATGCACTTTGTATGGAGTACTAAGGTGTACAAATTGTGTCATTATGTTGCGTAGGTCGAGATGCATTTATAGCCTATGTGTGTCTTGAATGTATTTTGCTTGTATATGTCTCAGTAGTTAGGTTGTGAGGGCAATAGATTTGATCTAGACGTGTACATATTTTCCCCTTTTGTGTTGTTCATATGCTTTGCTTTTGAAAAGAAAATTCAAAAAAAAATATTTCAAAGATTTTGTGGATATATCTTTTACAAACCCTCATGAGAACTCACTCGTCCACTTAGGAATACCAAGGGGTTTAAAGGGCTGATTGCATGTGCTAAATGGAAGCGTGATTCTTATGAAAGTGAGTTAGGTTCCTAGGTTAGTCTTTCTTTTACTTTGCTCAAGGACCATCAAAACATAGGTGTAGGGGTATTTTTTTCGTACTAAATTATCATATGTGACATGCCTCTATTTCTTAATTTTTAGCTCATATAATATATTAATCTTTATGATTTTTACATGTTTTGTTTACCTTTGTAGGTACCAAGATCATTCGAGCAAACGCTGAGAAACGAGCAAAGATGGATGAGAAAAGCACGGAATTCACATGGCAAGGACATGAGAGTCGGGGGCCGGCAACACCAACCATCACCAAAACCTACAACAAGGCAGGGAGCAGCGACGGCTAGCCATCGCCTTGCCAACAGCCGACGACTAGCCTCGCCACGACGAGGGTCATCATGCCCATCTTCACCTTCTCACTCACCCGATTTTCTATTTAACTGCTACTTCGGGCATTTCTTCGGCGGGTTTGCTCAATGTTCTTCGGGGAGTTTGGCTTAGGCTTAACCAATAAAAATCTTAATAAGGGGATTTAGATTAGGGAGATCAGGATTTGTTTGGGTGAATTTTGGATTCAAGCTTGTGGATTTGAAATTCATTCAATCAAGCCTAAGTTTTCTCTGCTCTGTCTTTCTCTCTCTCCATGTGTTTCATATTTTGTTATTGCTTTTTTGATTCGGGCAGGTTAGTTTAGATTATGTTTAGTTTTTATTGTGATTTTGTGTTCAGTAGTCGTTTTAATCAAAGTTAGACTAGTTTATTTCTCCATTTCATGCTTGATTAATTTACTTGTTAGCTTTGCTTATTTTGGGTTTAATTTTGATTGTGTCTTGATTGGTAGTTAGATTTTGTTGCCTTGGATTATGATCAGCCTCTAGATGGATAATTAGTCTTGGGTTAGGCCTAACCACACCTAATGTATGCCTTGAACTTAGAGTTTTCTCTTATACCCGCCAAGTGTTCAATAAAATGCTTGAAAGAGCTTTATCCATATTTTTGGACTATTAACTTATGCCGAGAGGAGAGGTCATCTAGCTAGTGTTGGAAAAAGGATATCCGGGATTCGGTCATGAAAATAGTCCCAATCCTAGCTAGGTCCGATGTTGCTAATCTCGTGGTCTAATTAGGCTAACCCAACCTAAATGGATGGGTTGATTAATTAGATCAACTCATGACCCTTGAGGGAGGGCCTGGGTGGTCTTCGATGGTGTAGCACAACCATCTCTAGTTTTTAGTATAGGTTGGGTAGGTTAGGATTCACCTTGATTACTTGGTTCATCAAAAAGCCCAATCATAACTCCAAGCCTCTTCTTTTGTGTTTATTGGCTTTATTTAGATTGTCTTCCATTCGTTTTTCACTTAGCCTACCTTGAAACACTTGAGCCGAATTCCAGTACTTGAAACCCAACTCTCAGTGGACAACACCCCGAGTACTCTGTGATAAACCTTACGCTTGGGTTTATAAATATTAAATCTTCAAATTCTTCTAAACACCCTACTCTGTAGTCTTCCCAGTCCAAGTGCTTTTTCATGTGTAAAGTGTGTCTCAGCAAATGGAATCCTATCTGGATTGATGCACCCATTTAGATAAAGCTTAATTAGAATAGGATTACGTATTCTTTCCCTAAACCGGTTCTGGTTCTAGCTATAAGCACTAACACCTGTAGTTAAACATAATTAAAGTTGAGGAGAACATCATATTTTTAGGAGAAAAACACTACAAATTAAAGATGAACAAATTGGAGAAAATCCTAAGAATCACTTTACATATTGAAAGCCTCAAGGGAGAGAAGTGGAGTTGATCATTAAAAGATGTCACTCTATCAAGTTCCAAGGTAAATTAGGCGAGTCATCCTGAAGGAAAAAATCCAGTCTTCCTCTCACTCTTTCCCTTCATTTTCTTTCTCTTTTGTTTATTTGATTGAAGATTTCATAAAGATATAATCTTTGTTTAGTATCCTTTCCCGCTGTAATATATTCATTTGTACTCTTGATTTCTTTGGACTACCTTGTACTTTTATTGCTATTATTTGAATTTATGACCCTAATATACCACACAGCTGTTTCGTAGTGCAAACAAGATTTAATTTCCCTATATTGATTAGTAGATGCTATCAGTGATTACGAGTGGTGATGGGATGCTCTCCAGCATGTCATCGTATGCCTTAAATTCGGATCCCCATCACTATGAATTACTCGGTGGCATTTTTGAAAACCTTTTTAAAGCAAACCAATTGTTCCTTTCGGTTATCCCTATCAGTTTATGGTTCATTTTGAAGGGTAAACATGGTTTATATGTTTTCCTTAAAACTCACTAGCAACTCTATTCACTAAAGTTCATTACTTTTTGTCTTTTCTCTATTCCTTTCTTTTTTTTGAATTGGGTAGCTAGTTCGGAATCTAAACAATAAAACTATCTGGACTAGATTCCATGCTTGATGCTAGCCCAATAACACCTATGACCCAATCTTTTGGTCAGGCAAGGGATACTGCTGGGACATAGCTAAGAGAGCCTGAACCAAGCTCTGGCCCAAGAACTTAGCCGATTAGATGTGAGGCCTAGGTTTTTGGGTTGAGCCTGGAGTTCTGTAAATAGAATCTATTTTCTATAAAAATAAATGTGATTTAATTCCAAAACGAAAGACTCAGCAAACAGGTCCGACCATTTGTGGGGGACAGTGCCCGGGATAGGGTCCCTGGAGTCATGGTCCTTACCGTGGTGGCTCCATTGGGGAATTTTTTTTTATAAAAAAAAAGAGGGTGAGATTTGAAATTTAATATGGAAAATTATTTTAGTTACACTTGCATTAGACATTCTTACATTAAATATACTATTCTAATAGGATTAACAATGCCTTTGGGATTTAAACCCTTCTACTACCCATAAGGAAAATAGTTGTTTAAATTAGTGGGTCTATTTAGACTTCCAACTAAGCCTGCTACTGTTTCACTAACTCGTGATATACTTCCCAGTCCACATGATACAAGCAACCGAAATGCTCTATCTTATCATGCACCACATGGACAACGTGTAAAGCATTTGGGTTGAGAGAGGACTGTGCTAAACCTTACCTAAACCACTTATAACTTAGAACTTTTGATTAAGTTGGAACTCATCTGCATAAGTGATTTTGTGAATGTTCAGAACTCTAGTAGTATTTCTAAAACTAATCCTCTTCCCAAAGACACCTGTATTGGTGCTTTACGATTCTATAAAGTTATTATTGTGTCTTTGGGACTAAGTTAGGAAAGGCCAAGTCTAATAAGATGGGTTCAGGACCGAAGTGGCTTTTAGGCCAATTGAGCTGTAAGCATTGTTGATTGTTGACCCACATAGGTTCTAGCCTGCGTTTAACTCATGAAATGTCATAATAGTGGTCTTGGTTGAGCTTAAAAAGCAAGTCAGCTAGCTAGGGGGAAAAAAAGGTTTGCATGCTAGTATGTGCTTAAGGAATGGGTAGAATTAAGGCCAGTTTTAGTTCCCTAAGAACTCAGCCTTGATACTTTCACCGTGAATGCATGTGTCTCAGTCTAGATTTAGGATAAAAGGATAGATATCAGGATGTCAATCTCGGGGCCCAATAGTGAACCTGATCGGTATCCTACATGTTAGGTCTAGTCCCATCCATTTGCTTGAGAGTCCAATACAGGTCAACGTTCATAGCATAAAGTTAGTATCCTGGGCTCTTAGCATAAGGCCTCAGTTCATGGGTCAATATGGTCCATTAAGGTCCTAGGACATCAGTTGTAGGATCCAAGGGCCCAGGGAGTCATATTGGGCCTGGAGAGTCATACATGATTTGGCCTCATCATGCCTTGTTCATGAGTTAATCTAGGTCCAAAGATGGTAGTGGTGCGTGTTAGATCTTCAGAGCCTTAATTTTCCAAGTTTCACCAAATCATGCATCATTCCAATTAAGACCTTAATATTTGATCCAGGAATAAGTAGGGGTGTGCAAAAAATTCTGTAACCAAAACCGGAACCAAAAAACCATAAAAAATCGAACTAAAAACTCAGTTAATCGACCAAATTTTCACAAAAATTGGTTCGAAACCAAACCCAAAGAATTTTCGATTTACGGTTTGATTACGGTTTTGGATGGTCTGGAAATTCAATTAACTGACGGTTAACCAAACCGAAATTATGTTTAAAAAAAATTAAAATATTAGGTAAGAAAGTGCAGTTTTTGTATCTATCAATGGTAATCGAAATTTGATTTTTTTAAAAAAAAATTTAAGCATAAAAAATGAAAAATTCAAGTAGGAAAGTATAGTTTTTTATTATTCTTGAACGGTTGACCAATAATCAAATAAAAAAATCGGTTAACTGAACTGAAAAATTGGTTAATCGACTTTTTCGGCTTTGTTATAGCTTGGGTTTTGGATGAACCAAAATTTTCGGTTTACCGAAAATTGGTAAACGAAATTTTCAACTCGGTTACGGCTCAAAATTTTGTTTAACGAAAATCGGTTAACTTAAACTTTGGTTAACTAATTTCGCACACCCCTATGCATAAGTCCATGGTCCTTGCATCATACATTCACTTCCTTGGTGTTGGATCCATGTTCCTTCTAGATCTATGCACATGCTTAAACTATCCCATTGAAGGCAAACCAAACCAAGGTCACCTTTAGGCCCAACATAGGCTTATGAGTCATAATAAGCCACACTTAAAGCCAATTGAGGCTCACATGTTTGCTGTCTAAGCCTAACATAGATTTAAATCTATGGTAAGGACCGATTTCATTTAAGAGTAGTAGCCTAAATCAAACTTCTTGACCTTATCCTTTCCAGCCTAACCTAAAGCCTCCATCCCTTATCTCCTCCCTAACTAGAGTGCAAGTCATTAACCACTTCCTTGAACCTATAGTCAATGTTGTTGACCTTTCATTTATATGATTAACATCAATAACATTCAACTCATCTAAATTGCCACCTTATTGATCAGGATAGGAAAAACTAAGAAGGTATATGAGAAGAGTCCATAAACTGGGAGGTTATGATCCTCGGAAGAAGTCAAGAAAACTCTACTGATACAATCAAGGTGAAAAGTCAAAGTCCAACCACTCACCCTTGCCGATGACAGGTGATAGCAAAATGGCTCAGTTTATGAAAATGATGGAAATAATGCAAGCCAGGATGGATGAAAGAAAATGGATTATGGCCACTACACTCCAAATCTCTATCAAGGACCCCCCAAAGGTAGATAATAAAAAGAAGGAAGAGGAAGGGGGAAAATAGGACTCCTCAAACTAATCCATGCATAGATCATATAAAATAGCTACTTAAGGAATCATCAATATTTAGCATTTACTTTAATGATTATACGGGTTTCACTTCAACCTTCGAAATTCACCATGCCAGTTATCAAATTCCATAGAATTGAAAACCCTAACCATCATGTGAGGAACCTTGTTAGTGCCATGACTTTAAAGGAAATTGATAAAGAAATCTTCCACCTCATAATTCCTTGGACATTCGACAAGGGTCTGATGAGATTGTTGACCCATAAAAGGTCACGAACCAACCCTCAGAGGCTGATCAAGTCAGGCTGTTTATTAGGAATCTATAGCCCATATACAGGAACCATCTAAAGTTCATACTAGTAAAAAATTTCATGATATTAAGGAATGTTGGCATGCGTGTGGAAGAACAGTCTCCCGATAAGGTGGTACAAAACTAGTATATCTCAAGAGGCACAGGTTGATACCTAGTTTGTCATCAGGTCTTGAGTCTTGAGATTTCTTTTTTCTTTTTTAATCCTAAGTCCAAGATTTATGGAACCTTGATCATCAATAAAATATCTTCTATTATTGGTTCTGTACACTCCCTTTTGTAAAAGACTTCTATCATATTACGAATGCGAAGAAAAGCAGAAAAATAGAGAGGCTAGCCTGAAAACCTCACAAGGTGAGCTAGGAAAAAGGAGAGGTAAAGAAATAAAATAAAAAAATACTGAATCTGTCATTTGAAAAAGGGAAAGATTAGAAATTTCTTTGCTATAGGTTATACAACTTCAATGGACATGCCTAGAATAAGAGGCCTCCTTCAATAACCTCTGTAATGCCTTTATCAAGCATGATCAGTTACCACTTGAAACCCCTTTCAACCTTTAAAAAAGGATATTTCTTTGCTTACCACATTTGACCTAACTACGTTGTAGGAGTGTGTCACAAGTGACATCAAAATCAGAAATCAAAAAAGCAAGTTCAGACCTAATGGTCCCCATCCAAGAAAAAAAGAAAGAGCAAGAAATGAAGAACCCAAAAATAAAAGAAAAAAGGAGAAGAATAAAAAAAAATGAGCTTGAAAAGAAGAAGAAGGAAAGAAATTGGTGATTCACACTAACTTCATCACCCAGACACACTTAGGAAGCTCATAAATATTATTTGAGCCTTCATGCTAAATCCCTTCCTCTGTCACCCTAACTTTGAAGTCTACCTTAAAAATTCTTACTAGGGGCATATCTCGTTTTAGATGCATGTTCCTACCCTCGAACTGTAATTGGCCTGATCCCACATTCAATAAGTAGGTAGCCTCAAAACAAGCATGACCGCAAAGATTCATTTCCATTGGATCCATTGATGGTTCAAAAAAACAGAAAAAAGCAAGGTTAACCTAAAAACCTGAAAAGGCACGCCAGGCAAAACGAGAATGGAAATAAAACTTTGGTTTTTGAGGATGAGAAGCATTCCTTTGCATACTCCCATCAAACTAGACATGGACAAATCATTCACTCGTATTACTACTACTGCTTAATCATCATAACCTCTAATCTCACCTCCATTCCAAAACTTAGGACTCTTGGTCTCAACCATTATCACATTGTCACTTGCAACACAGGCAACTACAGGTGAACACCATTACTTCAACTATGCCTTACTCCAGCTTAGCAAAAGTGGGCCTAACTGTAAATGCCCAAAAATGGCACCTTATTTTCAAATGACCGGTGACAAAAATTAAATCTTAAATTGTGTGTTTATGGGTCCAGTAGAATAATCTTTAATTTGAGTTTGAAAGAAAATCAAAGAAGGAAAAACAAAATGCTAATTGCGCACGAAAAATTCCAATTGGGTCCAAATTAACTATGCTTGCCGTCTAGTTAATATCCACTCTAGGGAGTACAAAATTATTAAGTTTATGTGTCAATAAGTTTTATAGTGACATATTATGCACTAAAACCTAATAACCAACAAAAAAGATACAACCTGATTACTAAGACGTGCAATAAAAATGACACGTATTCAATATTTTTCTTATATCCTTTGCCACACTTATCTAAAAATTGTAAAATTAGATTCAATAGAAAATAGAATCAATAAGCTTACATGAAAAAAAAGAATTATTCAATATGGAGCTCTGATGACAAAGTCATAACCAAAAAAATTTGCATTGTCTGCGAAGCACCCCTGGAACCCCTGCCTAATACAACCTAACTTGACCTAGAACTCGGCTGAATTCTCTAGCTCGGTACCCAACCATGTTCTACAGTCTTTAATTGAAAAAAAAAAGCATAGAGCTCAGACCACCTCAAAGTGAACTTATAAAACAAAGAAAACATAACATTGCACTTTGAGTTCTTTTTTGTTTCTAAAGCGAGTCCTTGCGAACAAAATCCTATATGGATTAATACGCATGTTTAGATTAAGCCTAATAATAATAGGATTATGTCTACTTTCTCTATATTGATTAAGTTATCCCCAAAAGTACTATAAAAAGGGCTACCCCTAGGGTTAAACACATAAAAAATTATAAAGGAGATATAAGATATTTAGGTGAAAAATACCAAAAAACTATAGTGGTAAACACTAGAGAAAATCCTAAGAAAAACACTTTACATATTAAGAGCATTGAGAGTGAGAAGTGGAGTTAATTATTAAATGCCATCACTCGGTTGGGTTCCCAGGTGAATAAGGTATGTCATCCTGAGGGCCAAAATCCAATCTTTATCTCACTCATTCTCTTTATTTTCTGTCTCTTTTGCTTATTTAACGTACGATTTCATGAAGATGTAATCCTTACGTAGTATCCTCGCCGATTTTAATATGTTGAATTGTTTCTTTTATTTTCTTTGCACTTGTACTTTGATTGCTATTATTTGAATTCATGGCCTTAAAATGTTGCATGACTATTTGATAGTGTAATTAGGATTTAATTCTCCGTATTGATTAGTAGATGTCGTCAGTGATGATGGGCGATGATGTGAACCAGTGGTCCCTTTTAGTGTCCCCTTCGATTGTCATTATTGGTTGATGGTTCACTTTAAAGAGTAGATTTGGTTTGCAAGTTTTTTTCCTAAACTCATTAGTGCCTCCATTAACTAAAGATCATTACATTTTACATTTTTTCTATTCCTTTTGCTTTGTTTTTCCTGATTTGGGCAAACCGGTTTCGGGTTTTGCTATAGTAAAACTATCTGGACCAGATTCCTGGCTCATTACTGCCCCAGGAACATGACCAGGTTCCTGGATCAGACCTGCAGTGCATATTTTGGGTCAGGTAAGGAGTACTGCAAAGATCTAGCTAAGAGAGCTTGGATTAGGCTTTAGCCCAGGAACCTGCAGTTTCGTGGCCCAACCTTCCATGCCGAGCATACAATTCATTAGCCCATATCTATTCTCTATAAAAATTAATCTGCTTTAATTTCAAAACAAAACCCTCAACAAATGATATGACCATTCGTGGGGAGCTACAACCGGTATAGGTTCCCCGAGGTCGTGGTCCTTGCACGAGGCATCCATCAAGGACCTTGCCAACACAGTTGTACTTTTTAAGAACACCATAAAGTGGTTTCTCCCAAGCTCCTACTTAGGAAGGCCAACTCTCCCAATCAACCCTCTTATTCACTTCTAGGTCTTTCCAACGCTCTTACTGCACAAGGAATTCTCAATGTATGTACAAAGATTACAATGATTTCAAATTGAATCACTCAAGAGTACAATAACTCTTAGAATTTGAGATGAGCTCTTTATATTCATGTGCTGCATCCTCCTCTTCTTGAATAAGATCTTTTATTTATGAGAATTCAAAATCATACCATTGGAGAATGCTAAAACAAGTAGCCATTGAATGTCTTTGGCACATTCCTAACATTTAGTCTAAATTTATGACAATTGTCTAGTTACCTCTTAGCTTTTATGGCTTCGAGAGATTCTTTTTCATCCTTCATTTCAAGTTATAGCCATCTCATTCCACATTCGATGAGGAAAATAACACTCTCTTAAACTCTTACCATGACACTTTCCATTCATAGTAAAGTTGGCCTGCATCTACTCCTTTTAATAATGTGTTTTGCCCCTTCCTTGATTTTGAATACATTTGAATCATCTTTCTTTGTTTCCCAAGCGTAACTAATGAAACCACAATGTTAACATTGCTTCTTGAATATAATAAGGAATATTATTACTTAATTAAATTCGAAGTACTCTAATAACGCCTTCAGCACATGTGGTAAGTCACTGTTTGTAAGGGAAAGATACATAACCAAATATTTATAAAATAATGAACAAATTAGAGCAATACTTTGAGCTACAATTTCAACTCATGAAATTTTATATAATCGTATGGGTTTTTCAATAATGATCAGATACATAAATTCCCAATTTAATATAATTGATCAGAGTATTAAAAATTCTTTTAAAGCAAATTTCAGGGTGTAGGAATTTTATGATTCTCACAAGGGGTCAATTTTCGACATTCCTATCAAGGATCTTGATAACGAAACTTAAAGGAGATTGAACTCTAGCATTGAAGCTTTGGATAGTCAATGAGCCAAAGAGCTTGTTTTTATAATTACTTGTGACCATTTAGCGCATAAGTAGGATGCAAGCAACTATAAAGGTATGGTCAACTGATCCTTAAGCTATGATAAATGTGCCTTGAACTTCAAATGTATAAAAACGTCTAGAGCACTTTGTCCAACCACATTAAGAGGCATCTTCAGTATGACATGATCTATTCTCACAAAGGATGCGTTGTCCACCATTAAATAGAATGCAAGTCTTCTTGGGCTCTACGAGATCGTTATGTGGAGTTAGGAGGATATTCCCCAGTAGAGTGGCATGTGAGAATGGCTCTATACCAAGGAAACATGTCTGGTTCATTTATGATCAAGCTTGCTTCACTGATATTCAGGGGACTCTTTAATATTTGGGCTTGCTTCACCAATGTATGATTTTTGTAGTCCTTAGGCATATTATCGCATGGTGACATAGAGGTTAAGTTAGCTAATACAGTTGTGAATTGCTCCCTAGGATGATATGTGAATTACAAATCTTTAAAGTGCTCTGTTATCTTATGCAAGTGTGCTTGATAGAGCGTTATGTTTTCGTTTTTCATTTTCCACCAACTATGGTTTGGTTTATGATTAAGCTTGGATGCGCTTAAATGTTTTAATGTGTAACGCACATACAACTTACATCCCGATAGTAGAAGATTTATAATTCGCTGCATTATTTATTATTCCAAAGTCCACCTTTGTCAAAATGCGTATATATGATCCTCTGGGTGCGACTAGAAGTTTGTCTTCACTGTATATTTTTTAATTTGAAGGTCTGTCAAAGTGCATTTGCCTAGCTTTCTCTTCGACAAGGGGGATACCTGCGCTAAGAAGATAATAATTTTCCCTTTGTTATATTGGTAAGAAGTCTGTCAGAAATTCTAACACAATGGTCCCTTTTATTATTTGTTGGGCTTGAAATTTAATTTTAGGTCATAGTGCAATAGTAGAACAACCCATCTTGAGATCCGTTCATGCAACACGAGCTATTGAAGGAGATATTTTAATGTGTCTACTTTGGTAATAACTTTAACGTGATGGTTAACTAGGTAATATCTCAACTTCTTAGCAACCCATACTAATATAAGTTACACTTTTTCAACAATCGAGTATCTATTTTCATAGTCAAGGAGTTTCTTACTTAGATATCATATGGTTGGCATTCTCTTTTCCTTGATTTTTCTTAGGACAACATGAGTCCCATAGTGGTATCATTGTGTTGAGCTATAAAGGGTGGCCTAGTTTGGGTGGTTATAAGACTATTAGGATAAACAAGTATTCTTTGATATTGTCAAGAACTTTGTGATATGATGTCCCATTTTGTTTGATTACTTTTCATTGATTTTCTTGAGATAGGTTCGCAAGTCATTGTTAATTTGAAGATGACTCAGACTTACGTATTATGGTCAATATTTCTTTCTCATTCCTAGAAGTTGGCATTTCTATTGTTGTCTTTATTTGAGAGAGATATGCCTCTATTCGTCATGGGCTCACCATGTAGCTTGAAAACTTTCTCGATGTGACTATAATGGTGAATTTTGTGATTTAAGGCACATTTGTACTTGCTTAACCTCTTAGGGATTTCTCTTAGAGTGGGTTTGTGCTCACTGCACTTTTGAACTTAACTATCATGCTATCCACATAGACCTTTACCTCCCTATGCATCACATCTTATAGGATGGTGTGAATGGTCCTTTGGTGAATTATCCTAACGTTGATGAAACCAAATGGCATTACGTGATAGCAGTGTGTGCCCCCCATTGTGTCATAAAGGTATTATTCTCTTGGACTTACATGGCCATTTTATTTTGCATATCTTGGATATTCATCCATGAATGACAGTAGTTGTTGCCCTACAATGTTCTCTACTAAGATTCCTATGTGGGATGACTAGCTTTATTTAGGACCCTAAGCCTATACTCATTCTAACGCTTCTGTCCTTAGAAGTTGGGATAATGTTGGCAACCTATTTGGGATAGTTAGAGAACCAAAGGAATCCCACATCTAATTAGTTTTTGAGCTCTTCCATAGTTTTTAGGGCCTATTCTCTTTTCACCTGTCCAATTTTTGTTTGACTAGTTTAGCATTGAGATAAATAGGGATTTTGTGTTCAGCAACTTCCCTATCTTTCAAGGCAAATCTTTGACTTCTATTGGCAATTTTGTGAATTATTCTACTTTTTGTGAAGTAAGTGACTTATCTAATTTTAATTCTTTATACTCTTCTTTTGTTCCCACATTTATTATTATTGTGGTTAGATTTCGTACTCTTCGATTGCTGTAATTATCGTTTTAGGATAGTGACCTTTATCACTTGTGTAAAGAAAAGTGAGTGCGTAGTTTTACTCAGATTAGCTTGTCACATTATATGCAGGAAAAAGTACATCAATAGGGGCCCCAGTTATACCATCCTAAGAGTCCATCTTGGGGGATGCAAGAAAGAGGGAGGACTTATCCTTTGGCTCAGTACCAAATTTAAACGCAATTGCAGACTCAAAAGCAAGATGGACATGCTGCTTTGGCATTTCTCCAATAGTAAGCCAAATCTCCTTGCTATCGGCACTTGCCTATATATTGCTACAATGCTTCCCTTCGACGTCACTCACTATTAGCTCAATGATGTCAAATCTTGGTTGTGATGGCCACAACCTAGTTTGACCGTTATGGCTGGATCCTCTATAATCCAAAGAGTAAGTCGAGCCCATTATGAGTTTCACTAGTTAACCAGTTTATCATAGCTCTTCCTTTATTAGCATGCTAGCTTTGTGTATTAGCACAAAGGTAGAGAGAAGTCGATATTTGATGTTGTAGCCATAGCAAGGCTAAAAGTTTTTAATGATCATATGGACCTGTTCTTTTATAACAGGTGTGTCAATTATAACATAAGAAGTTTATCAGTTGCAAGGGATGCTTTAGCTCTCTATCAAGTTGCGTAGTCTCAAAAATGTTATTTTTCTACTTATTTGAGGAGTTCGAGATTTTAAAGAATTGACAATTTCTTGTTATAGGCATATTGGGATAAGAATTCTTTTATTATGCCTTCACACCTATTGATCTTTCAAAGATCATGAGAGTGAAACCAACTTCGACGGCTCCTTACAGTTAACGGGAATATCTATGGGAAAAGATCTTTATTTAATTTGTTAATACTCTTGAAGTTTGCAGATTTCCTTAATCAGGAAGTAAGATTTCCTATTCTGCTATATTCAAAGCTACCTATTAAGTTAAAATTAGGTGGTAACTTCCCTTTATCAATTCCAATATAAAGGTCAATGCCTATTAAGTGATTTCTGAATACAATGGAGCTTCAAAGTAATTGGTTTGACTTTTCAACTCTTTGGTCAGTTAGGTCTAGACCATTAGTTGTGTTGGCATCTTCATCATCATCTTCATTTAAAGGTTCATTAATGAATTTTTATTATTCTATAGAGATTTTATGTTTGTTGGGCTTTTATTTTAGTTCTAACTTTGTCTCTTCTTGTACTATGGGTTCTTGACATCCATATCATCATTTCTGAGTTCTTCTGCCATTGTCATATATTGGATTCGACTATGTTATTCAAAAATTAGCTCTCCTAACCTGACATGTCAACATGTATTCTCTTACCCTGTTTTGCTTCTTATGCTCCAAGAAATCCAGGATAGAAAACAAAATTATTATTTTGTTTTGAGGACACTATTCTTGTCTTTTTAAAAACTAGGGGTACCGATTTTCAAAGAAAAAGAAGACTCAAGAAAAGGTAAAACCCTAAGATCATGCCTCCCTGAGGGATAAGAAAAGGGAACAAAGATAAAAGACCAAGATTCTCACGAACTTTGGAGTTTCCTTTTGAACTATCAAAGAATGACCTATGTCCTTAGGCACTCACTGCACACATATGCAAAAGCGATCAACATGTAACAAAACAAAGTAGCATAGGCATAAGTTTCCCTGATCTTACGTTTACCCCATGCTTGGTTCCCCCAATATTGCCAATAGGGTGGACCTCCTGCCTTATCTTACCTTTGATGATGTGTAATCTTCCAATCAGAATTGAGAGACAATGTCATAATAAAATCCTCTAACCTCTCTATTAAAGTCCCTCTACCCACGCTGAAATCAAGAACTCCATCTCTTCGCCGTTCAGCCCTTGAAAAGGGTAAGGGAATTCTTATTGAAGCCACCTAAGAAGATGGAAGGGAAGAAATGTTTTAACGTCATAGTTTTTGTCATTTTAAAGCCAATTGTCTGAATGGGAAGGCCCTTATCTTTAAGAAGGTAGGAGAAATTCAAGCCATGGTGGAAGAATATACTGAAGAAGTGCAATGAAAAGATGTTCCTACTTCTAGCCACTCTAGATATCGGTGAATTGCTGTTGATTGCAAGGGCTTTACATGTCATGAAGGCTCCTTTTAAAAATAGCAAAAGGGAAGAAATCTTTCGTCCAAGGTGCATAACTGGAGGCAAGGTATGTGGCCTAATCATAAACATCAATAGTTGTATTAATATGTCCTCTAAAACAATCATTGATAAACTTTAAATCCCTACCAAGGAGCATTTTATTCCATACAACCTTCAATCGTTTGAGTCAAGCAGTGAGATAACTACTTCTAAGCAAGCTCTTATTTTATTCTTAATTGGTCTATATTATAGTGAAGGCTTACGTGATGTCCTTCCTAGATGGTAAGCCTTGGCTATTTGATTATGTGCGATATTGTGGGTATGCCAACACCTACATAGTCAAAGCACAAATGCAATAAAGGAAAAGAAGTAATGAAAACCTCTTCATAGGAGAATTAGGGAACATTGTTCCACTAGTAAAAGCAAGTCTAAAATTGCATTTCTAATGATAAAAAAAATCTAAGTGAAGAAGAGAAACCTTTGTCCCTTATAGCTGAACAAGAGCTTGAGGATGTGATCCCAAAAGAACTCATCACCGAAGCCCTATTTCCCATCAATCCGGTCTTAAAATAAGGTACATATGAGGATGACCAAATTGGCAACTCTTTTGGAGCCCAGTGAACATGAGTTATCTTATGAAGAGTATATTACGATCTTCAATGAGATGATGAGGTCGAAAAGTATTAATTATCACATTATGCGCTGCTTAAGATCTTCAACAACTGCTATACATTGAAGAAGGGTGGCGTTACAAGCATATTGGGTGTTTTCAAACCCAAATAGGAAGTAAATCTTCGAGGTTGATGCATTGGATTTCCATGCTAAGGATTAAAGGCAAATCCTTCTCACGACGGAGAGGTTGATACATGTTGGACTCCCTCACATCACTATCACATCACTTCCACAATCTTCTAAAGCTCCTATCAAGCTAAAATCTCAAAATAATACCAAAAATCACATTTTTGACCAAAGAATGGGTCAATCCAGGTCAATTTTTTATCAACATCGGTCAAAGGTCATGCTTGATTAGGTCAAATGGTTAATTTTGAAGTCTAGGAAGATTTTTGCACTTGGCATCTTTTTTTAAGCAAAGCATCTTTTATTTGTATAGGGAAGTGCTTAAGATTTTCGTTTTTCATAATGAGCTTAATTAATTCTGTTGGACTAAGTTAGTGCTTAATTACTATTAGGCTATTACAACTTAGCGCCTGCCTAATTAGTATCTGAAAAGGCCACATGAAGACCAGGCTGAAGACGCAGTCTTCAGTCTCTCTTTTTGGGTTGATACTTTACTCTCACTGGATAGATTTTGTAGCTTAGATAAGGGGGTATCCATTTGTCTACCCATAAGAATCCAAATATCTCTGTAATTGTTAGACTTGTAGATTATAAAATTAGCTTGGTTGGTGTGAAGCATTTTCTTTCCTAAGTCTCTATTGTTTATCTCAAAAGCTTTATGTATCTGATCCGTGATTAGAGTGTCTCCTTTAATTCCTATGCTTTGGTGTTGACTTCCTTTTTGGTATAATGATGCTTGATTACTAATCAGGTGGTGTTGACCTTTATCTTTGCATTTGTTTTTAGTTTTTCTCCATATTATAATCCAAAAAAAAAAACATTATTGATTTTCTTTTTGCTGATCAAAACTTTGGGCTAGTTGGTTTGTACAGAGATTTGGTGAAGTTTATTTTATTGAACTCTGGTTATCATTCCTGGGCCTCAATCTTACCTTCTCATTGTTTGACATTGATTCTAAGGAGGAATTAATTAACCTCAATCAACTATGCTTAGTTCAAGGTGAATGTATAGAGCTTCAGAGTTCATTTGACCACAAAATTGGGTTGTCATAAGTACCTAATGTCGATAATCAAGAAGGACTTTCTATCGCTTCTCCTCAGTCAACTCCTTAGCGAGTTCGTCATAGGGGGCAGTCCTAGAGAGTCACATCTTAAGGGGTAAAAACAAAATGGGAGGGCCTAGCTCTAGTCTAGGTGCATTGCTAATCACAAAGGTTTAGCATCTTAAAGGACAAAAAGTCTAGAAAAGCACAAAAAAGATAGGAAAAAGGCTAGGAAAACCTTAACAGAATATTGAAAAGTGGAAATGACATACACTTTTTTAACAAGCTTGAAAAGGGTTAAGAAATTTCTGAAAAAAAATTGAACTCGAAAAGGGATCCATGGCTAGGAATGACAACGGGTTGGGTTCAAATCGAATTTGAATCGAATTCGGACTATACTACTATCCATGTCCACGAGAGAAAAACCCTTGGCCAAGTAAACGGATAAATTTGGAGTAGAAACCCAAGATATGGAAGAAGAGCCAAAAACCCACTAAGAGATTCGATGGAGACTATGGACTAATCAACTGGACTATCACTTGGATGATCAAACTTATAAAGAAATCACCAACAATCAACCAACCATTCAATCTCATAAAGCCTACGCTCCAAAGATTGAAATAAAGGGAAGACCAAGATTCACCACTCTCCATAAGAAATAAAGAAAATGAGATTTTTGTAAAGAAATAATAAGTAAAAATCTTTTTATTTCATAATCAAAATCTAAAAATAATACAAGCAATCAAGCCATTATATAATGGGGTGTCTTCCTCTCTAAGTTTTGTATCAAACAATGGAATTACCAAGAAAAAAAAAACTAGTGAAATTCTAGCTAGCTGTACAATTATGACAAAAGAAAAGGAGAGCCACATGATAAAATGCAAGGCTTGAATTTGCTGAACTTGTGCTTGCTTGGTTGCATCTTCCATCATCTCAAATAGAGCGATTTAGGGGAGATACTCTAGGGGATTTTTTTTGGAGGTATTCAACCACTTTCCATAAAATCTTATCCCCTTAATCACCCATTCGGTAGCCTGATGAAGCTCATAATCAAAGCCATACATTTACAAATCTCAAACGACCCTTGTCCAATTTAAGCTTCATAACTCACTCAACACTTACATTAAAGGTGATCCATAATTTGTTGGAAAGTAGACATTTGGGTTATCCATCCATGTGTATTTATCAAAATTGGAGTATATTTTCCTATTAAAATTGAGCTGGAAATGGAAGTAAAAATCCTCACCAAAACTGGGAACATAAATAAGAAGTAGCTTTGGAGGATAAGTGTAACACCCCCGACCTCACCGGGTTGTGTTACACGCCACAGTCTTCCCTGGGAAAGACTATTAAGGCAACCTACTTAAACCTATTTGAAACATAACATAAAAGAGACTCAATATTTAAAACTTAAGCCACTATAACATAATTGAGTCTTGAGTTTGACCATCGGGTTAGGAATGCTAGGATTTTCTAATTTTTCTGGGGCAAAACGGGCAGAGTTTTCACTAAAAACTGACCGTTTCTCAGGCTTAAAGCCTTACATTATATCCCTGCAATACAAAAATGGTACTAAATAACACCAACAACTCAACGGCTACACGCCGGAGTCCACAACTCTACGGGCCGCACGCCTAGAGTATACAGAGCTTTCTACTTTTCATAAACTGTACAAGGAAAATGATTACTTACATAACCTTACAAACATAATCAATATTACATAATCATGTCATAATCAAACCAAGGAAGTCCATTCTTGTTGCACTCCACGCGTCAGTCTCATCTCTGTCGATCTGGGGAAAAGGGGGAAAAGTAATGAGAATGAGCAACCACCGCTCAGTGAGTAAACCCCCTCTCCCAAAACATACTTAAATTACATATTAACTTACGAAAGCCTTTTGTAATTCATTTTAGTTGAAGTGCTTACACATAATACAACATATTCGAACCATAAACCAAGTGAAGGAATAGTCATACCAAAAGGCTTAACTTTAGTAGGAACCGTATTGCTAATAAAATTACGTAAACCTAGAAACATAGCATAAAAGGGGGTTTTACACATAAGTTTCACTCACCGAAAACATACATAGTAACTTATTCATGTAAATGAGGAGACTAGACTCTTAGAGGTACTTTGTTACTGCCATCTCGAGTCTGCCAAACTCGAGCGGGAACGTACGCCTATCCGGACAGATATCATACTACGCTGAGACGTAATTTTCATACTTAGACATCAGGCGGGAATCAAACCACCATCCCTGAATCTATCATAACGTAACATACGTGATACAAGGCGGGAACTAAGCCACCATCCCTGGGTCTCAGACTTAAGCTTAAGGTTTCTAGAGTAGCTCCTCCACGTACACATAGACATAAACATAACCATTCATACACATACATACTTATACTTATTCATATATATATCTTAGGAACTTATAACAATCATACACATACATACTTAGTAGACAAACATGCTTATACTTATTCATATATAGGTTTTATGAACTTAAAACATGAAAATATAATTTTCTTACAACTTTAGCTTTAGGCAAACAACGAGAAAGGCCTTTTAAAAACATGGTGAGTATACTAACTCACGATTCAAAACTTGGGTAGGCACTAGCATACACTTCAGAGCTAGGATTCACAATACACAACTCCAATTGCCCTTTTTCATATCGAAATCGATTCGTGAATAGTTCAAAAGCTTTTCATAATCGAAATAAATTTGCTAACGTGTAAACTAACTTCGTAAAATACGTTTACGAATTCGTAAAATGACTTCGTTTCTAACGTGAAAGCTTTGTAAAAACGTAGTTAGTTTGCGAAATCGTAAAACGATTTCGTTTTCAACTTGAACGCTTCTTAATAACGTAATACGTTTGTTATTTGTAAAACGTCTTCGTTTTAAACTTACAAGCTTCTTAGAAACAAAATAAGATTTGTTAGTACGTAAATCGGCTTCTTAAATAACTTAAAGACTTCTTATAACGTAAATTGTTTACTAAATCGCAAAACGACATAGTTTTTAACTTAAATGCTTCGTGTAATAGGTAAAATGACCGCTAACTCATAAAACGACTTCACTTTTTAGCTGAAAGCTTCTTTTAAATACAATATGTCTGCTAAATTGTAAATCGAAACTCGTTTGAAACATAACGTGTTTAGTTAATGCTTAACTCAAACTAAGTTCGAAGCTTAAAAGCTTCTCATAAACATAAATCGAGTTCCTTTGAAACTTCAAAGCTTCTTAAAAACGTAATAAGCTTGTTAAGTCGTAAAACGATTTCGTTTCTAACTTAAAAGCTTTATATAAACGTAATATGGCTACTAACTCGCAAAATGACTTCGGTTTTAACTTAAGAAACTTCTTATAGGCGTAAAACGTTTGTTAGTTTGTAAAACGACTTCATTTTTTGACTCAAAAGCTTTGCATAAACGTAATATGTTTATTAACTTGTAAAACGACTTCACTTTAAACTTAAAAGTTTCTTATAAACGTAACACGTTTACTAAATCATAAAACGACTTAGTCTCCAACTTAAATGCTTCGTATAAATGTAATAAGTTTGTTAAATCGTAAAACGATTTTATTTCTAACTTAAAAGCTTCGTATAAACGTAATAAATCGTGAAACGACTTCGTTTTTAACTTAAGAGTTTCGTATAAACGTAATTAGTTTGCTAAATCGTAAAGCAACTTCGTGTATAACTTAGAAAGCTTCTGTTAAACATAATACGTTTATTAATTCGCAAAACAACTTCATTACTAACTTAAAAGCTTCTTAAGGACGTAAAATGATCGCTACTTCCTAAAACGATTCCATTTTAGCTTAAAGGCTTCTTGATAACATAATACGTTTACTAATTCGAGGAACAACTTCAATTTTAACTAAAAGCTTATTATAAACGTAATGAGCGTGGTAAATCGTAAATTGAAACTCGTTTGAGACATAATGTGTTTGGTTAACACTTAATTCAAACTAAGTTCGAAATTGAAACTCATTTGAAACTTAGATACTTAGTTAGCAATAAATGCAAGCTAGATTCGTTTGAAAATTTCATTTTAAACTCAAGATGGGTGTGAGGATAAACTAAAGGCTAAAAATGTTCCCAAACTTGCCACCATTCAAACAGGTTTGTTCGAATGAAATAGTTAGTAATTGTAAACTTCTTAAATCAGGCTTGAATGTACACCAAAACAATGAAGACTTCATTTACTTTTAAACCATCCTCTTGTATCCCAAACGATCTTCAATACTAACTGGTTTGATATGAAAATAGCAACTTTAGAGAGTTATATGCAGTTCTAAATCATGAAAGCCACCATTTCAAAACATCTGGCAACCTTTCAAGAATACGTTGGTTCTGACTTGGCATAACAAAAGCTTAATTCATTTGTTTGTCCACACATACAATCAAGTTCATAACAATCCAATCTACCAATTCAGTAAACTGATTCATAAACTAATTATTCGAAATCCTTAAAATAAGAGGGATTAAAGGTTCACCCACCTTGAATCCAAGCTATATGCGTGCAAATTGGCTAGTATTGAAGCGAAACTAGAACTCCACACACCCAGAAAACCGGCTGCCTTTGTGTGAGGTTCGAACACTACCAAACCCAAAACCCTAACTCAATTTTTCTGAGAAATTAAACGCAATTAGGAAGAATCTAGGTCAAGAATGCAATTTATAGATGAAGGAGGAGTCTGAAATCACCTTGCATGCACCTAGGTTGCCAGGTGTTGGCTCTGCTCCGGCCAAAATCAGCCCAATCGTGGCTGATTTTCGGGCAGTGGCGCCGTTGTGTGACGGCCGGCGGCTAGGGTGGTCGACTGGGGCTCAAGGTCGGCGGCTGGCTCCGGCATGCGTGGTGGAGAAGCGAAGAAGAAGAGGAGGAATAGGGGAGACGGAAGAAGAAGAAGAATAAGAAAGAAAGAGGAAAGAGAGGGGCGTCGGGGCTTTACGCGTGACCCCTCCTTTTTGTTTTGTGTTAGTCTAATTCTAGCCTACTAACCCCACACGACTACAGCTTCCTGATTATTACTTGAGTTCCTGAGCCTTTAATCCTAAACCGAAGTCCTAAATATAATCGCAGGTCAGCTTACCCAGCCCTGAATATATTTAGGATCGATTTAGTAAATTATAGAACTATTACCAAGGTTTAACAATCTGAATGTATTTGGGAATTGCTTTTGTTGAAGGTTCAAGGAATCGAAGGCTTGTCTTGTTACACAACTTTAGGAAATCTATTTTTGGGATCTAAAGTTGAATAAATCAATAACTTGGGCGATATGGCAGTTGTAGGTTGGCGGATATTAAAATGAAATTTTCCAACCCAACAGGCATAATATGTGTTAAGCAAGTATGACAAAACTCTGGGTCTCACAATAAGTTCATAGGTTCCTTACTTAGGGCTACTAAGTGCCCTGCCACCCATGTAAACTTGATTAGACGCTCATTTAAGGCCCAAAGATGGTATAGGCATATGAGGATCTTTCCCTAGAGCCCTATTTTGGTGAGTAAGGGAGCTCTTTTCTTTGAACCTATGGCATGTTGGAGAACTCTGGTATCAGTGGTTTGCTCCACATTATACCTTCTTGAGAAGGATTTAACCTTAAATCCTTAGCTTTCATGAACTTGTTAAAGATCTTGATTTATTCGACAAATGACAAGTTAAGTCCATTAGGCTCAAGAGAGACACCGCTCATGGATTGACTAAGTTCACTTCACTCTACTCCCAAATATGATTTGGTTAGTAAGGGCTTTCCAATAGTGAGTTAATGCATGAGCGCATCCCTACTAGCATGAAAGGGGTGCTAGAGTCATAGGGCAAAAAGGGCTCACGTTCTCACGTGTATTTAGCTTGGCCATTAGTAAGGCAATTTGAGGCTTGCTGTAACTAGTGGCACAGTCATCCTATGTTTAAATCTTCTATAGAGTTTCTCACTTCCCTTCTCCAACTTGCTTTTGGGAGGTTTGGGTAGAGGTAAAGCGGCCAATACAAGGCTATACTCATTGTAATCGAGTAACTATGTGTTAGCATGCCCATCATAAATCACATGTTATCAAATAACTAATGTCTACTAAGTAGCAAATGACATGCATCCATAGGAAGGACATCACAAAAAACCTCAATATTATAAGGACTAATTGAGAATAAAATGAGAGATTGTTTTGAAGCAATTACATTATTATCTGGCTCTAACCATTAAAGCATGGAGTAAGGTGTTCCTTGGTGGGAATTTGATGCTTGTTGATGAGTGTCATACATGCTATACTGATCAACCTACGATCATCTATAATCAAGTCACAAACCTTACATCTAGTCATACCCTTGGCTTAAGGAGTTGTTCCCTTTGGCTATGTTCATATGGAGCTTTTGTGACATGTAGACACCTCTTGATCAACAACAATTCACCCACATCAAGAGTGACCAACACAAGCACTTCATTTCCTTCTTCTTCTTCTTCTTCTTCTTCAATAGATTCTTCCATAATGGCTTGAATCTTCAACATCGCTAATGGCATGGGCCTTTCTATTAGGGAAATCGACTTGAAATAGCCTAAAACCAAGGAACTTAAGATATTTTTTCCCTTCCAACTTTTTTGGTGGCTCACTAGCAATTCCCTTACCCTTGTCAAGAATGTTGACTTATGTGGGTCAGGTTTTTATCTCAATGTGAGTGGAGGGGCTTTTGGTAGAGGTGGTGTGAATGGACTTTATACCCTTAAGTTACTTCTTAGCTTTGATTGTAAGATTGCACATCATTAAAAGAAAGGTAAGGCTAGAGATCTACCTTGTAAGCAATGTTAGAGGATAACCCTTTGATGAATCTAGAAATTTTAAGCTTGGTCCCTTTATCCAATCCAACCGTCATTCGAGTTTTTCAAACTCCATAATATACACTTCCACATTAAGATTCTCTTGGCTAAGAAGGATGATCTTGAGGTAGAGCTTTTGCTTGTAGAAAGATGGTAGGAACCTCTTATCCATATGCTTCTTGATTTTCAAGTACGTCTTGATCTTAGAGATGGCTTCCCTTGCTTTATTCATGTTCAAATTCTCATACCACAAGGATGAATGCCCTTTTATCTTGAGAATAGCAAACTTGAAAGCCTTTTCATGATTGTACTCGTTATAGCTCAAATGTCCTCTTCGTAGATTGAAAGAAATCTAACTAGTTCTCCGGATTGGGGTCCAGTGCCTCAATCTTGAAATCTCTAAGGTCATCCCGTAGCTTCCTTCTACTCTTTACTCTCTGTCCTCATCATTATAATCTCCATTTGAGGATGAATAGGCTATGTCAATATGGCTAACATGAAGTTCTCGATGTTACTGGCTTCATCTCCGAGTCCTTTTACTTACCCAAGCTCTCTTTTAAACCTTCCCACTTGCTCTCGAAGTTTAATGATGACCTTATCTCTCCTTATCTCATGGGCTTGCTCAAGAGGAATGCTCCTGGAATGAAAAGGCTCCCTTTATTGGCCATATTAGTGTAAGGATTGAAGGAGTAGGATGAGACAAGGGAACCACAAAGTATGTGGGTGACCATGAAGGGATCCTGGTAAAGTCCAGAAATGAAGGGCTGTGTTGAGTTATTATATTTAAGTTTTGATGATAACAAATCCAAGTGTAAAAATTTGTCCAAGTAATGTTGCTCCAAACACGATCTCCAAACAGGCCTAACTGGTGTTTATAATCTTCATTGTGTTAACCGATTTGCTGCATGTGAGAACAAGTCCTTAAAACAGGTTTTACTTGGTGATTCTATATTAAGTCAAGAACGCCATCTCGACAGTTGATTGTAAGGCATGTTCCTGATCTCTAGTAATGCAAAGAACAACCCCAGCAAACAAGGTGGACTTGGTGTTCACAGCAGCTCTACAAATCTTGGACAAGATGACTGGTTCAAAACAAGAAGTCTTGGGTATATAGGTTTTATTTATTTAGACTCTTGTTAATATGCCAATATTGAAAACGCTTTTTAAACACCTCTTGAATCGGTATTTGCGCTAAGTGCTTCAGAACACCTGTTGCGAACAACCCTGCAAACAAGGTACCTAGGGTGTTTCTGAATTGAAGTGGCCATACCCGGTTATCTTTGATAATTCATTTCGGTTGACCAAGATCTCCAGAATACTTTCTTTAAACTCCAAGATTGCTATTTTTCTGGAAAGGATATTTCTTGAAAATATTATGGGAGATTTGCGAAAATAGGTTTTGGGAGATTTGCCAAAACTAAAAGATTCCCTTTGCCTATATTTTCGGATATGATAAAGTTTCAAAAGCTGAAGATTTCTGGTTACTTTTTTTGAATCCTCTTCACGACTATGGGAAGATAAGGGTTATCTCTTAAGATAACAAATCCCTTATACTTTGGGAAAAACTTATCACTAGCCGTTGGGGAGTATTTTTTCTTGAAAATTGTTTTCCATACTTAGCTGATTCTTTTGGTCTTGACCGTTGGATTTTTGTGTATAAAATCTCAGCTCTTTCACTCCCACAAGGAGCAAGAAAAGAAAGCAAGAGAAAAACTAGAAACACACAACATACGCAAAAAGGAAAATTTCAAAAGTGGTTTTCTAGAGAAGAATTTTTCGTGCTACACTTGAGAAAAGAAAACCGACACAAGTTGTGTTTAAACTGAGCTTTCAATATATTGGCATAATAGGATTCGCATTGTACCTTACATCTGCTTAGTAAGAAGCACCCCAGTAAGGTGTTTGTTAACCTTGATCCCAGATCAGTCGAAAGTGAGAAAGTGTGTCCTAGTCGTGTGGACTTTGGACGTGTCCAATCTGGTGAGATTTGGACGTGGTGTAACCTATCTTAGAGAAGGAGGTTACGTGGTTGCAAGTTGTAACAAGGTGTGTTACATTTGTACCGAGTTAAGCCTGGTTTAGTGAAGTGGTTAAATCCTACACGAGGTAGGTCGTGGTTTTCACAACTCAGTTGGGCTAGAGGTGTTTTCCACGTAAAAATTGTGTGTGCTTTATTTTCCGCATTTATCTTGGTGACTTTCGCATTTGGAATAGTTGAGAACACCCTCTGCAAACAAGTCACAAGGGTGTTTGTTATTTACAATGCGAAAATCAGACACCACAATTCACCCCCCTCTTGTGGTAGAATACTCACGATCTTAACAAGTGGTATCAGAGCAGGTTCTCTCACAAAAGGCTAACACCTTGAGAGATTCTGAAGATGAGTACACCACAACGAATTCTTGAAGGGCAATCCATTACTCGTCCACCCTATTTCAATGGCCAACATTATAGTTGGTGGAAGAAGAGGATGGAAAACTATATTCAGGCAGAAGATTATGAGTTATGGATGCTCATCAAGAACGGGCCCCTTGTTCCCACCAAGGTGCTTGAAGATGGTAAGACGGTTTCCAAGGAACCTAAAGAGTTTGATGCTGAAGATTATAAGAAAATGGAGAAAAATGCCAAGGCCAAGAAGCTACTGTATTTTGGCCTAGGACCCGATGAATACACTCGCATCTCTGAGTGTGAATCAGCGCAAGTTATCTGGCACGCCCTGCAAGTTGCTCATGAAGGTACGAGCCAAGTTAAACAATCTAGAATTGAGCTACTTATGCGACAATATGAGTTGTTTGATATGGGTGATCGTGAGACTGTGATGGATATGTATACATGGTTTACCCACATCACGAACGAGTTAAAATCCCTGGGAAAATCTTTCACCACTGAAGAGTTGGTGAGGAAAATCCTCAGAATTCAACCTCGTACGTGGGAGGCCAAAGTAACAGCCATCCAAGAGGCTAAAGACATGAACAAGATCACCCTCGATGAGTTTATTGGTAATCTCCAAGCCTATGAACTCCGAAAGAACTCACAACAAAGAGAGGAGCAAAAGAAGGATCGTGGGCTTGCCTTGAAAGCACATGAGGACACTGACTCTGACCTTGAAAATGAAGATATGGCCCTAATGTCCAGAAAATTCAAGAAATTCTCCAAAAAGGTCAAGGAAAACAACAAAAGAAAAGACTTCAGTAAGTCTAGAAACACCCTCAAAGAACAGCTCACAGGGTGTTTCAAGTGCGGCAAACCAGATCACTTAGTCAAAAATTGTCCTCTGCTTCGAGAAGATTATATGCCCGAACACCCTCGAAAACAGGGTCGAAAACACCCTATAAACAATCTGGGCAAGCGATTCTTGAAATCTATGCTGGCTGCTTGGGGAGATTCCTCTGAGGATGAAGGAGAATCTGAAGCTGAAGAAGAGGTCGTAGCACTGATGGCACAAAGTGATTCAGATTCAGATGATGACTCAACAATCAGCTTCTCAGATCTCAAGAACAAGGTACATGGTCTTAACAAAGCCACTTTAGAAGAACTTCTATATAATTTGATAGACACCTGTGTTGATCTAAAAAGAGAAGTTCGTGACCTAGAGCTTGAAAATGAAATTCTTAAAAATGAGAAACTCGGTTTACATGAGAATATTAACATGCTTAGAGAAGATCTCTTTCTAAAAGAAGGAGATTATACTCAAGTAGAGAAAAAACTCTCTTAAGTGGAAGAAACAGTTGAATCCCTGCTAAATGAAAAGCAGAGCTTGAATGCTACCATAGAAAAATTGGAAACTAATCTTGCCACAAATAAACGCTGGAACAAATCCTCACAAGCCCTTGATTTGCTAAACACTCATCACAATAGAAACAAAAAGGGACTTGGTTACAAGGACAAACGGACCGTTTACCCAATACATAGGAAGTATGTGGGATTACCTGAAAACATCGTTTGCTTTCATTGTGGTAAAACGGGTCATTATAGATACACTTGCCCTTTAAGAAAACATGCCAATGAAAAGAATAAAAGGTATGTGAAACAAATCTGGATTAGAAAAGATGAGCTTTACATGTCTAAAAGAATGGGACCCAAGTGGATCTGGGTTCCCAAAACTAACCCGTGATTTGTTTTGCAGGCTGAAGTGAGAGAGAGAACAACCTTACGAACAACCCCACCAACACTCTTGAAAATAGGTAGTTGTGGTTTGTTGATAGTGGGTGTTCACGGCACATGACTGGTGAAAGATCAAATTTTCTCTCACTTACAGCTTTGAATGGTGGGAGTGTAGCATTTGGAAACGGCAAGTCTGGGACAATTGTCGGTATAGGTAATATTGGTAAAACTCTCTCCCACTCAATTGATAATGTGCACTTAGTTGATGGGTTAAAACACAATTTGCTAAGTGTGTCCCAACTGTGTGACAAGAACAACCTAGTACTGTTTTCAAAAACACGTAGCTTGGTTGTGAATGACGACAGAGGAAATGTTGTGTTGAGGGGGAAGCGATGTCAAAATGTTTATAAAGTTTGTATTTCCACTCTTCCCCAAAATAATCAGACTTGTTTAAATGCATTAAATGATGATATAATGCTATGGCACAAGAGACTAGGTCATGCAAGCCTGTCCTTGTTAAACAAACTTGTTTCCAAAGATTTGGTTGTTGGACTACCTTCCATCAAATATAATGATGACAAGGTATGTGAAACTTGTGCAAAAGGAAAACAAGTCAGATCTTCTTTAAAATCTAAAAAGTGTGTAAGCACTACCCGACCTCTTGAGTTATTGCATATTGATCTATGTGGTCCCATGAGGATAGCTAGTAGAGGAGGGAAGAGGTATGCGCTTGTCATAGTGGATGATTACTCTCGATTTACTTGGACCCTGTTCTTGGCCTCCAAGGATGAAGCTTTTGAGAATTTTATTGCCCTTCTCAAAAGGATTGAAAAGAGAGTAGGACACTCATTGGTAAGCTTGAGGTCTGATCATGGCACTGAATTTGAAAATGCAAGTTTTACAAACTATTGTAATGAACATGGTGTTGATCATAACTTCTCAGCCCCGAGAACACCCCAACAGAATGGGGTGGTTGAGCACAAAAATCGCACCCTAGAAGACATGACTAGGACAATGCTTATTGCTAGTGGTCTTCCTAGGAACTTTTGGGCAGAAGCTTTGAACACATCTTGTTATATTATGAATAGATGTATAATTAGACCTATTTTGAACAAAACTCCTTACGAACTCTTCAAAGGCAGAAAACCCAACATTATGCAATTAAGAACATTCGGTTGTAGGTGTTTTGTGCATAATAATGGGAAGGATGCTTTCGGAAAGTTTGATACCAGGAGTGATGAGGCAATATTTCTCGGTTATTCTTCTCACAGCAAGGTATACAAAGTCTTTAACAAAAGAACCTTGTGCGTTGAGGAAAGTGTGCATGTGTTTTTTGATGAATCTAACACTTTGAATAAGAATGATGCAGAGGAAGAAGAGTTTGAATTAGGTCTTATCCGAAAAGAAGTGTTGCCCCATGAGAGACAAGGTAAGAACACCATGGGGACAACAGGTCCAGAAGTTGTTCCTCAAAACGACAGGCAAGGTGAACGCCAAACAGGGGAAAACACCGTTGAACCCTGTTCGGAACCATGTTCTTTAGGAACCAGCTTGCAAACAGGTGCAGAAACAGGATCAGGAAGTGTTCTTGAGCCTGATCCTACACACACTTCAGTTAGAACAGAACATGTGTTTGTGGTTCCAATTAATCGAAGACCATGGAAGCACCATAGTTCGCATCCTCTAGATCAAATCTTGTCAGATATTAATACTGGAGTGCAAACTAGATCTAAACTTAAGAATTTTTGTGCTTTCTATGCTTTTCTTTCTAACATTGAGCCAAAAAGTGTGAATGAAGCCCTTGCAGATTCAGATTGGATCACGGCTATGCAAGAAGAGCTTCATCAATTTGAAAGAAACAAAGTGTGGCATCTTGTACCTAAACCTGCAGAGAGAACAATCATTGGAACCAAGTGGGTGTTCCGAAATAAGCTAGATGAGTCAGGAACAGTCACTAGGAACAAGGCAAGGCTGGTGGTTCAAGGGTACAATCAAGAAGAAGGGATTGATTATGAAGAAACCTTTGCACCAGTTGCTAGAATTGAGGCTATTCGAATCTTAATAGCCTTTGCAACTCATATGGAAATCAAGCTATATCAAATGGATGTGAAAAGTGCATTCCTAAAAGGATACCTTAAAGAAGAGGTGTATGTCAAACAACCCACTGGTTTTGAAAATGGTGATTTTCCAAATCATGTTTTTAAACTTGACAAAGCACTTTATGGTTTAAAACAAGCTCCAAGAGCTTGGTATGAACGGTTGTCAAGCTTTTTACTTGAAAATGATTTTAGAAGAGGCAAGGTAGACAATACCTTATTTCTAAAATCTAAGGGGGAACATTTATTGATTGTCCAAATATATGTAGATGACATTATATTTGGTGCAACTCGTCATGATTTATGCCATGAATTTTCAAATATGATGAGGAGTGAGTTTGAGATGAGCATGATGGGTGAGCTTAACTTTTTCTTAGGCTTACAAATCAAGCAAACTCCAAACGGCACCATGATCCATCAACAAAAGTATATCAAGGAGCTACTTAAGCATTTTGGGATGGAGTCGGCCAAACCCATAGACACTCCTATTTCTCCTTCAACCAAGTTGGTTATGGATGATGGGATTCCCTCAGTTGAGGAGAAACTCTATAGGGGCATGATTGGGTGACTCCTATACCTAATCGCTAGTAGACCGGATATTGTTTTTAGTGTTGGTTTATGTGCCAGTTTTCAGTCTAATCCTAAAGAGACTCATCTTAAGGCTATTAAACGGATACTAAGATATTTAAAGCATACACCTGATTTAGCTCTATGGTATCCTAGAGGTTGCAATCTTGATCTTGTTGGATATGCTGACACTGACTATGCAGGTTTCCTAGTTGATAGAAAGAGTACCTCAGGTATGGCTCATTTTCTTGGACCTTGTTTGGTATCTTGGGCTACCAAGAAGCAACATTCAGTTGCCATGTCCACAACAGAAGCTGAATATGTTGTAGCAGCTTCATGTTGTGCTCAACTGTTGTGGATAAGACAACAGCTTAAGGATTTTTGTGTTGACACTGAATGCATTCCTATTTTTTGTGATAATACTAGCGATATTAACATTGCCAAAAACCCATGTCAACACAAAAGGACAAAACATATTGACATTCGACATCATTTCTTGAGAGATAATGTTGAAAAGGGTTTAATTTCTATGAATTTTTGCTCAACGGAAAATCAAATTGCTGATATATTCACTAAGGCACTAGCTAGAGATCAATTTGAGAGAAACAGACTGGAATTGGGGTTGGTGAAAACACCCTGAGAACACCTGTTCTCAGAGTTAGATCAAGCTGACAAAAACACCTTATAATACCTGTTCTATCCCCTTGTTTGCAATTCTTGTTATCAAAACAGTGGTCTATGCTTAACGAATATGTGTAGTCTTGTGTGCTATTATGATTATATACTGCTGTCTTGGGAGATGGAGAAAGAGTATTCATGACAGACCTTGGAATGAGAGAAGCATGTTCAAGAACAGGCGGCTCGAACAGGTACGCCTTGATTGACATTAATGTATGCTGCCTGCTTGAATTCTAGGTGTTCCCTAGGTGGCCCTTCATAATGGGGGGGGAGTTTAAAAAACCCCCTTGTGTGCGTCTGTCTTCCACGTCTTGCTCTCTCTCTCTCTCTCTCTCTCCTCTGTTCTTGCTTTCAAACCCTAGCAAAACCCTCAAAACCCGAAATTCTTCCTTGCGAGAATGGCTCCCAAAACTGATTCTTTATCAATCTCTGAGAGTAACAACATGATTATACCCTCGATTCTGGCTCCTCCTCGCCCAATTATCCACACAATCTTCGGGTATCTCAATCGGTTAAACCTCAAAAGTATTGGGCTTGAGTTGAATGATATTCCCTACTCCTTTGGTTGGAAATTAGTGGTGTATGTGGGAACAATCCCTTGTTCCATTTCTTTTGTAGCAGTTGCTAGTTCTTCGGGTTTCCAAGACCAATTCTTGGAGAACTCAGAAACCCTCGTTGGGGATTTTGAACCCTGTTCTTCAGCACTATTCCTGAAAACAACTCAAAGAACAGGGGATGCGTTCTTCGATGATCTGTTCATGGATCTGAAGGAGGACTCTGGTGAGAAAACAGGAGAAAGTCCTGTCCAAGGGGATGACTCTGTTCCTCTAGTCTCTCAAACTGGAGAGAAGAGGAAAAGGGTAAAGATGGTGGCTAGGCGCACCCGAACGCCAAGAACACGACCACCACCAAGGTCTCGCCCCTCTCTAACTCCCTCTTCTCCTCCTTCTCAACCTTCTCGCAAATCTGCGAGAATTGCTTTCAGATCGACTCCCAGATCCCTAAACCCTCTGCTCCTATCATCGAGGAGATTTCCTATTCTACCGAAGGGTTCTCGAGTTCTGACTCTGAAGACACCACCTTTAAACAGGGGACACCAGTGTTTTCCGAGTCCTCTGAAGATCAAGCCCCTCCAAAATCAGCCACTAAACCTGTTGTGAAGCCCTCTCCTGCAACAACACCCCTCAAGCGAAAGCCCAGAACAGCCCCCCTACCAGAAGCTACCACCTCTGTTCCTGCCCCCAAACGCCCAAAGCAGTTCACTCCCTCTCCTATGTCTGACAAACATGCGCAGTTGCTTAAGCGTAATGTCGTCAGGGGGAAGGTAGTGTCTGTAAGCTTTTTTGAGGAACAGGGTCTGGGGGTGTTCTTGACCAAGCTTCGAGCCCAAGGCTGGCTTGAGTTGTTTGCAAGCACCCAGCAAGGGTGTTCTGTGCCTGAGTTGGCTGAGTTTTATGCCAACTGCGAGGTCACCGAAGGGGTGGTGACAAGTTTAGTGAGTGGGCAAGGCATCAAGGTTGATGCGCCCACACTTGGGAAAATTCTGGGAGTGCCCTCACAAGGCTTTGCTGTGTATGTGAGGGAAGACAAAACAGGCCTGGAACCAGCCAGGCTCCTAGAGGTGTCAAAACGCCTCAGTCAGAAACAGGGCCTGAGAACACCCCTCTCGGTTAAAAAGGGTGATCTGATCCCTCTCCACCAACTACTTTTCATGTTCGTCATTAAGAACGTGATTCCAAGGGGTCAAGGGAGAAACTCAGCAGACCTTTTTGATCAGTGCCTAGTCGACTTCTTGGATACGGAGGAACCCATAAATCTTCCGGCTATCATGATTCTCCACATTAGGCGAATTGCAAACACCTCCCGAGCTCATGATCTCGGATATGGGTTTCTGCTGACAAGGGTGTTTGAGCACTTTGGAATAGTGCCCACATGGCGAGTGGAGGCCCAAGTCGTTAATGAAATTGGGATTGACACTCTGCTAGGGTGTGGCTATGAGATTGGGGAAGGGTCCGTCTCCAAATAGGGTCGTCGACCACCTCGACCACCTGTTTCTGGGCAACCTTCCATCAAGGTTGAGGCTGTTCTTGAGGACAATGCTCGCCTCAAGGATGAGCTCTCAGCTGTCAAGGCTGCTCTTGCTGAGGAACAAGCCCTCTCTGCCAAATGCCATGCAGACTTGCTTGCTCTTCTCTCCACCCTTGCCCCTAGCATTCGTCCTCTGTAAATGAAACCACCCCCTGCTCCATGATTGTCTAGCCTGTTTTTTGTTTCTTTTGTTTTGTTATTTTGCAATTGTACTACTTTGCTTATTAATGAAATATCTACTTGCAGTCTCTCTTGCTTGTTGTTCCTTATGCTTTTCACTATGTTGTTCTTGCTTTTTCATGATGCCAAAAGGGGGAAGAAGAGTGAAAACCTATTATTGACAATGTATGACGATTGAATGTGACAATGTATGCGAATGAACCTGGCCAACCTAACCTTGACTTATGTGGATCCATTTTTTGGTTTGTCAACATGGTCACTTATCCCTATCAGCATTCATCTTTTGTTTTGTCAATATGGTCACTTGGTTTGTCATCATCAAAAAGGGGGAATTTGTTGAGTTATTATATTTAAGTTTTGATGATAACAAATCCAAGTGTAAAAATTTGTCCAAGTAATGTTGCTCCAAACACGATCTCCAAACAGGCCTAACTGGTGTTTATAATCTTCATTGTGTTAACCAGTTTGCTACATGTGAGAACAAGTCCTTAAAACAGGTTTTACATGGTGATTCTATATTAAGTCAAGAACGCCATCTCGACAGTTGATTGTAAGGCATGTTCCTGATCTCTAGCGATGCAAAGAACAACCCCAGCAAACAAGGTGGACTTGGTGTTCACAGCAGCTCTACAAATCTTGGACAAGATGACTGGTTCCAAACAAGAAGTCTTGGGTATATAGGTTTTATTTATTTAGACTCTTGTTAATATGCCAATATTGAAAACGCTTTTTAAACACCTTTCGAATCGGTATTTGCGCTAAGTGCTTCAGAACACCAGTTGCGAACAACCCTGCAAACAGGGTGCCTAGGGTGTTTCTGAACTGAAGTGGCCATACCCGGTTATCTTTGATAATTCATTTCGGTTGGCCAAGATCTCCAGAATACTTTCTTTAAACTCCAAGATTGCTATTTTTTCTGGAAAGGATATTTCTTGAAAATATTATGGGAGTTTTGCGAAAATAGGTTTTGGGAGATTTGCCAAAACTAGAAGATTCCCTTTGCCTATATTTTCGGATATGATAAAGTTTCAAAAGCTAAAGATTTCTGGTTGCTTTTTTTGAATCCTCTTCACGGCTATGGGAAGATAAGGGTTATCTCTTAAGATAACAAATCCCTTATACTTTGGGAAAAACTTGTCACTAGCCATTGGGGAGTATTTTTTCTTGAAAATCGTTTTCCATACTTAGCTGATTCTTTTGGTCTTGACCGTTGGATTTTTGTGTATAAAATCTCAGCTCTTTCACTCCCACAAGGAGCAAGAAAAGAAAGCAAGAGAAAAACTAGAAACACACAACATACGCAAAAAGGAAAATTTCAAAAGTGGTTTTCTAGTGAGAAGAATTTTTCGTGCTACACTTGAGAAAAGAAAACCGACACAAGTTGTGTTTAAACTGAGCTTTCAATATATTGGCATAATAGGATTCGCATTGTACCTTACATCTGCTTAGTAAGAAGCACCCCAGTAAGGTGTTTGTTGACCTTGATCCCAGATCAGTCGAAAGTAAGAAAGTGTGTCCTAGTCGTGTGGACTTTGGACGTGTCCAATCTGGTGAGATTTGGACGTGGTGTAACCTGTCTTAGAGAAGGAGGTTACGTGGTTGCAAGTTGTAACAAGGTGTGTTACATTTGTAACGAGTTAAGCCCGGTTTAGTGAAGTGGTTAAATCCTACACGAGGTAGGTCATGGTTTTCACACCTCAGTTGGGTTAGAGGTGTTTTCCACGTAAAAATTGTGTGTGCTTTATTTTCCGCATTTATCTTGGTGATTTTCGCATTTGCAATAGTTGAGAACACCCTCTGCAAACAAGTCACAAGGGTGTTTGTTATTTACAACGCGAAAATCAGACGCCACAATTCACCCCCCTTCTTGTGGTAGAATACTCACGATCTTAACAGGCTGGAACCAAAAAAAGAAGAAAAAAACAGCCGCGGTACATAAAGATGGCCATGGATAGACCACGGTCAGCTTTGGTCGACCATACTATGCAGTATTTTTGTGAAGGCATTGTTGACTAAATAATTAGATTTAAAGAATAATATCTAAAGGTAAAAATAGTAAAGAACATGATAGAAGCAAACAAAACACAAAGATTGAAGAAAAACGTTTTCTCTGATACCAAATGATCCATAAGAGAAAGCTCTTGGCCAAATAAAGGTATAAGTTTGGAGGAGAAACCTAAGAGACTGAAGAATAACCAAAAATCTACAGGGAAATCCAATGGGGTAATCCACAAGACTACCACCTGGATGATAAAACTTGTAAAGAAATTAGCAACTAATAAAATATCAACCCACCATTTATTCTCAGAAAGCCTAAGAACCAAATATTTACATAAAGGAAAGACTCACATTCACCACTCTCTGAGAGAGATAAGGAAAATGAGGTTTTTTTAGGGAGCTAATAAGCAACAATTTGTCATTCCATAATTGAAATCTTCAAATCTAAAAATAATAAAAGGAATCAAGCCATTATTTAGTGGTATGCCCTCCTCTCTAAACTTTGTATCAACATATAGAATTACAAAGAAAATGACCAATGAAACTCTAGCTAGTTGTGCAACTATGAGAAAGGAAAAGGGCATCCACTAGATAAAATGCAAGGTTAGAATTTGCTACACTTATACTTGCGTGGTGGCATCCTCCGCCATCCCAAATGGAGGAATTTGGGGGGTATTTTAGGAGAAATTTTATGGTAGTGTCCACCCAATTCCCATAAAATTTCATCCCCTTACTCACCCATTTGATGGTCCTATTAAGCTCATAATGAAAACCAAGCATTCCTAGACCTACAAGAACCCTTGTCTGATTTAAGCATCATAACTCATTCAATACTTGGAATATGCAGGTGATTCATGCCTTGTTAGAAAAATAGATGGCGGGGACTATCCATCCATCTATAGTTCACCAAAATTGGACCTGTTTTCCATCTTAAAATTAAGTTAATGATGGAAGTAAAAATCTTGATCAAAACTGGAAAAAAAATAAGAAGTGGCTTTGGAAGACAATTAGCTAGGCTCCTTATTGAGGTCTACTAAGTGGCTTTCCACCCATTTAAACTTACATAGACATTTATTTAAGGCCCAACGTTGGCATAGGTCTCTGAGGATTTGCCTCTAACGCCTTGTTTCCTTCAGCAATTAGGGGAGCCATTTGCTTCAAACCCATGTCATGTTGGAGAACCTTGGTGTCTGTGGTTTGAAATCAAAAGGGATGAATTTATAACAAAATTTTAGGCAAAATGCATCACTATATTGAAAAGTAAAACCCCAAAGAGATGTGAAGTCCAATCAACAAGTCTCAAAAAACGATATCAACCATCATTACTTGTATGGGGAAATAGATAGAATGCAAAAAGATGCTCAGTTAAGGCAAGTTTAAGCCCCTTTGATAGATGCAAAAAGATTTTGTAAGTAAAAAGAAACTAAATTAGTAGAAGATTCAAAATTACGAAGCAAGGGATTTGAAATCAAATTAGAGGAATTTTTTCCCCAAAAAAAGGATAAAAATCGATTGAAAAACATGGCTAAGTCTCTTTGGGAAGGAGAACAAATTGGTGAATGGAAAACGAAACCAATTTTTAGAAAGCTAGAGAAATTGATGTGATAAGCTGTGGTATTCGAGGTCCAGTAAGGCTAGGAATGGAGTTGTTATTTTGGTTGAGAAGGAGTTGGTTGACTTTGTTGTCAAAGTGAGGCATAAGAGTGATCGTATTATGGCAATTAACGTAGTGGTGGGATCAGTAGTCCTAAATGTGATTAGTGTTTACGTACCTCATATAGGTTTGTCGTGCGATATTAAGAAGCAATTTTGGGAGGATCTGGATTTGGTTATTCAGGACGTACCTTGGTCCGAGAAACTTTTCATAGGAGGAGACTTTAATGGTCATATCGGTGTTGAAGCATATGGGTATGATTTAGCTCACGAAGGTTTCGGGTTTGGGGAGAGAAACAATGGAAGAGTTTTTGTTCTGGACTTCGTGGTTGCCTATGGGATGTTAGTGGCAAACTCCTTTTTTAAGAACAAGGAGGACCACTTGGTGACCTCTAAGAGTGGTTCCATAAGGACTCAAATTGATTACTTCCTAGTTAGGGTGGATAATAGGAGGTTTTGTAAGGATTGCAAGGTGATACCCAGTGAGTATTTAGGAATTCAACATAGGTTGTTAGTGTTGGATGTGGAACTCAAATGTGTAAAGTGGAAGAAAAGGAGTGTTGGGGATCCTAGAGTTAAGTGGTGGAATCTTACCCAAGAGAACGCTATGAAGTTAGCAGAGAGGATTATTGAAGAAGGAGTTTGGAGGCAGGTACAGGATGCAGACACAGTGTGGGAGGCAATGACAGTATGTATTTGTAGGCCAGCTAAGGAAATCCTAGGTACATCTAGGAGAGGTGGCAATTGAATGAAGGGAGCCTGGTAGTGGAATGAGGAGGTAAAGGAGAAAGTAAAGGAGAAAAAAGAGGCATACACGACTTTTGTGAACAGTGGAACTGATGAAGAAAAGGAGATTAGCAGAGTTAGTTATAAGGCAGCAAAAAAGGTATCCAAGAAAGCTGTTGCCACAGCTAAGAGCATGGCTTATGATAGGTTATATCAAAAACTGGATACCAAGAAAGGTGAGAAGGAAGTCTTTAAACTTGCGAGAGCTAGGGAAACAAAAACAAGGAATTTGGGTGTCGTGAGGTGCATCAAAGATGTAAATGGTAAGGTGCTGTCTGAGGATACAACAATCAAGGAGAGATGGCAAAGATACTTTTCCGAACTCCTCAGTGGAGAAGTAATACAAGACTATCAAAGTACGAAAAGAGAAAGTAGTGAGAGTCATCTGGATCCTCGATTGTGTGTACCCATTAGCAAGGATGAGATTAAAAAGGCCCTAAAGAAGATGACCAATGGGAAGGTAGAGGGTCTAGATCAGATACCGGTGGAAGTGTGGAAGTGTTTGGGTGAAGAGTGATTAAAGTGGTTAGTAGAGCTTTTCAATGTTATTTTTAGGTCTGCGAAGATGCCCAGAGAATGGAGGCTTAGTACAGTCCTCCCATTGTATAAGAACAAAGGGGATATTCAGGATTGTAATAATTATAGGGGTATAAAGCTACTCAATCACACTATCAAGTTATTGGAGAGGGTGATTGAGAGACGGTTGCGGAATGATGTTTCGATATCAGAGAACCAATTTGGTTTTATGCTCATCATGTCGACAACAGAGGCGATTTACCTCTTGACAAGGCTCATGGGATTGTACAGAGATAGAAAGGTAGATCTTCATATGGTGTTCATTGACTTGGAAAAAGAATAAGATAGAGTTCTACGGGAAGTGTTATGGAGATGCTTGGAAAATAAAGGAGTGTCAGCTGACTATATTCGAGTTGTTGAAGATATGTACGAGGGAGGTAGGACGAGTGTCAGGACGCCAGGAGGGGTTACCGATGACTTCGTCATGGGTATGGGCCTGCATTAGGGTTCTGCTTTAAGCCATTTTCTTTTCACTCTAGTTATGGATGAGCTTACAAATGGGATTCAAGATGGATTACCATGGTGTATGCTATTTGCAGATGAAATTGTTCTTCTTGATGAGACCAGAGAGGGAGTTAATGGCAAGTTGGAGTATTGGAGACATTCTTTGGAATCAAGAGGTTTTAGAGTAAGTAGATCAAAAACTAAATACCTACATTGTTGTTTCAGTGGGGGGGGGGGGGAAGATGCAAGGGGAGAAGTCACCATTAATGGGATGGCAATACCAAAGGTCGTGAAGTTTAAGTACCTAGGTTCGATCATTCATCAGAAAGGAGATATCGACGAAGATATTAACCAGCATATAAAAGTGGGTTGGCAAAAATGGAAGTATACTTCAGGTGTATTACGTGATAAGAGGATGCTTGTAGGATTAAAAGGCAAAGTTTATCGTATAGTAGTTAGACTTGCTGTGTTGTACGGATCGGAGTGCTGGCCTATAAAAAAGACACAAGTTCAAAGGTTGGTGGTAGCAGAGATGAGGATGATTAGACGGATGTGTGGTGATACAAGAATGGATAGAATTAGTAATGGACTAATTATAGACTTAGTTAAAGTGGCTCCTGTCGACGATAAGATGAGAGAAACAAGGCTTTGATGGTTTGACCATGTAAAAAGGAGTGTAGATGCTTCTGTGAGGAGATGTGAGAGGATTATTAGAGTTTAAACGAGATTATTAGAGAGGACCTGATAGTTGTAGGGCTAGCACAAGACTTGGCTCAGGATAGGAGACTATGGCGAGATAGGATTAGGATCTTAGATCTCAGAGAGTTAGCCTCATAGTGTCTCTCGGTTGCAGTAGGGTAGATTTGGTTGTGAGTTCTTTGTTCGTATGTCATGTTTGGATACAGGTACTACAGATATCTTGGAAGAGACATTGTTTGCATACCCCTTTTTATCGAGGCATAGTACTTTCCCTTGCTATGTTGTACTTATGTTTACATAGTTACTGCTTCTTGATTTATTAGTACTTCTTATTTCATTCTCTACTGCTTATCCTTGGTTTCTCCCCATAAAATGTTTTCACAAAATCCTTCTTCTACAAAATATTTTCACAAAATCTTACTTTATGAGTCTTTTGGAATCAACCTCTCTACACGCAGGGATGCCGGTAGAGGTAAGATTGCCTACATCTGGATCTCCCCAGACCCCACGAAAGCGGGACCCACACTGGGAGGTGTTGCTGTATCTATATCCAAAAAGATATAAAATTCGTTTTAAATTCCTCTACGAGAGTCGTGCTAAGCTCTTTTTAAGCAACTCATGGCCAAACTCATGGGGCTGGTTAATTGAGCTTTTATACGCTATATTGTTCTTATTATTTCCTTACACCCTTTTTAAATTCTCCTAACTTGAGCATTGGAAGCTCTTAAAGAGGGGAAATGCCCCTTCTTTGAAGAGTTGTTTTGCGAGAAATCCTTAGATGATAGTGTCATTTTTTCTAAGTTCCCAATGAGACCTAAAAATTCTATTCGATACTGAAACAAAATTGATGGAATTTGGGTATTTTTTTGAGTGAAAATTTTGATCGAAAAGAGGTGAGGATTGAAATCTTGTTGTGAGTAAATTGATGAAAAGAATAGAGGCAAGTGTGGCTACAAAGGAATCCGTGATAGGGCTATTGTTGTTGGCATTTAGCAAGCACTACCATGGATGAGCGACAAGGTTTTGAAGAAAGGAACTGACTTGGTGACAAGATGACTGCTGGCCAATTGCAGGAGCATAGTCCCCCCGGTGACCCTTCCACCAGACATGGCACATGTGAACTATGTAGAGGTAAGGATGCACTATTAGGAAGATGGTTATGGGTCGATAGTCACCGTAGGGGCAAGGGTTAATTTTTTAAAATAAAATTATTAAATGTGTTTGGAGAAGAAATGTATATTATGGTTTTGGAAAGGGAATCTCCTTTACTTGATTTAATATAAACTTTTTATAAATAAGTAGTAATACTTAACCATTCAAAAGAAAAAAAAGACTATACACTGATTGCCATTAATTTACCTACTGTTATATTGCTTGAAGAAGCTAGATATTATATTGTCATTGATTCAATTGTCTTAAAAGAATAGAATATTAAATAAACATACAATTAATAATAAAACAAATATTAGCTATCACACAAATGACAACTATGTCTGTGTAAATTAAACTTAAAGTTTTCTAGGGGGTAAGGGGGAGGGTAGGCCAATGGATTGTAGTTTGGCACCATCAAGTATCCATTCCCTCATAAAGGCAATCTTTATATTTTTACAAATAAAATTCATTTTATAGCATTAAGTTGTAATGGAGGCTTTTTTATAAGAAAAAAAATATATCTTTTGAAAAAAATAAATGCATTGATGATAATAATGAATTCATTCATTTAGTTTCACGTTCATTATCAATTAATTTGAATCTTGCTTAAAATTATTGTGTATTAGCAAAAATAAAAAGAAACAAATGACATTTAATTTAATCTAATCAATATGTCAAATGAGTAACAACATAACCAAAGTAAGCAATTTGAGAGAAGAGAGCAGTTGCATAAAAAAAAAACTTAAAACAATAATCAAATCACAAGATTGTTAAGTTAAAAAAAAAATGAATGTTATTATTTTGAAAAACGAATCCCACTTTCTAAGAAAATGGATATGTATTTATTTAGCATTGTATGAACACAGGTTTGTAATGCTCATTCCATAGGTTAGGAGCTTGTTACCTTAGCTACAATCTTGGGTTTGAGTCATGCAAAACGGATGAGGGGGGATTGCATTGGTAGAACTCTGCAACTAATTATCATGGCTAATAGAGGTTCAAATTCCGTTCATAGACTATCAAAGACTCCAAAATTGAATATTGTTTTCCAAAATTGAATACTGAAATCCCCTTTTGTCCTTTTAGTTTCATATTTAATTTGTCAACAAATAGCATTCATTTTTCACACTATAAACATTCATTTTTCTTCAAGTGAATACACATCCAGCTTTACACATTAGATTAGAAACACCCCCCTCTTCACATACTTTTAGGTTCATGTTCAATTTGAAATGAGTGGATGCGGTATGCTAGAAAGTTTTTGAAATCTCTAATTTTCTTACTTTTTGAAAATATAAATTGTACTTTACTTTAAATGAATATTAACTTCTTAAAAAATGAGCATGTGTAAACTCAAATGAACATAATTTTTAAGAATCGAGAATATGTTATTAGGATATGAATACTTGAATCAGATATATGGTGTATTCATACTGCTTATGGAGTCGCCATGTTAGGTGTTAATTTGTCGTATTTTACATGCCTCTTTCACCTACTTTTTGCTCATACAATAATATATCTCTAGGATTTTTACTTGCCTTATTTACTTTTATAGGTAATAAGATCAACCAAGCAAGTGCCTTGAAAAGGAGTAAAAAGAAACAAAAGAAGAAGACAAAGCAACATGCGACAGGGGACCAATCGACTGCACGACAACTGTCGCGCGCCCCAGCCAGCACAGCCACAAGCCAAGAGTTGGCGACAATGGCCGCCCAGCTTACGGCTGGCCTGTCATGGCCGACAACAGTCGACCGTCACCCTCCTGCTATTGCGTGTTGTTTTGTTTTCTCGGCTCAAGTATAAAAGGGGCTTGCTTCGGGACTTTCACGGGGGGTTCTTGGAGGAAATTTTTATTGTAGTTCTAGGCTAGGTTTAGCCAATAAAACCCCAATAGGGGAATTATATTAGCAAGATTTGGATTTATTTGGGTGGATTGTTGATTCAAGCTCATGGATTTTGTCTTCATTCAATCAATTGTAAGTTTTCTCGTCTCTCTCTCTATTTCATATTTTGCTGTTGTTTAGGTTTTGCTAGTCTAATTCTTGTATTTGATTTATTTACTCTAAACGTTTAGTCTTTATTATTAAACTATGTTTAATTTACTTGATTATATTAGTTTAGTTTCTTTCTCTTATCCACAGTTCAAGTTTATTTACTTGTTTGTTAGCATAGGTTTAGTTAGGTTTAATTATGTTTTTGTGATGATTAGCGACTCACTTGGTTGGCTTGGATTGTGGTTAGCCTATTGATGGCTAATTAGACTTGTATTAGGCCTAACCATACCCAACTTATGCTTAGAACATAGAGTTTTCCCTCACGCCTGCTAAGTGTTCAATAAAATGCTTGAGGGAGCTTTCATCTATATTTTTGGGTGATTGACTTATGCCGAGAGGTGAGGTCAATTAGCTAGTGTGGGAGAGGAGATAGTCGAGTTCGGTACATGAGAATAATCTCGATCCTAGCTCGGTCCGAAAGTTGCTAATTTTGTGGTCTAATTGGGCTAACCCCATGAAAATAGGTGGTTAAACTATTTATGCTAGCTCATGACCCTTGGGAGAGGGCTTGGTGGTCTTCGATGGAACAACCAATCATCTCTTGTTTTTAGTAGAGGTTGGGTAGGTTAGGACTCATATCAACTATTTAGTTCGTCAATTAGTCAAATCATAGTCTCAAGCCACCTCTTTTGTTTTTATTAGTTTAGTTTAGCTTTGTTTTCATTTCCTTCCTTCTGGGCCTAGATTGAGTTGTTCTAGCTAATCTTAGTACTTGAAACCTAACTCCTAGTGGACGACACCCCGAGTACTTGATGATAAACCTTGCACTTGGGGTTGTAAATTTAAAACTCGAATTTTTGCTAACAAGCTTTTGGCGCTATTGCCGGGGAGTTGGTGCTTTTCAATATCGGGATTTACTTGAGCATTCGAGGCAAAGCCTTTAGAAAATCCACGAAAAAAATTTAAAAATCAAAAAATTTAGAAAAAAATCGACATGGCTATTTTCCATTTACCTCAATTTCGGCACGAACCTTTTTGGCAATACTTGTCTAGATTGAATGATTACCTTGCTCAATATGTGTACTTTACGTATGAAAAATGGAAAATATGCAATGTTGTGCTTGAAGGTATAACACATGATACTTGAGCCATCTTTGAGTTCATGTGTTATGGTGGTTTGTGCTACTTAAATGTTGATTACATGTGGGATTTATTTGAATCTTTGGCTTGGTAATAATGGCAATGTGAGAGCTCTAGGGATTCATTCGATCACTATTCTTCTTATCCTCATGTTATGTGCTCTTATTGCCAATCTTTTGACCATGATGTGAATTCTTGTTCTTATTATGATGTTTCCGATGAATGTTATGCTAGGCTTGATGCCATGATAGGGACAATGAATGAGCAACATGAGCACTTTGTTAATGGGATGAGGGAGTGTGGCCTATTGCATTGGACCGACCCTAGTTTACCTTTCCCTAGACTTGAGGCTAGTCTTTATGATGATTGTAAGTCTTCCTCCCCCTAGAGTCGAATCTTGTTGATGATGCACCTTCAACCGACCTGGAAGAAGTGTTTGACCCTACCTTGACTTCTTCATCACTTGTTGCTCCATCCTCTTCTAATACACCCATTGGCACAACCGTTAGTGCTTTGACCTTACTTGCTTCTCCCGTCCCTTTACCTCAGTCACGGGGTTGGAGATGGGTGAGCAATCTAGGGGTGAGGCTAGTTTTATTAAGGATGCTATGATTGCTTGGTCAAAAGAACCTTCCTCGATCGAGCCCTATCTTGAGGAGGCTTTTTTCGAGGAGTTGTGTGATGATAGTTTGGTGGTTGGTGTCGCTCCTAGCATTGCCATATTGAACCAATTTACACCGAGCCACTTGACTTGACCCCCATTTCATCCCCCTTACTTCCCTCCACCCCCTCTCACTTGCATGCATTCCATGAGTCCCTAGGTGACATTAGTTGATATAATCCCTCCTTTGACCCTTATTGTGCATACCTATGGGACATGCCTAGGAAGGTCATGTAGAGTACTTTCTTTGATTATGCTTTTGATTTTCCAACGACATTTCCATGAGTTTGAGAGGGCACTAACTTTCTTCATTACGTTCTTATTCGTGTTCTCTTATTCGCATCATTCTAAGATGTATGCAGCAGCGCACGACAAGCTCTTATGAGCTTTAACAGCATCCGATTTGACGCCGCAAGTCCTGAGTGATGATGAGGAGTGGCTGATGCTCCTCAGGCCTCCACAACAACATCCTAGAGAGGTATAGTGCGGGTACAATCAGTGCCTGAGCTGGTATAATCGTTCTCACTCTTCTCCCCACCTTTTCTTTTCTTTCTTTTTCACTGAAGTTATGAGCTTTCATGGCTTGGCATCATTCTATAGGAGGTTCATCAAAGGTTTAAGCACCCTCACGGTCCCCATCACTGAGTGCATGAAAAAGGGAACCTTTGAGTGAACCAAGACTGCCCATGTCGCCTTTTAGAAGCTCAAAGCTAAGTTATGTGAGGCCCTGGTGTTAGCCCTTCCTGATTTTAACAAGCTTTTTAAAGTTGATTGTTATGCAAGCGGAGCTGGCATAGGGGCTGTGCCCATGCAAGACCAACGCCCCCTTGCTTACTTTAGTGAGAAACTTAATCGCTCAAGGAAGAACTACTTAACATATGACAAAGAGTTCTATGCATTGGTGAGAGCTCTTGATCATTGGTCTCATTACCTAAGGCCAAAACAATTTGTGCTCCATTCGGACCATGAGGATTGAAGTATTTGAATGGCCAACACAAACTCAATCTAAGGCATGCTAAATGGGTTGAGTTCTTGCAAATTTTCTCATTTGTGGCCAAGCATAAGAAGGGGAGCACCAATGTGGTTGCAGATGCTCTTTCAAGGCGGCATTCCCTACTAGCCGTGATGGAAGCAAGGGTCCTAGGCTTCCAATTCATCCGTAATCTATACCAAGAGGATGAGGATTTCAAGCCCTACCTCAATGACCAAGAGGGTAGCAAGGGGCCCTTATACTCTTCAAGATTGCTTCTTGTTCAAGGGTAACAAGCTTTGTATCCCAAAAGGACCTATCCGAAAGCTTCATGTCAAGGAAGTCCATAGAGGAGGTCTAGCCGGCCATTTTGGGATCAACAAGACCATTGACATGCTCAAGGAACACTTCTTTTGGCCTAAGATGGGAGGTGATGTTCATGAGGTGATTTCGAAGTGTTCTATTTGTCAAAGAACCAAGAGTCAATTCCACTAAGGGTTGTACACTCCTTTGCCTATCCCTAATGGTCCATGGGAGGATGTGAGCATGGACTTCATAGTTTCTCTTCCCAGGACTCAAAGGGGTAAATATGCTATTATGGTGGCGGTGTGCCGTTTCTCAAAGATGGCTCACTTCATTCCATGTGAGAAGATAGATGATGAATTTCACATAGCTCACCTCTACTTCAAAGAAGTTTTTAAGCTTCATGGTATCCCTAGGAGCATTGTGTCTGATCGGGACACAAAGTTTCTTAGCCACTTTTGGAGGTGTTTGTGAAGACTCCTTGGTACTAAGCTCTTGTATAGTAACTCCCACCATCCTCAAACGGATGGGCAAACCGAAGTCACCAACAAAAATCTTGGTGCTTTGCTTAGAAGCTTGATGAGTAAAAGCATAAAGGAGTGGGATCTCAAGCTTTCCCATGCTGAATTTGCATACAACCACACTCCTAGTTTTGCTACTGTCCATTCTCTCTTTGAATCATGCTATGGGATCAACCCACTAACTCCGCTAGAACTCATACCACTAAGTCTAGAGTGAGTTATGAGGCCGAAGAGAATGCAAGGGAGATGAAAAGGCTTCACCAACAGATTCGGACAAAGGTGGAGAAGACTAATGAGATGTATAAGGCAAGAGCAAACAAGCACCGCAAGGCTATCACCTTCAAGCCCGGGGATTTGGTATGGTTGCAGTTGAGAAAAGAAAGGTTTCCATCAAGGAGGAAAAACAAGCTCATGCCAAGAGGGGATGGTCCTTTCAAGATCCTTGAGAAGGTGAACGATAACGCCTACAAGCTAGAGTTGCTCGGAGATATGGTTGTATCCCCTACATTCAATGTGGGTGATCTCACACCCTACCTTGATGATGAAGAAGATGGTGATGATTTGAGGGCAAATCACAATCAAGAAGGGGAGGATGAAGCAAGTGTCATTCCCACTCAAGTCCAAGAGAGCTCCCACTTCCTCCTTAATGCTCACAAGCTCCATCAAAGGGGACTTGGCCCATTTGCTGTTTTAGAGCTTCAATTCCAACCTCATCCTAAGTCTTTAAGATGTGTTACTCTTCTATTTTGGGAAGGTCAAGAGGACTTCTAAAGGGTTTAGTCCATCAAAATGAATTTAAACCCACAGAGATAATAAGAAAGGCCTAAAACAGCAAGGTATATGCTAGCTGTAATTTAACCTGGTTTTAACCCGGTTTTGTGGGCTTGATTATTTAAGTTTATTATGGGTTTAAAATGCTGCAAATCGAATTTTTAGGAACCTTATTATGTTATATAAAAGGGGATAAAAATAGTTCCAGGTTAAGGCATTGGGTAATAGGTCAAGTGGAGTGTTTTTCAAGATGCTGCAGAAACTGTCCCAGCCTGCATATGCTGCCCCATTTGTCCTATATCTCCCAAACGGTATCACCAAATTGCTGCCAACTTGAGCCTCGTGAAATATGACTTCCTAAGATTTCTATCAAGGTCTGTTTCACTCAAATTGAGTGAGAAGCCTAGGAGATACAACTATTTGAAGTTGATGATTGTAAACAGAAAAGTTGCTGACAAAAGCATAAGGCACTTTTCAGCTTTTGGCATTGTTTTTTGGTCTCCTCTTGCCTTATGGACAATTGAAAGGCCCTTTTTTTGCTTTATTTTAGCTTGTAAAAGGCTCTCAAATACAAGGGAGGCCTTAGGATGTAAAAATCAGATTTGGTTATATGCAAAGAAGCTCAAGCTTTCTCTCTTGCTCAAAATCTTAAGTTCTCTTTATCCTTTCTCAAAGCTGGTGAGTCTTGAGTGGAGTCCTTTATAGAATTGTGGGTGGCTTAGCCTTTAAACAGTTCTTGGTAGATCCTTAGTCTTGATTGGTGACCTAGCCTTTAAATCAAGTCATATCTTATTATTAAGGGAAAATTTGGAACTAAACTCAAGACTGCTTCATTTGGCCCATCCTGTATATGCTCCATAGTCCAAGGTCCATTGTTTCTGATAGGGATACAAAGGTTTTAAGTCACTTTTGGAGTACCTTGTGGAAGAAGTTAGGTACTAAGTTGAAATATAGTACTACTTGTCATCCACAAATTGATGGGCAAACTGTGGTTACTAATCGAACGTTAGGATCACTCCTACAAGCTTTGATTAAGCCTCCTGCTAAAGCTTGGGATTCGCTTTTACCCCATGCAGAATTTGCTTACAACAGGGCACCAAGCAAGGCTGTTGGTCTTTCCCTTTCAAAGTGGTCTATTGAATTGATCCCCTTAGTCCTCTTGATCTTACACCATGAGCTTTGGACCAAAAGCCAAGTGCTGATGTAGCATCAAGGGTAGAAGAAATCAGGAAGATTCTTGAGTTCGTAAGGAGCAAGATTGAGAAGACTAATGAAGCATATCAAGCTCAAGCCAACAAACACAAGAAGAAAGTGGTTTTTCAACCTGGAGACCTCGTGTGGATTCACCTTAGGAAGGAAAGATTTCCATCCAAAAAGAAGAATAAGCTCATGCCAAGGGATAATGGTCCATTTGAGGTACTTGAACGTATTAATGACAATGCTTATAAGGTTGATTTACCAGGTGACCATGGAGTTTCAGCCACATTCAATGTAGCTAATTTGAAAGCTTACCAAGATGATTGTTACCTTGCTGATTTGAGGATCAAATCTTCTCAACAAAGGGAGGATGATGGAGTCCCCATGACCAAAGACAAGGAAGAAGGTTCAACAAGTCTAACAAGGTCCATTGCAAGCTCCAAATTCCAGGCATTGGCTCAGATTATTGAAGAGTGCCAAAGTCAAGTATCGGGTTGAAAGACCAGATATTACCCGGTTTTGTTCATCTCATTACCTAAGCTACATTGTGGCTTAAGTCTTGAATTTTTACATTTTTGGAATCCTTATGATGTCTACTTTCAGGTGATGCAGACCAAGGGCTAGAACAAGACCTCTTCATGAACCAGAGAAGACCTTGCTGCTTAGCCACCAGCAACACCAATTCTGTGAGGCCATTCAACTAAATCTGGAAGCTATTTCAGGGAGGTCATTGCTTTGCTGGACACCCTAGTGTTTTTTCTGATCATGCTAAGTCATTTTGAAGCTCACACAGCAGCCTTAGTTCAGTCCAGTTCAAAATAAAAGGCATCTTACAATTAGCCTATTTAGGGTGTTCTGTATGCTTCTAGTAACTCAGGCTTGTCAAAGGAAACCAATCCTTTTGATCAGTACCCTAACTTATTTATCAGCTCATAATCAGCTCATAAATGATGAATGTTACTCGATTTTGCCCTGGATTTATTTTTTGATAGTAGGAGGTTAGCAGCAGCAACAGATGTTCAAAGGGAGAATTTTATTTCCAACTTCGCAAGTCATTTTTAGCAAGTCTAGGGGTTTAAAAATGTGTCTAAATATTTATCTAGCAAGGCCCTAAAGTTGCAGAATTAGATCCTTTAGCATGAGCTTTTAACCAGCACCAGAATGCAAGAAATACCATATGGTCCACTAGATTTCAGTGTATTGTACTTGCTGGCAGGCTGAGTTAGCTCGATGTAATCAGCTGTAAAACTCCTCCCAAAGCCATCATTATCAAGTACCTTGATGCTATTAAGGGTTGACACCTCAGTAATGGAGATAAGTAAAGGGTTTAAGTGTTAAGGATCCAGCCAGCTGTTGTTTTAAGTTAGATTATTTCAGTTTTAGTTTTCTTGTTTTAGCTAGAATCAGTTATAGCCGTTGATCTTTTGATTGAGGCCATGTATTTAAGGCTTGTTTTCACTTGTAATAGATAGATTATTGATGAATGAAAATCCCCTTTGCTGGTTGAAGCAAAATTCTCTCCAAATCTCTCTAACTTTATCCTGTTCAGGTGGTGTTGAGAGTGATTCTTTATCTATTCCTCAAGTGCATTTGCTTTAGGGGGTTTAGTAGTGAATCCTTGTAGTTCTGGTTGGTGGATGAACTTCCTTTAGACCAGTTCATATCTTCCATGTTGAGTTGCTAGCTTTGTTAAGTAATTAAGCCAGCAAGTTCAGCATACAACAACTGGTATCAGAGCCTAACCTTGATTCTTTGTGAGTTACTTCTGTTACTCTTTGCTGTTTCTGTTCTAGTTTCCTTCTAGACTCGTTCACCTGCACTCTTCCTGGAAAAACCTATTATTTAGCTGTAAAAGAACCTTGCTATCCCAAACACACACTCAGCTACAAAGAACCATGCTTCTCAAACGGCTATAGCATTCCAAATTCCCTACCTTGAAATGGCTTGGCTGAAAGAGGAAACACCTCTCCTCCACCACAACAACCTATGAGAGTTCCTAGAGGTCTCTCTATGGAATAGGCTCATGAACTTAGGAAAGACCGAGCTATCCTGGAAATGTAAGAAAGTATCAGAACCCTTGCAACTCAAATTCAGCAGCTCAAGAATCAGCCTAGAGGAAGAGAAAGGGAGCCACCTCAGGACCCTCCTGGAGGTTCTGATTTCCTTCCTGATTCTCAGCATAGAAGTGAATCATCTACTAGAGATGTTAGGCCAAGGAGAAGGAGAATGGCTAAGGATGACCTTGAGGACCTTAGAATAGACGCCCCTGAGTTTGGTGGAAGTTTAAAGCTTAAAGATTACTTGGAATGGGTCTAGGCCTTGGAGAGGATCATAGCGATAAAAGGCTATTCTGGAGAAAAGGCCTTTAAGCTTGCTGTTCTGAAGTTAAAACAGTGTGCTTCACTTTGGTATGTACACCTGAAGAGCACCAAGGCTTTGGAAGGCAAACCTAAGATCAAAACTTGGGTTAAACTGAAGAAACACATGAATAAAAGGTTCTTGCCTGCCACATACAAGCAAGAACTGTACCTGAAGGTCACTTCCTTGCAATAGGGAAGCACGAAGGTTAAAGAATACATTAGGGAGTTCGAGCAGTTGCAGATCAGGTGTGCCTTAAGGGAAGAGCCTGAACAAACCATTGCTAGGTTTCTCAAAGGTTTAAACCCAGCTATCCTAGAAAGGGTTAAACTGCAGCCATTCTAGACATTTGAAGATGCCTGCAAATTAGCTGTCAAAGTTGAAAAATAGCTTAAAACAAGGAGGCCTTACTCTTCTGCCCCTCCTGAACCTGTTGTACCAGTGAGGACTTTCAACTCCTACAAGCAAGAATCTGTCGCTAAGGATGACAAAGACAAGGGAAAGGGAAAAGAGATTGCCAAGGAAGTGCGACAAGGCCAAAAGAGGTGTTTCAAGTGCCATGGCTATGGTCACTTTCAGGCAGACTATCCCAACAGAAGGATACTCACAATCAGGGAGATTGAAGAACTAGATGACATGGACAGTCCCTAAGGATGACAAGGACAAGGGAAAGGGATAGTAGATTGCCAAGGAAGTGCGAAAAGGCAAAAAGAGGTGTTTCAAGTGCCATGGCTATGGTCACTTTCAGGCAAACTATCCCAACAGAAGGGTACTCACAATCAGGGAGATTGAAGAACTAGATGACATGGACATAGAGGAGGATGAGGAAGAAGAATCTGCTGATGAGGGTGAAACCTCTTACTTGCTACCTGAAGAGGGCGAAATGCTTATGATTAAGAGGGTTCTCTATACCACTGAAGCCACAACAGAAGTCAACCAAAGAGAGCAAGTATTCCACTTAAGAAGCAAGGTAGCCAACAAGACAAGCAACTTCATTATAGATGGGGGTAGCTGCACCAATGTAGCTTCAACTGAAATGGTCAGCAAGCTGAACTTGGCCACCATCACCCATCCTAGACCCTACACCTTGTAGGGGTTTAAGAGAGGCAATGAGGTAACAGTTTTCAAGCAAACTTTGGTACCTTTTTCAATTGGTGAATATCAGGATGAAGTTCTGTGTGATGTCTTGCAAATGCATACTTGTCACTTGCTCATAGGCAGACCTTGGCAGTTTGATAGGGATGTCACTCACCGTGGTCAGTCCAACACTTATTCCTTCAAACTGAAGGGCAATAAAATGACAATGACCCCTTTACCCCCTAACCAAACACAAAAACCTGAAACTGGGAAGGTTACATATAAGGAGAGTGCCTTATTTGTCAATGGGGGAAGAGTGGAAGGGCTATTACCAAGGGGAAGCCTGTGCTTGCTGTGCTAATGCTGGAATCTGCCCCCAATTCAGATACAGCAGAGTTACACCCTTCTATTCAGCCCCTGCTGAAGGAAGTTTAGGATGTATTTCCCTAAGACTTGCCCCCTGGCCTCCCTCTAAAAAGGGGAATAGAGCACCAAATTGACTTACTCCCTGGGGCCCCACTGCCCAATAAACCTGCCTACAAATGCAACCCTATTGAAACCAAGGATCTGTAAAGGCAATTTCAGGAACTGATTAATAGAGGCTATATGAAAGAGAGCATGAGTCCATGCTCAGTTCCAGCTTTGTTGGGACCAAAGAGCGATGGCAGTTGGAGGATGTGTGCAGACAGTAGAGCCATTAACAATATCACAGTCAAGTATAGGTATCCCATCCCTAGACTTGATGACATGTTGGATGAGCTTCATGGTTCCAAGATCTTCTCCAAGACAGATGTGAGAGGTGGCTATCATTATATCAGAATTAGAGATGGGGATGAATGAAAAGCTGCTTTCAAGACAAAGCAAGGTCTTTATGAATGGCTTGTCATGCCATTTGGGTCGTCTAATGCACCTAGCACCTTCATGAGGATGATGAATGAAGTGATTAGGCCCTATATAGGTCCGTTTGTGGTTGTATATTTTGATGACATCCTTGTATACAACAAAACCTAGGTTGATCACATTCAGCACCTTAAGTAGGTTTCTACCACCCTCAGAAGCGAGAACCTGTATGGGAAGTTAAAGAAATGTCAATTCTTAGTACCAACAGTTGTCTTCCTTAGGCATGTGGTTTCTTGTGATGGTATTCAAATGGATGAAGCCAAAGTTGAGGCTATTAAATCCTGGCCAGTACCTACCTTAGTCATAACAGTCAGAAGTTTGCATGGGTTAGTTTCCTTCTACAAAAGGTTCATCAGGGATTTTAGCACCATCATGGCTCCTCTTACTAATAGCATGAATAAAAACAGCTTCTCCTGGCCTTCAGTAACACAGAAGGGCTTTGAAGCCATCAAGCAGAGGCTATGTGAAGCACCACTCCTAGCCTTGCCCAACTTTGAGGAATTATTTAAAGTAGAGAGTGATGCCAGTGGGGTAGGCATTGGAGCTGTTCTTACACAACTCAGGAAGCCCCTGGCTTACTTCAGTGAAAAGCTCAGTGGTCCTAAACTCAATTACTCAACCTATGACAAAGAATTCTATGCCATAATGACGGCTTTGAGTCATTAGAGTCACTACCTGAAACCTAAGGCTTTTGTCCTGCATTCAAATCATCAACTCTTGAGGTATCTTAATGGCCAGCCTAAGCTCAATGCCAGACATGCCAAGTGGGTAGATTTTCTACAAGCCTTCACCTTTTCTACTACGCACAAGAAAGGAATTGAGAATGTATTAGCATATGCACTCTCAAAGAGGTATGCCCTGATTTATGTTCTAGGTGCAAAG
>JACYFF010031955.1:59968070-60001123 GCA_017589665.1 Selenicereus undatus
AAGAAACATAACTTACCTTGAATGAAAATTGAGTTTGAGAGCATTTGATTTCTTCTTTCTAAATCCTTGCTTGCTTATGCTTAATTAGGCCAATTGAGGTGGTGTCCAAGTGAGTCTTAACCGTAATTAACTGGTGATTCTGTATCTTAATCAAGATTGAGGGCCCTAAACTCAAAGGTTGGTGGTGATTCTGTATCCAATCTCAAGTTTAGTTCTATCTTGTTCTAGATTACTTCCCACTATTACTAAGTGAGGTAATTAGCTTCGATTCTGAAGTTAATTCATTTCACTTATTTTATCTTTCATATCCCTTCATTTTCCCACTTCAAATACTTCCATTTCAATCCTATTCCACGACTTGCACATCACAAAAGGGGTTAGAATAAAAGCAAACATCAAAGGCATTCAAACCGTGCTTTGCTTGCATTTGCTAGCTTCCGAGGGCAGCTAAGTGGCACCATCACACTGTGCACCTAGGCACGACCGTGCCACCCTTGGCCGTGACAAAGCTTTAAGTTTTTACTTCCCTTTGATGTGTGTTGGCTTCGGTAGTGTTTCCCCTTGACACATACATCAGAGAGCTAAGGAAATGAGGAAACTTCATGAGCAGACTAGAGCTCACATTAAGAAGGTTAATGAAACCTACAAAATCAAAGCCAACAAAAACAGGAAGGGCATGGAGTATCAGCCAGGTGATCTTGTCTGGTTACACCTCAGGAGTAAGAGGTTTCCAACCAGAAGGAAAAGTAAGCTAATGGCTAGAGGGGATGGACCTTTCAAGGTCCTTGCGAAGGTGGGAGCCAATGCTTACAACCTGGACCTTCTAGGAGACAAGGCTGTTTCAGCCACATTTAATGTGGGTGACCTGAGCCCCTATATAGAGGATGAGATTGACTTTGGGGATTTGAGGGCAAATCCTCTCAAAGGAGGGGAGGATGATGCAGACCAAGGGCCAGAATAAGACCCTCTTAATGAACTAGAGAAGACCTTATTGCTTAGCCACCAGCAACACCAATTATGTGAGGCCATTCAACTAAGCTTGGGGCTATTTTAGGGAGATCATTGCTTTGCTGGACACCGTAGCATGTTTTCTAATCAAGCGAAGTCATTTTGAGGCTCACATAGCAGCCTTAGTTCAGTCTAATTCAAAATAAAAGGCATAATCCAATCGGCCTATTTATGGTGTTATGTCTACTTCCACTAACTCAGGCTTGTCCAAGGAAACCAATCTCTTTTGATCAGTACCCTAACTCATTGATCAGCTAATACTCAAGTCCTAAATGATGAAGGTTACTGGATTTTGCCCTGGATTTGTTTTGTGATAGCAGCAGGTCAGCAACAGTAGTTCAAAGGGGGAATTTTATCTCCAACTTAGCAGCTCATTTTTGGCAAGTCTAAGGGTTTGAAAATGTGTCTAAATATTTATCCCGCAAGTCCCTAAAGTTGTAGAATCAGATCCTTTAGCATCAGCTTTTAACCAGCACCAGAATGCAAGAAATATCCTATTGTCCACTCGATTTCAGTGTGCTGTACTTGGTGGCAGGCTGAGTCAGCTCGATGTAATCAGCTGCAAAACTCCTCCCAAAGCCATCATTAGCAAGTACCTTGATGCTATTAAGGGTTGACACCTCAGTATTGGAGATAAGTAAAGGGTTTAGGTGCAAGTTTCCAGCCAGCTGTTGTTTTAAGTTAGTTTATTTCAGTTTCAGTTTTCTTGTTTTAGCTAGAATCAGTTATAGCCGTTGATCTTTTGATTGAGGCCATGTATTTAAGGCTTATTTTCACTTGTAATAGATAGATTATTGATGAATGAAAATCCCCTTTGCTAGTTCAAGCAAAATTCTCTCCAAATCTCTGTAACTTTATCCTGTTCAGGTGGTGTTGAGAGTGATTCTTTATCTATTCCTCTAGTGCACTTGCTTTAGGGGGTTTAGTGGTGAATCCTTGCAGTTCTGGTTGGTGGATGAACTTCCTTTAGAGCAATTCATATCTTCCATGTTGAGTTGCTAGCTTTGTCAATTAATTAGGCCAGCAAGTTCAGCATACATAATCAGGTGCAAGCATTTATTTCCAATCATGCTCAAAAGAAGATGGGAGATCAAGGCCTTTTGTCAAACCGGCCAGTTTTGATTCAAAATTGCATGGTTAAATGTTTTAGTAGAATTACCCTACTTAAACATGGTTTAACCTTGATTTCTCTGCAGGGGGGTTTGTACACACCCTAAGGTTTCCCCCATGGTCTGAAAACAAAATCATGCTCACTTCTTTTAAGCTTAAAATAGGTTTGAAAACCAGCTTAAAACTGCCCGTGAACCCCGTTTAGTGCAGCCTGACCATTTTACCTTCCTTCAAGGTTTTGCAACCGTCTAGCTTGAGTGGAACACGTCCCAAGGCTTGGCACACGTCCCAAGGCTTCTAGAATGGTAATCATCAGCTGTAACATTGAAAAGAACAACCAATGGGAGGCTTGCTGCAAGAAACATGTCTCACGGTTTCTAATTGGCCAGCCGAAAAGGAGAAACCACTTTACGGCTGCTCCCCCTTTCTTCTTGCTAGATAGCTGCTTGTATTAGGCTTAATTACATATGGTTAAGGTTTTAAACATCATTTGTTTTTCTTTCCTTTTCATTTGGATTGTAATTACCCTAAGTTGATCATGCTTGTATCCGGGTTAGTCTAAACCGTGAGATTAGCTTAAGTTTAACACATTTCCTCTTTAGGAAGGAAACCTTAGGTGCTTGCTTACTTGCTTGGGTGCTTACTAGGCTTGTAACAAAAGCATTCTCACGGCCATTTGCTGCATCATCAAACCTTCAATCAAAAACTCAGCCTAGAGAGCTTTTGTGCTTTCATGCTTTCAAATACTTCACTTGCTTATCCTTAATTTGGTCGATTAAGGTGGTGTTCAAGTAAGTCCTAATCTTTGTTTTAGTGGTGTTTATGTGTCTTAATAAAAGTTTAGGGACCCTAAGCTTATGTTTGGTAGTGTTTTTGTGCCCAAACATCAGTTTAGTTCTATCATACTTCTTGATTATCTACACGGGTTCAAGGAGAGCTAAGCTAGTTTTCAATTTGCAAACCGTGTGTTCTTGATCTCTGGCCTTAGTTTTCATTCCTTCCCTTCAAGATACATCATATTTGGTATCAAAGCAAAGGTTTCTCCTTGGCCTGGTACGTCCATCTCACTTCAAGAATTCGTTTCCCACTCCATTTCTAAACACACTCCTAGTTTCGTTTCTAGCCGATTGTAAACACAATCTGTGAGCATGAGTTCTTTAAGAATGACCTTGGAAGAGAAGTTTGAAGCTTTAATGAAGCAGAATGAATTGCTATCAAGGAAAATACGAGAGGATTCTCAAAGGAATGAAGATACTCAAGCTCAAAATGAGTACTTGAGAAAACTGTTAGGTTCGGTTTTAAAGCAAAAGCAAAAACTGAATGAAGATACCTTTCCATCTGAACCAAGAAGGCAAGAACATGTCTTTAGCCATGAAGTTGATTCATCTTGTGAGGAGGAACCAACCAGAATGAGAAGGGCAGAACCTCGGACTCAAGCTAATTCCAATGATTTGAAAGTGGAAGTTCCTGAATTTGAAGGTAAGCTTGATCCTAAAGAATTTCTTGATTGGATACATACTGTTGAGAGGGTTTTTGAGTATAAAGATGTTCCTGAAGATAAAAAGGTCAAGTTAGTGGCCTTAAGGTTGAGAAAATATGCATCTTTATGGTGGACCAACTTGTGTTCTAAGCGGGTAAGGGAAAGAAAAGCTAAGATCTATACGTGGGATAAAATGAAGTCTAAGCTTAAGGCTCGTTTTCTTCCACCAACTTATGTCCAAGATTGTTATTCTCTGCTTCATAGCCTTACTCAAGGTAATATGAGTGTTGAAGAATATACACGTTAGTTTGAAAATTTGCTAATCAAGTGTGATACACAAGAGCCAGAAGAACGAACCATAGTTAGATACTTGGCAGGACTTGATCCTAGGTACTCTAATGTGGTTCAATTGTAAGCATATACTTCTTTTGATGTTGTTTGTGTGTTGGCACATAAAGTGGAGCAGCAAAAGAACGCAAGAAGGCCCTTTAAAGCTCAAAACACATGGCCTTTAAACTAGAACCAACCTTTTAACAAGGGGGGTTCCAATCCTGTTCCTAAGCCACGAAATCCACTCCCTTCCTTCCCACAAAAAACCCGAACACCACAAAGACCCCAAACACCTCAAAATAGACCTAACCCCAATCCAATGAGCAACAGAAGGTGTTTTAAATGTGAAGGGCTTGGACATATAGCTTCGGATTGTCCATATAGAAAGGTAATTACTATAGCCGAATGGACAACCGTGAAGGAGGATTTTGAAGAGGAGGAAAATGAAGTTGAAAGTGAACCAAAACTTGAGGAAACCCAAGAAGAAGTTGTTGAAGAGGCTGATGAAGCAGAACTCTTAGTTTTAAGAAGAGTTATAAGCAACCAAAGAGGAGTTAAAGAAGAACAAAGAGAAAACATATTCCACACTCGTTGTACTGCCCAAGGGAAAGTGTGCTCTTTGATCATTGATGGAGGGAGCTGTGCAAACGTAGTTTCTCTAAGCATGATTGAGAAACTAGGGCTGCAAACAGTGACTCATCCACATCCATGCAACATCCAATGGTAGAACCAAAACAAGGGAATTCAGGTGAACTCTCAGTGCTTGATTTCTTTCTCCATTGGAAGGAGCTATCAAAATGAAATATGGTGTGATGTAATACCTATGGATGAATGTCATATGCTGTTAGGGAGGCCATGGCTGTATGATCGAAAGGTTATGCAACATGGTCACCTAAACACTTACTCATTTACCGAACATGGTAAGAAGATCACCCTAGCCCCTTTAACCCCATCTAAACTCCACGAAATTCAGCCACAAAATAAGCTCAAACACACTGATTGTCTACTGTCCATGAGTAAACCAGTTCTAAAGGCTTCACAACATGATTTTAGAGCCTTTAACTAGTGGATATTAAGCATGCAAGATGAACCAAAAAGTTTGATGCCCGCTCATCCCATAGCAGGAGCACTCATTGAAAACTTCTGTCACTTGTTTCCTGAGGAGATACCTACGGGTTTGCCTCCTGAAAGGGACATTCAGCATCACGTTGATCTTATTGTAGGTTCCATCTTAACAAACAAGCCAACATACTGGATGAATCCTAAAGACACCATGGAGATTCAAAGACAGGTTTAAGAATTAAAGGACAAAGGCTTGATCCGTGAGTCCTTAAGCTCGTGTGCCGTCCCAGCTCTTTTGGTGCCTAAGAAGGATGGAGCAATGAGAATGTGTGTTGATAGCAGGGCCATTGACAAGATCACAATCAAGTGTAGGTGATGTATCTTCAAGGGAAGGAATGAAATCTAGAGCTAGAGATCAAAAGCACATGGTTTGCAAATTGAAAACTAGCTTAGCTCTCCTTGAACCGTGTAGATAATCCAGAAGTTTGATAGAACTAAACTGATGTTTGGATACAGAAACACTACCAAACATAAGTTTAGGGTACCTAAACTTTGATCAAGACGCGGAACAACCACTTAAACAAAGATTAGGACTAACTTGAACACCACCTTAATCGACCAAATTAAGGATAAGCAAGTGAAGTTTTTGAAATCCAAAAGCAAGAAGCTCTCAAAATGTATTCTCAATATCAAAGCTTATGAACCAGCAAAAGGCTGTGAATGCTTTAGGATTACAAGCCTAGCAAGCACACAAGTAAGCAAGCACACACCTAAGCTTTCCTTCCTAGGAAGGAAAGGTATTAACTAAGGCTAATCCTCGTGGTTTAGGCTAATCGTGCACGAAGCTTAACGATAACTAATCTAGTTACATACAAATCAGCAAAGAATGCGAAACAAATGATGTTTACATATTAACCATGCTTATTTAAGGTTAATACAACCAGATTTTCTAGCAAATGGAACGGGGGCAGCTGTAAAGTAGAACCCCCTTTCGGCTGACCAATGAGAGCCGTGAGGCATTCCCTTTTGCAGCTTGCTTGCTATTGGTCATGCTTTTCAAGGTTGCAACCGATGATTGCTATTTTAGAAGCCTTGGGATGTGTGCCAAGCATTGGAGTGTTTTCCACTCTAGCTAGAATGCAACAAACTCATGGATTAAGGTAAAATAGCCGGTTTATGCTAAACTGGGTGCACAGGCAGAATTGAGCTGATTTTCAGACTAGTTTTAAGCTTAACAAAAGTGAGCATGATTTTGTTTTCAGTCCATGGGGGGAAACCTTAGGCTGTGTACAAACCTCCCTACAAAGAAATCAAGGTTAAACCATGTTTAAGTAGGGTAGTTCAACTAAAACATTTAACCGTGCAGTTTTGAACCAAAACTAGCCAGTTTGACAAAAGGCCTTGATCTCCCATCTTCTTGTGAGCATGATTAGAAATAAATGCTTGGACCTGAAAGTAGACAACATAAGGAGTCCAAAAATATAAAATTTCAAGACTTAAGCCACAATGTAGCTTAAGTAATGAGATGAACAAAACCAAGCAATTTCTAGTCTTTGAAATCGGATAATTCAGTTTGGCTCTTTTCTATCATTTGAGCCATTGCTTGGACTTTGGAATTTGTAATGAACCTTGTTGGACTTGTTGGACCTTCTTCCTTGTTAATGGTGGTGGGGACTCCATCATCCTCCCCTTGTTGGGAAGATTTGATCCTCAAATCAATAAGGTAATCATCTTCTTGGTAACCTTTCAAATCAGCTACATTGCATGTGGCTGAAAATCCATAGTCACCTGGTAAATCAACCTTGTAAACATTATCGTTAATGCACTTAAATACCTCAAATGGACCATCAGCCCTTGGTATGAGCTTATTCTTCCTTTTGGGCAGAATCTTTCCTTCCTAAGTTGAATCCATACGAGGTCTCCAGGTTGCAAAACCACTCTCTTCTTGTGTTTGTTGGCTTGAGCTTGATATGCTCCATTAGTCTTCTGAATCTTGCACTTTACCAACTCATGGATCTTCTTGGTTTCTTCTACCCTTGATGCTACATAAGCACTTGGCTTTTGGCCAATAGGCTGTGGTGTGAGATCAAGTGGACTAAGTGGATCAAGTCCATAGAACAGGTGCTTGAGTAAGTCTTACTCTGATCTCCTCAAAGGAAAATTGTGCTTTTGGATTCCATACAAATGATGTACCCTTCATAACTTCAGTCATAGGAGCCATAATGGTGCTGAAACCACGTATAAACCTCATGTAGAAAGAAGCTAGTCCATGGAAAGCTCGAACATCATGTTTGCTCTTTGGTACTGGCCAAGACCAAATAGCCTCAACCTTGCTTTCATCTACCTTAATACCATTTCCAGCAACAATATAACCAAGAAATGTAACTTCAGGAGTAAAGAAAGCACATTTCTTAAGGTTACCAAATAACTTCTCATGTTCTAAGACAAACATAACTTGAGTTAAGTGATCTTGATTTTCATGCTCATTCTTAGAATACACCAGAATATCATCAAAGTGTACTACCACAAACTTTCCAATGTACGGTCTAAACACTTGGTTCATTAACCTCATGAAAGTACTAGGTGCATTTGAAAGACCAAAGGGCATTGCCAACCACTCATAAAGCCCTCCTTTAGTCTTGAAAGCTGTTTTCCATTGATCACCTTCTCTAATTCTAATTTGGTAGTAACCACTTCGAAGATCAATCTTGGAGAACACCTTGGAGCCATGTAACTCATCTAGCATGTCTTCAAGTCTAGGTATTGGGTACACGTACTTGATGGTGATCTTCTTGGTAAGCTTTTAAATCAGCTACATTAAATGGGGCTGAAACTCCATAGACACCTGGTAAATAAACTTTATAAGCATTGTCATTAATACGTTCAAGTACCTCAAATAGACCATCAGCCCATGGTATGAGCTTGGTTCTTCCTTTTGGATGGAAATCTTTCCCTCCTAAAGTGAATCCATACAAGGTCTCCAGGTCGAAAAACCACTCTCTTCTTGTGTTTGTTGGCTTGAGCTTGATATGCTGCATTATTGTTCTCAATCTTGCTCTTTACGAACTCATGAATCTACTTGATTTCTTCTATTCTTGATGCTGCATCAGCACTTAGCTTTTGCTGCATAGGCCGTGGTGTGAGATCAAGTGGGCTAAGGGGATCAAGTCCATAGACCACCTTTAAAGCAGAAAGACCAGTAGCCTTGCTTGGTGTCCTGTTGTAAGCAAACTCTGCATGCGGTAAAAGCAAATCCCAAGCTTTGGCACGAGGATTAATCAAAACTCTTAGGAGTGTTCCTAAGGTTTGATTAGTAACCACAGTTTGCCATCAGTTTGTGGAAGACAAGTAGTACTATATTTCAGCTTAGTACGTAACTTCTTCCATAAAGGAATCCAAAATGACTCAAAAACTTGGTATCCCTATCGAAAACAATGGACCTAGGAGTACCATGTAATCTTGTCACCTCCTTGAAATACAACTCAGCTATATGTGTAGCATCATTAGTCTTGTTGCATGAAATGAAATGAGACATCTTAGAAAACCTATCAAGCACAACGAAGATAGAATCCTTGTTCCTTATGGTTTTAGGCAATCCAAGAATGGAGTCCGTACTTAAATCAATCCATGGTGAAGTGGGAATAGGTAAAGGTGTGCATAGGCCGTGGGGTAAAGAATGCCTTTTAGCCACTTGACATGCCCCACACCTCTTGAGTATATCCTATACGTCTCTCTCCATGGCTGGCCAATAATAATGCTCCCTTAGCATGGTGACTATCTTGTTCTCTCCACAATGTCTAGCCAAAGATCCTCCATGAACTTCCCTGATTAAAAGCTCCCTTGTGCTACACCTTGGTACGAATAGTCGTGCATCCTTGAACAGAAATCCCTCATGGATTAGAAAGTCTCCTTTGGGTTGTTTAGAACAATCAGCATGCAACTCCCTAAAGTCTTCGTCCTTGTCATATAAAGCGTTTAGATGCTCAAAATCAAGTACATAAGCATCTAATTGAAACAACAAAAGATACCGCCGAGATAGAGCATTTGCGCCTTGATTGAGTTTACCTGATTTATGCTTGATGGTGAAGAGATGTGATTGCATAAACTCAACCCCTTAGGCATGTCGTGAGTTCAACTTGTGCTGCCCTTGTATATACTTTGAAGCTTCATGATTAGAATGTAAGATAAACTCACTTGCAATAAGATAACGACTCCAATGCTCTAAACATCTCACAATGGCATGGAATTCCTTATCATAAATGGAGTACTTTCTTCTTGACTCACATAATTTCTCACTAAAGAAGGCTAGAGGTTTACCTTCCTGAGTAAGAACTCCGCCAATGCCAACACCAGAGGCATCACACTCAACTTCAAAGACCTTACTAAAGCACGACAAGCCTAGAACAGGTGCTTGAGTAAGTCTTGCTTTGATCTCCTCAAAGGCATATTGTGCTTTTGGATTACATACAAATGATGTACCCTTGATAACTTCAGCCATAGGAGCCATAATGGTGCTGAAACCACGTATAAACCTCCTGTAGAAAGAAGTTAGTCCATGGAAAGCTCGAACATCATGTATGCTCTTTGAAGCTGGCCAAGATCGAATAGCCTCAACCTTGCTTTCATCTACCTTCATACCATCTCCAACAACAATATAACCAAGAAATGTAACTTCAAGAGTAAAGAAAGCACATTTCTTAAGGTTACCAAATAACTTCTCACGTTCTAAGAGAAGCATAACTTGAGTTAAGTGATCTTGATTTTCATGCTCATTCTTAGAATACACCAGAATATCATCAAAGTATACTACCACAAACTTTCCAATGTAAGGTCTAAACACTTGGTTCATTAACCTCATGAAAGTATTAGGTGCATTTGAAAGACGAAAGGGCATTACCAACCACTCATATAGCTCTCCTTTAGTCTTGAAAGCTATTTGGTAACCTTAAGAAATGTGCTTTGTTTACTCCTGAAGTTACATTTCTTGGTTATAGTGTTACTGGAGATCGTATTAAGGCAGATGAAAGCAAGGTAGAAGCCCTTTGGTCTTGGCCAGTACCAAAGAGCATACTTGATGTTCGAGCTTTCCATGGTCTAACTTCTTCTTGTAGGACATTTATACGTTATTTCAACACTATTATAGCTCCTATGACTGAAGTTATCAAGGGTACATCATTTGCATGGACTCCAAAAGCATAATCTGCCTTTGAGGAGATCAAAGCAGGACTTACTCAAGAACCTGTTTTATCCTTGCCATGCTTTAGTAAGGCCTTTGAAGAGGAATGTGATGCCTCAGGTATTGCCGTTGGTGGAGTTCTTACTCAGGAAGGTAAACCTCTAGCCTTCTTTAGTGAGAAATTATATGATTCAAGAACAAAGTACTCCACTTATGATAAATAATTCTATGCGATTGTGACGTGTTTAGAGTAATGGAATCATTATCTCATTGCAAGTGAGTTTATCTTACATTCTGACCATGAAGCTTTGAAGTATATTCAAGGCTAACATAAGTTGAACTCACGGCATGCCAAATGGCATGAGTTTATGCAATCATATCATTTCACCATCAAGCATAAATCAGGAAAACTCAATCAAGGTGCAGATGCTCTATCTAGGAGGTATCTTTTATTATTTCAGTTGGATGCTTGTGTACTTGGTTTTGAGCATCTAAAAGCTTTTTATGACAAGGATGAAGACTTTGGAGAGTTGTATGCTAATTGTTCTTGATGGAGATCACTCTATGCCCTTGATTTAAAGAAGCAAATCAATCCAGGTATTTTCATTTTGCTAGCCAAGGGATGAATAAATCATAGACCTGCTGTTTAATTCATTAAACAGCAGGTCACGGGTTTAAGTCAGCAGCAAGCCTGTTTTTGAGAGCTTAATTGCTTAGGCCTCTTTGAGGTTCAAGTATAATATTTTGCATTGGGATTGAAGTTCAAAAAGTCAGGTTTGCACCAAAACAAGTTTCAACCCATTTGGACTTCATTTACCCACTCAAATTAGCCAATAAACCCAAGATATACAAACTGCCCAGTTCAACTAGAATGTACTCGGTTTTGGGTATGTGATTTCTTAACCTTAATGGTGGTCAATGTCTTGGTTTTTGACCTTTTTGGAATCCCTAAGATGTCTACTGTTAGGTCAAAGCATTAATTTCCAATCATGCACCAGAGAAGTTGGGAGATCAAGGCATTTTGTCAAACCGGCTAGTTTGGTTCAAAACTGCACACTAAAATGTTTTAGTAGAAATCTTCTACTTAAACATGGTTTAACCTTGATTTCTTTGCGGGGGCTCTTAACATACCCTAAGGTTTCCCCCCATGGCCTGAAAGCATAATCATGACTGCCTTTCGTTTGGTTTAAAGAAGTTAAAAAACCGAGTAAATTCTGTACTTGAACCCGGTTTGGCAGCAACAACTTGTTTTCCTCTTTCTGTGGGTTTCCTCCCTTCTAGCTGGAGCGGCACACATGCTAATGCACCTAGATTATCAATCATCAGCTAGAAAAGCAGTTTACCCTGAGAAGAGCAACCAATGGGAAGGAAAGGCAACAAAACATGTCTCTTGAAGCTTATTGGCTAGCCGAAAAGGGAGATGTTACTTTACAGCTGGTTCCTTTTCTATTTGCTAGATAACTGGTTGTATTAGGCTTAATTACATGTGATTAATATTGTAAACATCATTTGTTTTGCTTTCCTTTTCATTTGGATTGTAATTGGCCTAAGTTGATTGAGCTTATGCATGGGTTAGTGATAACCGTGGTTGTGAGCTTAGTTTAATACGTTTCCTTCCTAGGAAGGAAAGCTTTAGGTGTGTGCTTGCTACGGTGCATGCTTGGTAGGCCTGCATTAATGGATTGTACACGACCATGGGCGGAACACACTTGAATTTGAATCAAAAACCAGTTGAGAGGATTTGTGCTTTCGTGGTTTTACACGTTCAAATACTAAACTTGCTTATCCTTAACTAGTCCGGTTAGGGTGGTGTTCAAGGTTAGTCTTAAACTTGTTTAAGTTGTGTTTATGTATCTTAATCAAGTTTAGGGGCCCTGAACTAGTGTTTGGTGGTGTTTCTGTATCCAAACAAAGGTTTAGTTCTATCATTCTACCTTGTTTATCTATAAGGGTTCAAAGGGAGCTAAGCTAGATTTCACATTGCAAAGCCGTGTGTTCTTGCTTTCTAGCTTTAGTTTTCATTTAATCCCGTCAAGATATATCAAGTTTCTTTTCCTTTTCTCATTTAGAACCCCTTGATTCTAAGTTCCATCCCTACCTCACGTGTTTGTTGCCTCACAACCAGCATATTACGTACCATTTTCCTTAATTTTATTCTTTCTTGGTTTTAGGCTTTCACTCTTAAATTGAGTTTTAGCTTATACCCTTGACAGATACATCATATTTGGTATCAAAGCTTGGCTCAACGTGGTACATCCCTGGTATGGCAAAAGATCTTCGAAAACACATCCCACACTTTCAAAAATCCCTGGTACATCCCACACTTCCAAAAATCCATCCCACTCAAAATCCCAAACACATCCCACAAACTAGCCCCATAAACGTTCGGTTTCACCAGGAGTTGTAGTACGAACTTGAGTTTGGAGGAGAGGTTTTAAGCGCTTATGAGACAACATGGGATACTAACGAAGGCCCTTAGTGAAGAGGCTCAACGTGAGCAAGAAACTAAGGCTAAAAATGTGTATCTTCGAAAACAGTTTGGGGCAATTTTGGAAGCAAAAGCAACAAGCCAATGAAGAACCACTCCAGTATGATTCCAAAAGGCAAGAACAAGTGTTTTGTCATACTTTGGATTCATATCATGAGGATCAACCCTTAAGAATGACAAGACTAGATCCATGGATTCAAGTAAATACAAATGATTTGAAGGTTGAAATTCCAGAACTTGAAGGCAAGCTTGATCCTGAAGAGATTTTGGATTGGCTACACACGGTTGAGAGAGTTTTTGAGTACAAGGACATTCCTAAAGAGAAGAAAGTGAAGTTGGTTGCTCTAAGACTTTGTAAGTATGCTGCTCTTTGGTGGACTAACTTGTGTGCTAAAAGCCCCTAACGAGACATCCCACAAACCAGCCCCATACAGCTTCGGTTTCACCATGAGTTCTGGTACGAACTTGAGTTTGGAGGAGAGGTTTGAAGCACTTACGAGACATCATGATATACTAATTAAGGCCCTTAATGAAGAGGCTCAACATGAGCAAGAAACTAAGGCTCAAATTGAGTATTCTTCTCTTTGGTGGACTAACTTGTACGGCAAAAGAGTTAGAGAAAGGAAGTCCAAAATGAGAACGTGGGAGAACATGAAATCCAAGCTTAAGGCTCGGTTTCTTCCTCCTACCTACGTTCAAGATTGTTACTCTCAACTCCACCACTTGAACCAAGGTAACTTGAGTGTAGACGAATACACTCGTGAGTCTAAAAAGCTTATAATCAAGTGTGATTTGCATAAACCAGAAGAGCAAACAATCGTTAGGTACTTAGGTGATCTTTATCCTAGGTACGCTAATATTGTTGATTTATAAGCTCACACTTCTTTTTATGAGCTATGTGTGCTTGTTTACACGGTTGAGCAGCAAAAAAAGAATAAACAGCTCCCAAGGCGTGAAAATCCAACGCCCTCACCACATTACCAAATCGTAAACAAGGGTAATTCATCTTCCACCCCTAAAGCCACAACATCCATTTCCCCCACTCCACAAAAAAGCCAAACTCCACAGCAAGGCCTACCCCCACAACCTAAACCTAAACCCAAACTCCTTCCTAAAAGCGTCCAAAGATGTTTTCGTGCCCAGGGTTTGGCCACTTAGCATCAGAATGCACAAACCGACGGTATGTTACGTTAGCCGAATGGAAGGCAGTTAAGGAGCTTCAGTTAGAGGAGGAAATTGAAGAAAAAGATGGGGATAATTTTGAGGAGATAGTGATAGAGGCAGATGAAGGTGATATGCTCACTTTGGAGACCAACCATCCACCAAGAAGCAATGAGCATCTCGCCCTTATTCACTTTTGGTGAACCATCACTTAATGCTCCTACTTATGAGTTAAGAGTAATTAGGGAAGAGGTTCAAAGCAAGCTTGAAGAGTCCCCTACTTACACTAGTCAAACCAGCAAGGGGAGTGAAACGAAAAGGGTCTCTAAGATCAAAAGAGACTTGGTTGCATGGCTGATTTTATTTCAGCCCAAATTGAATGAAGAAGATAAGGTAAGACTGATTTGCGGACAAATCCTTTTTAACAAGGGGAGGATGATGGAGATCCCTCCATGCCTTTGATTTGAAGAAGCAAATCAATCTAGGTAATTTCATTTTGCTTGCGAAAGGATGAATAAATCATCCTTATTTTTTTAAATTCATTAAACAGCACGTGACGGGTTTAAGTCAGCAGCAAACCCATTTTTGAGAGCTTAATTACTTAGGCCTCTTTGAGGTTCAAGTCTAATATTTTGCATTGGGATTGATGTTCAAGAAGTCATATTTGTACCAAAACAAGTTTCATCCCATTTGGACTTCATTTACCCACTCACATTAGCCAATAAACCCAAGATAGACAACTACCTAGTTCAACCAAAATGTACCCGGTTTTAGGTACGTGATTTCTTAAGCTTAATGGTGGTTTAAGTCTTGGATTTTTTCCTTTTTGGAATCCCCAAGATGTCTACTTCCAGGTCCAAATATGAATTTCCTATCATGCACAAGAGAACTAGGGAGATCAACGCATTTTGTCAAACTGGCTAGTTTTGGCTTAAAACTACACGATAAAATGGTTTAGTGCAAATCTTCTACTCAAACATGGTTTAACCTTTATTTCTGAGAGGGGGGGGGGGGTTGTACACATCCTAAAGTTTCCCCCCACGGCCTGAAATTAGAATCATGGCCTCTTTTGGTCGAGTTTAAAGAAGTTCGAAAACCGGGTAAATTCTGTCATTGAATCCGGTTTGGCAGACGCAACTTGTTTTCCTCCTTCTGTGGGTATCCCCCCTTCTAGCTAGAGTGGAACACATCCCAAGGCTCCTATATCTTGAATCATCAGCTATACAAGGACTTTACCTTGAGAAGAGTAACCAATGGGAAGCAAAGGCAGTAAAACATGTGTCTTGAAGCTCATTGGCTAGCCGAAAAGGGAGATGTTACTTTACAGCTGGTTCCATTTCTATTTGCCAGAAAAATGTTGTATTAGACTTAATTACATGTGATTAAGATTGTAAACATCATTTGTTTTGCTTTCCTTTTCATTTGGAATGTAATTAGCCTAAGTTGATTGAGCTTATGTACGGGTTATTGATAACCGTGGCTATTAGCTTAGTTTAATACGTTTCCTTCCTAGGGAGGAAAGCTTTAGGTGTGTGCTTGCTAAGGTGCATGCTTGCTAGGCTTGTATTAAAGGATCGTACACTGCCATGGGCAGAACAGACTTGAATTTGAATAAAAAACCAATTGAGAGCATTTTTGCTTTCGTGCTTTTGCACATTCAAATACTAAACTTGCTTATCATTAACTAGGCGGGTTAGGCTGGTGTTCAAGCTTAGTCTTAAACTTGTTTAAGTGGTGTTTCTATATCCTAATCAACTTTAGGGGCCCTAAACTAGTGTTTGGTGTTGTTTCTGTGTCCAAACAAAGTTTTAGTTCTATCATTCTACCTTGTTTATCTACACAGGTTCAAAGGGAGCTAAGCTAGATTTCACATTGCATAGCTGTGTGTTATTGCTTTCTAGTTTTAGTTTTCATTTAATCCCTTGGAGCTATATCAAGTTTCTTTTCCTTTTCTCATTTAGAATCCTTTGATTCTAAATTCCATCCCTACCTCACGTGTTTGCTACCTCACAACCACCATATTACGTACCATTTTTCCTGAGTTTTCCTTGATTGTATTCTCTGTTGGTTTTAAGCTTTCACTCTTAAATTGAGTTTTACCTTAGACCCTTGACAGATACATCTTATCTGGTATCAGAGCTTGGTTTCTCCTAGGTCTTGTACGTCCCTCACACTTCCAAAATCCATCCCACTCAAAATCCCAAACACATCCCACAAACCAGCCCCATACACCTTCGGTTTCACCATGAGTTCTAGTACGAACTTGAGTTTAGAGGACAGGTTTGAAGCACTTATGAGAAATCATGAGATACTAATTAAGGCCCTTATTGAAGAGGCTCAACATGAGCAAGAAACTAAGGCTCAAAATGAGTGTCTTCGAAAACAGCTTGGTGCATTTTTAAAGCAAAAGCAACAAGCCGACAAAGAACCACCCCAGTCTGATTCCAGAAGGCAAAAACAAGTGTTTAGTCAGACTTTGGATTGATCTAGTGAGCATGAACCCTTAAGAATGAGAAGACCAGACTCACGGATTCTAGCAAATACAAATGATTTCAAGGTTGAAACTCCAGAATTTGAAGGCAAGCCTGATCCTAAAGAGTTATTAGATTGGCTACACATGGTTGAGGGAGTTTTTAAGTACAAGGACATTCCCGAAGAGAAGAAAGTGAAGTTGGTTGCTTTAAGACTTCGTAAGTATGCTTCTCTTTTGTGGACTAACTTGTGTGCGAAAAGAATTAGAGAAAGGAGGTCCAAATTAAGAACATGGGAGAAGATGAAATCTAAGCTTAGGGCTCGGTTTCTTCCTCCTACCTAGGTTCAAGATTTTTACTCTCAACTCCTCCACTTGAACCAAGGTAACTTGAGTGTAGACGAATACACTCGTGAGTCTAAAAAGCTTGTAATCAAGTGTGATTTGGATGAACCAGAAGAGCAAACAATCGTTACGTACTTAGGAGGTCTTGATCCTAGGTATGCTAATATTGTTGATTTACAAGCTCACACTTCTTTTGATGAGGTATGTGTGCTGGCTCACATAGTTGAGCAGCAACAGAAGAATAAACAACTCCCAAGGCGTTAAAATCCGAAGCCCTCACCACATTTGCCAAACCATAAACAAGGGTAATTCATCTTCCACCCCTAAACCCACAACATCCATTTCCCCTACTCCACAAAAAAGCCAAAGTCCACAGCAAGGCCCACCCCTACAACCTACACTGTAACCACTTCTTAAAGGTGTCCAAAGATGTTTTAATGCCTAGGGTTTCACCACTTAGCATCAGATTGCTCAAACTGACGGTATGTTACCTTGGCCGAATGGAAGGCAGTAGAGGAGGTTGAGTTAGAGGAGGAAATTGAAGAAAAAGATGGGGATACTTTTGACGAGATAGTGGTCGAGGCAGATAAAGGTGATATGCTCACTTTGGAGACCCACCATCCACCAAGAAGCAATGAGCATCTCGACCTTCTTCTCACTTTTGGAGAACCATCACTTAATGCTCCAAATTCTTAGTTAAGAGTAATTAGGGAAGTGGTTCAAAGCAAGCTTGAAGAGTCCCCTATGTACACCATTGAAACCAGCAAGGGGAGTGAAAGGAAAAGGGTCTCTAAGATCAAAAGAGACTTGTTTGCATGGCTGATTTTATTTCAGCGAAAATTGAATCAAGTAGAGGAGGCAATTACTTAGACTGATTTGTGGACAAATCTTTTTTAACAAGGGGAGGATGATGGAGATCCCTGTATGCCCTTGATTTAAAGAGGTGAATAAATCTTGTTAATTTCATTTTACTGGCCAAAGGATGAATAAATCATCCTTATTTCAATTAATTCCTTAAACAGCAGGTCACGGGTTTAAGTCAGCCACAAATTGGTTTTTGAGAGCTTAATTACTTAGGTCTCTTTGAGGTTTAAGTCTAATATTTTGCGTTGGGATTGAAGTTCAAGAAGTCAACTCTGCACCAAAACAAGTTTCAGCCCATTTGGACTTCATTTACCCACTCACATTAGCCAATGAACCCAAGATATACAAACTGTCCAGTTCAACCCAAATGTACCCGATTTTGGGTACGTGATTTCTTAAGCTTAACGGTGGTTTAAGTCTTCTACTTTCACCGTTTTAGAATCCCCATGATGTCTACTTTCATGTCCAAAGATGAATTTCCAATCATGTACAAGAGAGATTGGGAGATCAAGGCATTTTCTCAAACTGGCCAGTTTTGGTTCAAATTTGCATAATAAAATGTTTTGGTTAAATCTTCCACGTAAACATGGTTTAACCTTGATTTCTTTGTAGGGGGGTTTTCACACACCCTAAGGTTTCCCCCTATGGCCTGAAATCAGAATCATGACCACTTTTGGTTGGGTTTAAAGAAGTTAGAAATGTAGGTAAATTCTATCCTTGAACACTGTTTGGTAGCAGCAGCTTATTTTCCTCCTTCCACGGGTTTCCTCCCTTATAGCTGGAGTGGCACATGTCCCAAGGCTCCTAGATCATCAAGCATCAACTGCAAAAGGAGTTTACCTCGAGAAGAGTGACTAATGGGAAGCAAAGGTAGCAAAACTTGTCTCTCAAAGCTCATTGGCTAGCTGAAACGGGAGATGTTACTTTATGGCTGGTTCCTTTTCTATTTGCTGGATAACTTGTCATATTAGGCTTAAATACATGTGATTAGGATTGTAAACATAATTTGTTTTGCTTTCCTTTTCATTTGGATTGTAATTAGAGCTTATACATGAGTTAGTGATAACTATGGCTGTTAGCTTAGTTTAACACGTTTCCTTCCTAGGAAGGAAAGCTTTAGGTTTGTGCTTGCGAGGTGCATGCTTGCTAGGCTTGTGTCAAAGGATTTTACACGGCCATGGGCAGAACACAATTGAATTTGAATTAAAAACAAGTTAAGAGGATTTGTGCTTTCGTGTTTTTGCACATTCAAATACTAAACTTGATTATCCTTAACTAGGCCGGTTAGGGTGGCGTTTAAGCTTTGTACTAAACTTGTTTAAGTGGTTTTTCATTATCTTAATCAAGTTTAGGGGCCATAAACTATTGTATGGTGGTGGTTCTGTATCCAAACAAAGGCTTAGTTCTATCATTCTACCTTATTTATCTACACGAGTTCAAAGGGTGCTAAGTTAGATTTCACATTGCAAAGCCGTGTTTTCTTGCTTTGTAGCTTTAGTTTTCATTTAATCCCTTGAAGATATATCAAGTTTCTTTTCCTTTTCTCATTTAGAATCCCTTGATTCTAAATTCCATCCCTACCTCACGTGTTTGCTGCATCACAACCAGCATATTATGTAGCATTTTTCTTGTGTTTAGTCATACTTTTGATTGATCTAGTAAGGATGAACCCTTAAGAATGACAAGACCAGACCCACGGATTCAAGCAAATACAAATGATTTCAAGGTTGAAATTCCAAAATTTGAAAGCAAGCTTGATCCTGAAGAGTTTTTGGATTGGCTACACACGGTTGAGAGAGTTTTTGAGTACAAGGACATTCCTAAGGAGAAAAAAGTGAAGCTGGTTGCTTTAAGACTTCGTAAGTATGCTTCTCTTTGGTGGACTAACTTGTGTGCCGAAATGGTTAGAGAAAAGAAGTCCAAAAGCAGAAAATGGGAGAAGATGAAATCAAAGCTTAAGGCTCAGTTTCTTCCTCCTACCTATGTTAAAGATTGTTACTCTCAACTCCACCTCTTGAACCAAGGTAACTTGAGTGTAGACGAATACCCTCGTGAGTTTGAAAAGCTTGTAATCAAGTGTGATTTCGTAGACCATAAGAGTAAACAATGGTTAGCTACTTAAGAGGTCTTGATCCTATGTATGCTACCATTGTTGATTTACAAGCTCACACTTCTTTTGATGAGGTATGTGTGCTGGCTCACAAGGTTTTGTAGCAAAAGAAGAATAAACAGCTGCCAAGGCGTGAAAATCCAAAGCCCTCACCACATTACCAAACCGTGAACAAGGGTAGTTCATCTTCCACCCCTAAACCCACAGGTTCCATTTCCCCCATTGCAAAAAAAGCCAAACTCCACTGCAAGGCCTTCCCCCACAATCTACACCCAAACCCCTTCCTAAGGGTGTCCAAAGATGTTTTAGTGCCCAGGGTTTGGCGACTTAGCATCAGATTGCACAAACCGACGGTATGTTACCTTAACCAAATGGAAGGCTGTAGAGGAGGTTGAGTTAGAGGAGGAAATTGAAGAAAAAGATGGGGATACTTTTGAGGAGATAGTGGTAGTGGCCGGTGAAGGTGATACGCTCACTTTGGACACCCACCATCCACCAAGAAGCAATGAGCATCTCAGCCTTCTTCTAAATTTTGGTGAACCATCACTTAATGCTCCTAATTCTGAGTTAAGGGTAATTAGGGAAGTGGTTCGAAGCAAGCTTGAAGAGTTCCCTATGTACACCATTCAACCCATCAAGGGGAGTGAAAGGAAAAGGGTCTCTAAGATCAAAAGAGACTTCTTTGCATGGCTGATTTTATTTTAGCCAAAATTGAATCAAGAAGAGGAGGTAATTACCTAAACTGGTTTGTGGACAAATGTTTTTTAACAAGGGGAGGATGATGGAGATCCCTCCATGCCCTTGATTTAAAGAAGTGAATAAATCTAGGTAATTTCATTTTACTGGCCAAAGGATGAATAAATCATCCTTATTTTGTTTAATTCACTAAACAGTAGGTCACGGGTTTAAGTCAGTTGCAAATCCGTTTTTGAGAGCTTAATTACTTAGGCCACTTTTCGGTTTAAGCCTAATATTTTACATTGGGATTGAAGTTCAAGAAGTCAGGTTTGCACCAAAACAAGTTTGATCCCATTTGGACTTCATTTACCCACTCACATCAGCCAACAAACCCAAGATATACAAACTGCCAAGTTCAACCAGAATGTACCCGATTTTGGGTATGTGATTTCTTAAGCATAACGGTGGTTTAAGTCTTGGATTTTTACCTTTTTGGAATCCCCATGATGTCTACTTTCAGGTTCAAAGATGAATTTCCAATCATGCACAAGAGAGGTTTGGAGATCAAGGCATTTTTGTCAAACCGGCCAGTTTTGGTTCAAAATCATATGATAAAATGTTTTAGTGAAATCTTCTACTTATAAATGGTTTAACCTTGATTTCTCTATAGAGGGGGGTTTTGACACATCCTAAGGTTTCCCCCCATGGCCTGAAATCATAATCATGACCACTTTTGGTTGGGTTTAAAGAAGTTAGAAAATTGGGTTAATTCTATCCTTGAACCTGGTTTGGCAGTAGTAGCTTGTTTTCCTCCCTCCGTGGGTTTCCTCCCTTCTAGCTGGAGTGGCACACGTCCCAAGACTCCCAGATCATCAAGCATTAGCTGTAAAAGGAGTTTACCTAGAGAAGAGTAACCAATGGGAAGCAAAGGCAGCAAAACATGTCTCTTGAAGCTCATTGGCTAGCTGAAAAGGGAGATGTTACTTTACGACTGGTTCCTTTTCTACTTGCTGGATAACTTATTGTGTTAGGATTAATTACATGTGATTAAGATTGTAAACATCATTTGTTTTGGTTTCCTTTTCGTTTGGATTATAATTAGCCTAAGTTGATTGAGCTTATACACTGGTTAGCAATAACTGTGGCCGTTAGCTTAGTTTAATACGTTTCCTTCCTAGCAAGGAAAGCTTTAGGTCTGTGCTTGCGAAGGTGCATGCTTGCATTAAACGATTGTACACAGCCACGGGCAGAACACACTTGAATTTGAATAAAAAACCAATTAAGAGCATTTGTGCTTTCGTGCTTTTGCACATTCAAATACTAAACTTGATTATCCTTAACTAGGCCAGCTACGGTGGTATTCAAGCTTACTATTAAACTTGTTTAAGTCATTTTTCATTATCTTAATCAAGTTTAGGGGCCCTAAACTAGTGCTTGGTGGTGGTTCTGTATCCAAACAAAGGCTTTGTTCTATCATTCTACCTTGTTTATCCACACAGGTTCAAAGGAAGCTAAGCTAGATTTCACATTGCAAATCCGTGTTTTCTTGCTTTGTAGCTTTAGCTTTCATTTAATCCCTAGAAGATATATCAAGTTTCTTTTCCTTTTCTCATTTAGAATCCCTTGATTCTAAATTGCATCCCTGCCTCACGTGTTTGCTGCCTCACAACCAGCGTATTATGTACCATTTTCCTGGAGTTTTCCTTGATTGTATTCTATCTTGGTTTTAAGGTTTCACGATTAAATTGAGTTTTAGCTTAGATCCTTCACATCCCTCACACTTCCAAAAATCCATCCCACTCAAAATCCTAAACACATCCCCATACACCTTCGGTTTCACTATGACTTCTAGTACGAACTTAAGTTTGGAGGAGAGGTTTGAAGCACTTATGAGACATCATAAGATACTAATGAAGGCCCTTAGTGAAGAGGCTCAACGTGAGCAAGAAACTAAGGCTCAAAATGAGTTTCTTGGAAAACAGCTTGGTGTATTTTTGAAGCAAAAGCAACAAGCCAATGAAGAACCACCCCAATTTGATTCCAAAAGGCAAGAACAATTGTTTACTCATACTTTGGATTGATCTAGTGAGGATGAACCCTAAAGAGTGGCAAGACCAGACCCACGGATTCAAGCAAATACAAATGATTTCAAGGTTGAAATTCCATAATTTGAAGGCAAGCTTGATCCTAAAGGGTTTTTGGATTGGCTACACATGGTTGAGAGAGTTTTTTTAGTACAAGGACATTGCTGAAAAGAAGAAAGTGAAGCTAGTTGCTTTAAGACTTCGTAAGTATGCTTCTCTTTGGTGGACTGACTTGCGTGCGAAAAGAGTTGGAGAAAGGAAGTCCAAAATCAGAACCTGGGAGAAGACGAAATCAAAGCTTATGGCTCAGTTTCTTACTCCTACCTATGTTCAAGATTGTTACTCTCAACTCCACCACTTGAACCAAGGTAACTTGAGTGTAGAAGAATACACTCGTGAGTCTGAAAAGCTTGTAATCAAGTGTGATTTGCATGGGCCATAGGAGTTAACAATCGTTAGGTACTTAGGAGGTCTTGATCGTAGGTATGCTACTATTGTTGATTTACAAGCTCACACTTCTTTTGATGAGGTATGTGTGCTGGCTCACAAGGTTTAGCAGCAAAAGAAGAATAAATAGCTCCCAAGGCGTGAAAACCCAAAGCCCTCACCACATTACCAAACCTTGAACAAGGGTAGTTCATCTTCCACCCCTAAACCCACAGCTTCCATTTCCCCAGCTCCAAAAAAAGCCAAACTTCATAGCAAGGCCGTCTCCCACAATCCACACCCAAACCCCTTCCTAAAGTTGTCCAAAGATGTTTTAGTGCCCAAGGTTTAGCCACATAGCATCAGATTGCACAAACCGTCCGTATGTTACCTTAACCAAATGGAAGGCAGTAGAGGAGGTGGAGTTAGAGGAGGAAATTCAAGAAAAAGATGGGGATACTTTTGAGGAGATAGTGGTTGAGGCCAATTAAGGTGATATGCTCACTTTGGACACCCACCATCCACCTAGAACCAATGAGCATCTCGACCTTCTTCTAAATTTTGGTGAACCATCACTTAATGCTCCTAATTCTGAGTTAAGGGCAACTAGGGAAGTGGTTCAAAGCAACCTTGAGGAGTTTCGTATGTGCACCATTCAACCCATCAAGGGGAGTGAAAGGAAAAGGGTCTCTAAGATCAAAAGAGACTTGTTTGCATGGCTGATTTTATTTCAGCCAAAATTGAATCAAGAAGAGGAGGTAATTACCTAAACTGGTTTGTGGACAACTCTTTTTTAACAAGGGGAGGATGATGGAGATCCCTCTGTGCCCTTGATTTAAAGAAGTGAATAAATCTAGGTAATTTCATTTTACTGGCCAAAAGGATGAATAAATCATCCTTATTTTGCTTAATTCATTAAACAGTAGGTCACTGGTTTAAGTCAGCTGCAAATCCGTTCTTGAGGGCTTAATTACTTATGTCTCTTTGAGATTTAAGTCTAATATTTTGCATTGGGATTGAATTTCAAGAAGTTAAATCTGCGCCAAAACAAGTTTCATCCCATTTGGACTTCATTTACCAACTCACATTAGCCAATAAACCCAAGATATACAAACTGTCCAGTTCAACCCAAATGTTCCTGGTTTTGGGTATGTGATTTCTTAAGCTTAACGGTGCTTTAAGTCTTGGATTTTCACCTTTTTACAATCCCCATGATGTCTACTTTCATGTCCAAAGATGAATTTCCAATCATGCACAAGAGAGATTGGGAGATCAAGGCATTTTCTCAAACTGGCCAGTTTTTGTTCAAATTTGCATAATTAAATGTTTTGGTTAAATCTTCTACTTAATCATGGTTTAACCTTGATTTCTTTGAAGGGGGGTGTTTTCACACACCCTAAGGTTTCCCCCCATGGCCTGAAATCGAAATCATGACCACTTTTGGTTGGGTTTAAAGAAGTTAGAAATCCGGGTAAATTCTGTCCTTGAACCCTGTTTGGTAGCAGCAGCTTACTTTCCTCCTTCCACGGGTTTCCTCCCCTATAGCTAGAGTGGCACATGTCCCAAGGCTCCTAGTTCATCAAGCATCAGCTGCGAAAGGAGTTTACCGGGAGAAGAATGACTAATGGGAAGCAAAGGTAGCAAAACTTATCTCTTGAAGCTCATTGGCTAGCTGAAAAGGGAGATATTACTTTATGGCTGGTTCCTTTTCTATTTGCTGGATATTGTTGTATTAGGGTTAATTACATGTGATTAAGATCGTAAACATAACTTGTTTGGCTTTCCTTTTCATTTGGATTGTAATTAGGGCTTATACACGAGTTAGTGATAACTGTGGCCGTTAGCTTAGTTTAATACGTTTCCTTCCTAGGAAGGAAAGCTTTAGGTCTGTGCTTGTGAAGGTGCATGCTTGCTAGGCTTGTGTCAAAGGATTTTACACGGCCATCGGCAGAACACAATTGAATTTGAATTAAAAACAAGTTAAGAGGATTTGTGCTTTCGTGCTTTTGCACATTCAAATACTAAACTTGATTATCCTTAACTAGGCCCGTTAGGGTGGTGTTCAAGCATTGTACTAAACTTGTTTAAGTGGTTTTTCATTATCTTAACCAAGTTTAGGGGCCATAATCTAGTGTATATCATTCTACCTTATTAATCTACATGGGTTCAAAGGGAGCTAAGTTAGAATTCACATTGCAAAGCCGTGTCTGCTTGCTTTGTAGCTTTAGTTTTCATTTAATCCCTTGAAGATATGTCAAGTTTCTTTTCCTTTTCTCATTTAGAATCCCTTGATTCTAAATTCCATCCCTACCTCACGTGTTTGCTGCGTCACCACCAACATCTTATCTACCATTCTTCTTGAGTTTTCCTTGATTGTATTCTATCTTGGTTTTAAGCTTTCGCGATTAAATTTAGTTTTAGCTTAGATCCTTTACAGATACGTCATATTTGGTATCAGAGCTTGGCTTCTCCTAGGCCTGGTACGTCCCTCACACATCAAAAAATCCATCCTACTCAAATTCCCAAACATATCCAACAAACCAATCCCATGCACCGTCGGTTTCATCATGACTTGTACTATGAACTTGAGTTTGGAGGAGAGGTTTGGAGCACTTATGAGACATCATAGGAAACTAATGAAGGCCCTTAGCCAAGAGGCTCAATGTAAGCAAGAAACTACGGCTCAAAATGAGTATCTTTGAAAATAGCTCGGTGCATTTTTGAAGCAAAAGCAACAAGCCAATGAAGAACCACCCCAATCTGATTCCAAAAGGGAAGAACAAGTGTTTAGTCATACTTTGGATTGATCTAGTGAGGATGAACCCTTAAGAATGACAAGACCAGACCCACGGATTCAAGCAAATACAAATGATTTCAAGGTTGAAATTCCAAAATTTGAAGGCAAGCTTGATCCTGAAGAGTTTTTGGATTGGCTACACACGGTTGTGAGAGTTTTTGAGTAGAAGGACATTCCTGAAGAGAAGAAAGTGAAGCTGGTTGCTCTAAGACTTCGTAAGTATGCTGCTCTTTGGTGGACTAACTTGTGTGCCGAAATAGTTAGAGAAAGGAAGTCCAAAATCAAAACATGGGAGAAGACGAAATCAAAGCTTAAGGCTCAGTTTCTTCTTCCCACATATGTTCAAGATTGTTACTCTCAACTCCACCACTTGAACCAAGGTAACTTGAGTGTAGACGAATACCCTCGTGAGTTTAAAAAGCTTGTAATCATGTGTGATTTGCATGGACCATAAGAGTAAACAATCGTTAGGTACTTAAGAGGTCTTGATCCTATGTATGCTACTATTGCTGATTTACATGCTCACACTTGTTTTGATGAGGTATGTCTGTTGGCTCACAAGGTTTTGCAACAAAAGAAGAATAAACAGCTGCTAAGGCGTGAAAATCCAAAGCCCTCACCACATTACCAAACCGTGAACATGGGTAGTTCATCTTCCACCCCTAAACCCGCAAGTTTCATTTCCCCCACTGCAAAAAAAGCCAAACTCCACAGCAAGGCCTTCCCCCAGAATCTACACCCAAACCCCTTCCTAGGGGTGTCCAAAGTTGTTTTAGTGCCCAGGGTTTGGCCACTTAGCATCAGATTGCACAAACCGACGGTATGTTACCTTAACCAAATGGAAGGTAGTAGAGGAGGTTGAGTTAGAGGAGGAAATTGAAGAAAAAGATGGGGATACTTTTGAGGAGATAGTGGTAGAGGCCGATGATGGTGATACGCTCACTTTGGACACCCACCATCCACCCAGAAGCAATGAGCATCTCGACCTTCTTCAAAATTTTGGTGAACCATCACTTAATGCTCCTAATTCTGATTTAAGGGTAATTAGGGAAGTGGTTCAAAGCAAGCTTGAAGATTCCCCTACATACACCATTCAAACCAGCAAGGGGAGTGAAAGGAAAAGGGACTGTAAGATCTAAAGAGACTTGTTTGCACGACTGATTTTATTTCAGCCAAAATTGAATCAAGGAGAGGAGGTAATTTTCTAAACTGATTTGTGGACAAATCTTTTTTAGCAAGGGAGGATGATGGAGTTCCATTCATGCCCTTGATTTAAAGAAGCGAATCAATCTAGGTAATTTCATTTTATTGGCCAGAGGATGAATAAATCATCATTATTTTGTTTAATTCATTAAACAGTAGGTCACGGGTTTAAGTCAGCTGTAAATTCGTTTTTCAAACCTTAATTACTTAGGCCTCTTTGAGGTTTAAGTCCAAAATTTGCATTGGGATTGAAGTTCAAGAAGTCAACTTTGCAGAAAAACAAGTTTCATCCCATTTGGACTTCATTTACCCACTCACATTAGCCAATAAACCCAAGATATACAAACTGCCCAGTTCAACCAGAATGTACCCGGTTTTGGGTATGTGATTTCGTAACCTTAACGGCGGTTTAAGTCTTGGATTTTTACCTTTTTGGAATCCCCATGATGTCTAATTTCAGGCCCATAGATGAATTTAAAATCATGCAAAAGAGAGGTTGGGAGATCAAGGCATTTTGTCAAATTGGCCAGTTTTGGTTCAAATTTGCATGATAAAATGTTTTGGTGTAATCTTCTGCTTAAATGTGGTTTAACCTTGATTTCATTGCAGGGGGGGTTGTCGCGCGTCCTAAGGTTTCCCCCCACGGCCTGAACTCATAATCATGACCACTTTTGGTTCGGTTTAAAGAAGTTAGAAAATCGGGTAAACTTTATCCACGAACCCGGTTTGGCATCAGCAGCTTGTGTTCTTCCTTCCGTGGGTTTCCTGCCTTCTAGCTGGAGTGGCACACATCTCGAGGCTCCTAGATCATCAAGCATCAGCTGCAAAAGGAGTTTACCTAGAGAAGAGTAACCAATGGGAAGCAAAGGCAGCAAAACATGTCTCTTGAAGCTCATTGGCTAGCTGAAAAGGGAGATGTTACTTTACGGCTGGTTCCTTTTCTATTTGCTAGATAGCTTGTTGTATTAGGATTAATTACATGTGATTAAGATTGGAAACATCATTTGTTCTGCTTTCCTTTTCATTTGGACTGTAATTAGCCTAAGTTGATTGAGCTTATGCACGGGTTAGTGATAATTGTGGCTCTTAGCTTAGTTTAATACGTTTCCATGCTAGGAACAAAAGCTTTAGGTCTGTGCTTGCGAAGGTGCATGCTTGATAGGCTTGTATTAAAGGATTGTACATGGCCATGGGCAGAACACACTTGAATTTGAATTAAAAACCAGTTAAGAGCATTTGTGCTTTCGTGCTTTTGCACATTCAAATACTGGTCTTGATTATCCTTAACTAGGTCGGTTAGGGTGGTGTTCAAGCTTAGCACTAAACTTGTTTTAGTGGTTTTTCATTATCTTCATCAAGATTAGGGGCCCTAAACCAGTGTTTGATGGTGGTTCTGTATCCAAACAAAGGCTTAGTTCTATCATTCTACCTTCTTTATGGACATGGTTCAAAGGGAGCAAAGCTACATTTCACATTGCAAAGTCGTGTGTTCTTGCTTTGTAGCTTTATTTTTCATTTAATCCCTTGAAGATATATCAATTTTCTTTTCCTTTTCTCATTTAGAATCCCTTGGTTCTAAATTCCATCCCTACCTCACGTGTTTGCTGCCTCACAACCAGCATATTACGTACCATTTTCCTTGAGTTTCCCTTGATTGTATTCTCTTTTGGTTTTAAGCTTTCACAATTAAATTGAGTTTTAGCTTAGATTTTTTACAGATACATCATATTTTGTATCAGAGCTTGGCTTCTCCTAGGCCTGGTACGTCCCTCACACTTCCAAAAATCCATCACACTGAAAATCCTAAACACAACCCACAAACCAGCCCCATACACCTTCAGTTTCACCATGATATCTAGTACGAACATGAGTTTGGAGGAGAGGTTTGAAGCACTTATGAGACATCATAAGAGACTAATGAAAAAGAAGGCCCCTAGCGAAGAGGCTCAACGTGAGCAAGAAACTAAGGCTCAAAATGAGTATCTTTGAAAACAGCTTGGTGCATTTTTGAAGCAAAAGCAACAAGCCAACGTAGAACCACCCCAATCTGATTCGAAAAGGCAAGAACAAGTGTTTAGTCATACTTTGGATTCATCTAGTGAGGATGAACCCTCAAGAATGACTGGACCAGACCCACTGATTCAAGCAAATACAAATGATTTCAAAGTTGAAATTCAGAAATTTGAAGGCAAGCTTGATCCTGAAGAGTTTTTGGATTTGCTAGACACGGTTGTGAGAGTTTTTGAGTAAAAGGACATTCATGAAGAGAAGAAAGTGAAGCTGGTTGCTTTAAGACTTCGTAAGTATGCTTCTCTTTGGTGGACTGACTCGTGTGCCAAAAGAGTTAGAGAAAGGAAGTCCAAAATAAGAACATGGGAGAAGATGAAATCAAAGCTTAAGGCTCAGTTTCTTCGTCCTACCTATGTTCAAGATTGTTACTCTCAACTCCACCACTTGAACCAAGGTAACTTGAGTGTAGACGAATGCACTCGTGAGTCTGAAAAGCTTGTAATCAAGTGTAATTTGCATGGACCATAAGAGTAAACAATCGTTAGGTACTTAGGAGGCCTTGATCCTAGGTATGCTACATTTGTTGATTTACAAGCTCACACTTGTTTTGATGAGGTATGTGTGCTGGCTCACAAGGTTTAGCAGCAAAAGAATAACAAACAGCTCCCAAGGCATTAAAATCCAAAGCCCTCACCACATTACCAAACCGTGAACAAGGGTAGTTCATCTTCCACCCCTAAACCCACAGCTTCCATTTCCCCCGCTCCAAAAAACGCCAATCTCCACAGCAAGGCCTGCCCCCACAATCTTCACCCAAACCCCTTCCTAAAGGTGTCCAAAGATGTTTTAGTGCCCAGGGTTTGGCCACTTAGCATCAGATCGCACAAACTGACGGTACGTTACCTTGGCCGAATGGAAGGCAGTAAAGGAGGTTGAGTTGGAGGAGGAAATAGAAGAAAAAGATGTGGATACTTTTTAGGAGATAGTGGTAGAGGAAGATGAAGGTGATATGCTCACTTTTGACACCCACCATCCACCAAGAAGCAATGAGCATCTCGACCTTCTTCTAAATTTTGGTTAACCATCACTTAATGCTCCTAATTCTGAGTTTAGGATAATTAGGGAAGTGGTTCAAAGCAAGCTTGAAGATTCCGCTACATACACCATTCAAACCAGCAAGGGGAGTGAAAGGCAAAGGAACTCTAAGATCTAAAGAGACTTTTTTGCACGACTGATTTTATTTCAGCCAAAATTGAATCAAGGAGAGGAGGTAATTACCTAAACTGATTTGTGGACAAATCATTTCTAACAAGGGGAGGACGATGAAGATCCCTCCATGCCCTTGATTTAAAGAAGCGAATCAATCTAGGTAATTTCATTTTACTGGCCAAAGGATCAATAAATTGTCCTTATTTTGTTTAATTCATTAAACAGCAGGTCACAAGTTTAAGTCAGCAGCAAATCCGTTTTTGTGGGCTTAATTACTTAGGCCTCTTTCAGGTTTAACTCTAATATTTTGCATTGGGATTGAAGTTCAAGAAGTCAGCTTTTTACCAAAACAAGTTTCATCCCATTCGAACTTCATTTACCTACTCACATTAGCCAATAAACCCAAGATATACAAACTACCCAGTTCAACCAGAATGTACCTCGTTTTGGGTATGTGATTTCTTAAGTTTAACGGTGGTTTAAGTATTGGATTTTAACCTTTTTGGAATCCCCATGATGTCTACTTTCTGGTCCAAAGATGAATTTCCAATCATTCGTAAGAGAGGTTCCGAGATCAAGGCATTTTGTCAGGCCGACCAGTTTTGGTTCAAAACAGCATGATAAAATGTTTTAGTGAAATATTCTACTTAAACATGGTTTAACCTTGATTTCTTTGTAGGGGGGGGGGGGGTTTAAACAACCTAAGGTTTCCCCCCACAGCCTGAAATCAGAATCATGGCCACTTTTGGTTGGGTTTAAGGAAGTTAGAAAATCGGGTAAATTCTATCCTTGAACCGAGTTTGGCAGTAGCAGCTTGCTTTCCTCCTTCTGTGGGTTTCCTCCCTTTTAGCTAGAGTGGCACTCGTCCCAAGGCTCCAAGATCTTCAAGCGTCAGTTGCAAAAGGAGTTTACCTAGAGAAGAGTAAGCAATGGAAAGCAAAGGCAGCAAAACATGTCTCTTGAAGCTCATTCGTTAGCTGAAAAGGGAGATGCTACTTTACGGCTGGTTCCTTTTTTATTTGCTGGATAACTTGTTGTATTAGGTTTAATTACATGTGATTAAGATTGTAAAGATCATTTGTTTTGCTTTCCTTTTCATTTGGATTGTAACTAGCCCAAGTTGATTGAGCTTATGCACGGGTTAGTGATAACTGTGGCTGTTAGCTTAGTTTAATATGTTTCCTTCCTATGAAGGAAAGCTTTAGGTCTGTGCTTCCGAAGGTGCATGCTTGCTAGGCTTGTATTAAAGGTTGTACACGGCCATGGGCAGAACACATTTGAATTTGAATTAAAAACCAGTTAGGAGCATTTGTGCTTTCGTCGTTTTGCACATTCAAATACTAAACCTGATTATCCTTAACTAGGCCGATTAGGGTGGTGTTCAAGCTTCGTACTAAACTTGTTTAAGTGGTTTTTCATTATCTTAATCATGTTTAGGGGCCCTAAACTAGTGTTTGGTGGTGGTTTTGCATCCAAACAAAGGCTTAGTTCTATCATTCTACCTTGTTTATCTATACGGGTTCAAAGGGAGCTAAGCTAGATTTCACATTGCAAAGCCGTGTGTTCTTGGTTTGTAGCTTTAGTTTTCGTTTAATCCCTTGAAGATATATCAAGATTCTTTTCCTGTTCTCTTTTAGAATCCCTTGGTTCTAAATTCCATTCCTACCTCACATGTTTATTGCCTCACAACCAGCATATTGCTTGCCATTTTCCTTGAGTTTTCCTTTATTGTATGCTCTCTTGGTTTTAAGTTTTCACAATTAAATTGAGTTTTCCTTTATTGTATGCTTCTCCTAGGCCTGGTACGTCCCTCACGCTACCAAAAATCCATCCCACTCAAAATCCCAAACACATCCCACAAACCAGCCTCATACACCTTCAGTTTCACCATAACTTCTAGTACAAACTTGCGTTTGGAGGAGACGTTTGAAGCACTTATGAGACATCATAACAAACTAATGAAAATGAAGGCCCTTAGTGAAGAGGTTCAATGTGAGCAAGAAACTAAGGCTCAAAATAAGTATGTTTGAAAACATTTTGGTGCATTTTTGAAGCAAAAGCAACAAGCCAATGAAGAACCACCCAAATCTGATTCCAAAAGGCAAGAACAAGTGTTTAGTCATACTTTGGATTCATCTAGTGAGGAAGAACCCTTAAGAATGACAAGACCAGACCCACGGATTCAGCCAAATACAAATGATTTCAACGTTGAAATTTCAAAATTTGAAGGCAAGCTTGATCCTGAAGAGTTTTTGGATTGGTTGCACACGGTTGAGAGAGTTTTTGAGTACAAAGACATTCCTGAGGAGAAGAAAGTGAAGCTGGTTGCTTTAAGGCATCGTAAGTATGCTTCTCTTTGGTGGACTGACTTGTGTGCCAAAAGAGTTAGAGAAAGAAAGTCCAGAATCAGAACACGGGAGAAGATGAAATCAAAGCTTAAGGCTCAGTTTCTTCCTCCTACCTATGTTCAAGATTGTTACTCTCAACTCCACCACTTGAACCAAGGTAACTTGAGTGTAGAGGGATACACTCGTGAGTCTGAAAAGCTTGTAATCAAGTGTGATTTGCATGGACCATAAGAGTAAACAATCGTTAGGTACTTAGGAGGTCTTGATGTTAAGTGTGCTACTATCGTTGATTTACAAGCTCACACTTGTATTGATGAGGTATGTGCGCTGGCTGACAAGGTTTAGCAGCAAAAGAATAAACCGCTCCCAAGGTGTGAAAATCCAAAGCCCTCACCACATTACCAAACCGTGAACAAGGGTAGTTAATCTTCCAGCGCTAAACCTTCAACTTCCATTTCCCCCGCTCCAAAAAAAAGCCAAGCTCCACAGCAAGGGCTACCCCCAGAACCTACTCACAAACCCCTTCCTAAAAGTGTTTAAAGAAGTTTCAGTGCCGAGGATTTGGGCACTTAGCATCAGATTGCACAAACCAATGGTATGTTCCCTTAGCCGGATGGAAGGCCGTAGAGGAGGTTGAGTTAGAGGATGAAATTGAAGAAAAAGACGGGATACTTTTGAGGAGATAGTGGTAGAG
>JACYFF010031955.1:60027599-60039283 GCA_017589665.1 Selenicereus undatus
AGTTTTCCTTGATTGTATTCTCTCTTGGTTTTAAGCTTTCACTCTTAAATTGAGTTTTAGCTTGGATCCTTGATAGATACAACATATTTGGTATTGGAGGTTGGCTTCTCCTAGCCTGGTACGTCCCTCACACTTCCAAAAATAAATCCCTCTCAAAATCGCAAAAACATCCCACAAAGCAGCCCCGTACACCTTCCGTTTCATCATGAGTTCTAGTACGAACTTCAGTTTGGAGGAGAGGTTTGAAGCACTTACGAGACATCTTGAGATACTAATGAAGTCCCTTAGTGAAAAGGATCAACTTGAGCAAGAAACTAAGGCTCAAATTGAGTATCTTTAAAAACATCTTGGTGTATATTTGAAGCAAAACCAACAAGCTAATGAAGAACCGCCCTAATTTGATTCCAAAAGGCAAGAATAAGTGTTTAGTCATACTTTGGATTCATCTAGTGAGGATGAATCCCTAAGAATGACAAGACCAGACCCACGAATTCAAGCAAATACAAATGATTTAAAGGTTGAAATTCCAAAATTTGAAGGCAAGCTTGATCCTGAAGACCTTTTGGATTGGCTACACACGGTTGTGAGAGTTTTTGAGTGCAAGGACATTCCTGAAGAGAAGAAAGTGAAGCTGGTTGCTCTAAGACTTCGTAAGTATGCTGCTCTTTGGTGGACTAACTTGTGTGCTAAAAGGCCCTTACGAGACATCCCACAAACCAGCCCCATACACCTTCGGTTTCACCATGCGTTCTAGTACGAACTTGAGTTTGGAGGAGAGGTTTGAAGCACTTACGAGACATCATGAGATACTAATGAAGTCCCTTAGTGAAAAGGCTCAACGTGAGCAAGAAACTAAGGCTAAAATTGAGTATCTTTTAAAACAGCTTGGTGTATATTTGAAGCAAAACCAACAAGCCAATGAAGAACCACCCCAATCTGATTCCAAAAGGCAAGAACAAGTGTTTAGTCATACTTTGGATTCATCTAGTGAGGATGAACCCTTAAAAATGACAAGACCAGACCCACGAATTGAAGCAAATACAAATGATTTCAAGGTTGAAATTCCAAAATTTAAAGGCAAGCTTGATCCTGAAGAGTTTTTGGATTGGCTATACACGGTTGTGAGAGTTTTTGAGTACAAGGACATTCCTGAAGAGAATAAAGTGAAGTTGGTTGCTCTAAGACTTCGTAAGTATGCTGCTCTTTGGTGGACTAACTTGTCTACTAAAAGAGCAAGAAAAAGGAAGCCCAAAATTAGAACATGGGAGAAGGTGAAATCCAAGTTTAAGGCTCGATTTCTTCCTCCTACCTATGTTGAAGATTGTTAATCTCAACTGCACCACTTGAACCAAGGTAACTTGAGTGTAGACGAATACACTCGTGAGTCTGAAAAGGTTGTAATCTAGTGTGATTTGCATGGACCAGAAGAGCAAACAATCGTTAGGTACTTGGGAGGTCCTGATCCTAGGTATGCTAGTATTGTTGATTTAGAAGCTAAGACTTCTTTTGATGAGGTATGTGTCCTGGCGCACAAGGTTGAGCAGCAAAAGACGAATAACCAGCTTCCAAAGTGTGAAAATCCAAAGCCCTCACCGCATTACCAAACCGTGAACAAGGGTAGTTCATCTCCCCCCCCGCCAAACCCACATGTTCGTACCAAAATTGAGCTATTTTTAGGGTACTTTTATACCTGATTTATGTTTGTTTTAATCGTTTTTTTAACGTTTTTAATTAGTTTTATTTTATTTTGCAGGTTTTGAATAATTTCGAATAAATGGCCAAAAATGCGAGAAAAATGGGGAAAATATCGAGAATTGAAGAACCGGGCAAAATTGTCAAAAATCGGTCTAAAACTACGCTGAACCGGCCCAAAAACTGAGTGAACTGGTTCAGAGAAAAAAACTCGGTTCACTTACCCCACTCCCCAAACCCGGTTCAGCCTCAAAATGAACCCCCTCCCCTTCTTTCTCTCTCTCTCATCGCGTCTGTCTTCTCTGTTCCTCAACCCAAACCCCCACCTAAAATCCCCAATTCTCCATCTTCATCACCATCATCGAGCACCAGGCCCAACTACATCTGAATCTGCCCCCCTTTTTTATTCTTATTCTTCTTCTTCTTCTTCTTCTTCTGCTTCATAAACCCCCGAAAATGAAACCGGCCCTTCGGCTCCCTCTTTTTCTTCCTCCTGCCGTTACGGGATTGAAGATGGAGGGCTTTAATTCTGGAATTAATGCAAGGAGGCACCGAGAGGACGTGACTGAAGGTCGAGGCAGAGATAAATAGCACAGGATGGAAGAGGAGAAGGGGCGGTTGACGGCCTAGTTTATCGTTTCATTCAATTTCCAGATCTAGGTTTGAGTTTAAGTTTTTGATGTTTAATTAGGATTTTAGGTTGGTTCAATTCAAATTGTGTTCGATTTTGGTACTGTGGAGGTTCAAGAGCCATTTGCTTTCGGTTTGCATTGCCCTTGTTCGTACCCTTTTTCGCTTTTCAAGCCTTACAATTCCAGAATTTTGGTTGTTGATTTCAATTGAAAATTGGTAGTTACAGAAAATTGGTGAAAATTGAATAATGTCATTGCCCTGTTCAGAATTGCATTGTTTTGGTTCATGAATGTTTAATTCCAGTTTTGATTCACTGTTTTTGATTTGCTGATTCAGAATGCTTGCCATGCTTCGTTTGTTTAATTTCTGTCTAGCTTGGTTTGGTTGCACTGGAAATTAGGTTGGCTTGAACCATTAGTAATGGTTAGCTACCTGAATAAGATGATTTTCAATTCGTAGTTGTGGATTAGTCTAGCAACTTGGGCTACCTAATTACAAAAACCATCCTTGAGGATCGACACCCGTAAGAACTACAACGGTTAAACCGTACGCTTGCGGAAAAGTCACAACACCACAAAATCCATTTCCCCCACTCCACAAAAAAGCCAAACCCCACGGCAAGGCCTACCCCCATAACCTTCACCCACACCCCTTCCTAGAGGTGTCCGAAGATGTTTTAGTGCCCAAAGTTTGGCCACTTAGCATCCGATTGCACAAACCAACGAAATTCAAGAAAAAGATGGGGATGGTATTGAGGAGATAGTGGTAGAGGTAGATGAAGGTGATATGCTCACTTTGGACACCCACCATCCACCAAGAAGCAATGAGCATTTCGACCTTCTTCTCACTTTTGGTGAACCATCACTTAATGCTCCTAATTATGAGTTAAGAGTAATTAGGGAAGTGGTTCAAAGCAATTTTGAAGAGTCCCTTACGTACACCATTCAAACCAGCAAGGGGAGTAAAAGGAAAGGGGTCTCTTAGATCAAAAGGGACTTGTTTGCATGGCTAATTTTATTTCAGCCAAAATTGAATCAAGAAGAGGAGGTAATTACCTAAACTGATTTGTGGACAAATATTTTTTAATAAGGGGAGGATGATAGAGATCCCTCCATGCCCTTGATGTAAAGAAGCAAATCAATCTAGGTAATTTCATTTTACTGGACACACGATGAATAAATCATCCTTATTTTGTTTAATTCATTAAACAGCAGGTCACGGGTTTAAGTCAGCAGCAAACCCGTTTTTGAGAGATTAATTACTTAGCCCTCTTTGAGGTTTATGTCTAATATTTTGCATTGGAATTGTAGTTCCCGAAATCAGATTTGCACCAAAACAAGTTTCTTCTTATTTGGACTTCATTTACCCATTCACGTTAGCCAATAAACACAGGATATACAAACTGCCCAATTCAACCATAATGTACCCAGTTTTGGGTATGTGATTTCTTAAGCTTAACGGTTGTTTAAGTCTTGAATTTTTAACTTTTTGGAATCCACAAGATCTCTACTTTCAAGTCCAAAGATTAATTTCCAATCATGCACAAGAGAAGTTGGTAGAGCAAGGCATTTTGGCAAACTGACCAGTTTTGGTTCAAAACTGCACGATAAAATGTTTTAGTGAAATGTTCTGCCTAAACATAGTTTAACATTGATTTCTCTGCAGGCGGCATTTGTACACACCATAAGGTTTCGACCCATGGCCAGAAATAAGAATCGTGACCACTTTTGGTTGGGTTTAAAGAAGTTAGAAAACCGGGTGAATTCTATCCTCTAACCCGGTTTGGTAGTAGCAGCATGTTTTCCTCCTTCCGTGGGTTTCCTCCCTTCTAGCTTAAGTGGCACACGTCCCAAGGCTCCTAGATCATCAATCATCAGCTGCAAAAGGAGTTTACCTTGAGAAGAGTAACCATTGGGAAGCAAAGGCAGCAAAACATGTCTCTTGAAGCTCATTGGCTAGCCGAAAAGGGAGATGTTACTTTACAACTGGTTCCTTTTCGATTTGCTAGATAACTGGCTGTATTAGGCTTAATTACATGTGATTAAGATTGTGAACATCATTTGTTTTTCTTTCCTTTTCATTTGGATTGTAATTAGCCTAAGTTGATTGAGCGTATGCATGGGTTAGTGATAACCGTGGTTGTTAGCTTAGTTAATACGTTTCCTTCCTAGGAAGGATTGCTTTAGGTGTGTGCTTGCCAAGGTGCATGCTTACTAGGCTTGTATTAAAGGACTATACACCGCCACGAGCATAACACACTTGAATTTGAATTAAAAACCTGTTGAGAGCGTTTGTGCTTTCGTGCTTTTGCACATTCAAATACTAAACTTGATTATCCTTAACTAGGCCGGTTGGGGTGGTGTTCAAGCTTAGTCTTAAACTTGTTTAAGTGGTGTTTCACTATCTTAATCAAGTTTGGGGGCCCTAAACTAGTGTTTGGTGGTGTTTCTGTATCCAAACAAAGGTTTAGTTCTATCATTCTACCTTGTTTATCTACACGGGATAAAAGGGAGTTAAGCTAGATTTCACATTTCAAAGCTGTGTATTCTTACTTTCTAGCTTTAGTTTTCATTTAATCCCTTAAAGATATATCAAGTTTCTTTTCCTTTTCTCATTTGGAATCCCTTGATTCTAAATTCCATCCCCACCTCACGTGTTTGTTGCCTCACAACCAGCATATTACGTACCATTTTCCTTAAGTTTTCCTTGATTGTATTCTCTCTTGGTTTTAAGCTTTCACTCTTAAATTGAGTTTTAGCTTGGATCCTTGATAGATACAACATATTTGGTATCGGAGGTTGGCTTCTCCTAGCCTGGTACGTCCCTCAAACTTCAAAAAATAAATCCCTCTCAAAATCGCAAAAACATCCCACAAACCAGCCCCATACACCTTCCGTTTCACCATGAGTTCTAGTACGAACTTGAGTTTGGAGGAGAGGTTTGAAGCACTTACGAGACATCTTGAGATACTAATGAAGTCCCTTAGTGAAAAGGCTCAACTTGAGCAAGAAACTAAGGCTCAAATTGAGTATCTTTATAAACAGCTCGGTGTATATTTGAAGCAAAACCAACAAGCTAATGAAGAAAAACCCAAATTGTATTCCAAAAGGCAAGAATAAGTGTTTAGTCATACTTTGGATTCATCTAGTGAGGATGAATACCTAAGAATGACAAGACCAGACCCACGAATTCAAGCAAATACAAATGATTTCAAGGTTGAAATTACAAAATTTGAAGGCAAGCTTGATCCTGAAGAGCTTTTGGATTGGCTACACACGGTTGTGAGAGTTTTTGAGTGCAAGGACATTCCTGAAGAGAAGAAAGTGAAGCTAGTTGCTCTAGGACTTCGTAAGTATGCTGCTCTTTGGTGGACTAACATGTGTGCTAAAAGGCCCTTACGAGACATCCCACAAACCAGCCCCATACACCTTCGGTTTCACCATGCGTTCTAGTACGAACTTGAGTTTGGAGGAGAGGTTTGAAGCACTTACGAGACATCATGAGATACTAATGAAGTCCCTTAGTGAAAAGGCTCAACGTGAGCAAGAAACTAAGGCTCAAATTGAGTATCTTTGCAAACAGCTTGGTGTATATTTGAAGCAAAACCAACAAGCCAATGAAGAACCACCCAAATCTGATTCCAAAAGGCAAGAACAACTGTTTAGTCATACTTTGGATTCTTCTAGTGAAGATGAACACTTACGAATGACAAGACCAAACCCACGAATTCAAGCAAATACAAGTGATTGCAAGGTTGAAATTCTAAAATTTAAAGGCAAGCTTGATGCTGAAGCGGTTTTGGATGGGCTACACACGGTTGTGAGAGTTTTTTGAGTACAAGGACATTCCTGAAGAGAAGAAAGTTAGGCTGGTTGCTCTAAGACTTCATGAGTATGTTGCTCTTTGGTGGACTAACTTGTGTGCTAAAAGCCCCTGACGAGACATCCCACAAACCAGCCCCATACACCTTCGGTTTCACCATGAGTTCTACTACGAACTTGAGTTTGGAGGAGAGGTTTGAAGCACTTACGAGACGTCATGATATACTAATTAAGGCCCTTAATGAAGAGGCTCAACATGAGCAAGAAACTAAGGCTCAAATTGAGTGTCTTTGAAAACAGGTTGGGGTATATTTGAAGCAAAACCAACAAGCAAATGAAGAACCACCCCAATCTGATTCCAAAACGCAAGAACAAGTGTTTAGTCATACTTTGGATTCATCTAGTGAGGTTGAACCGCTAAGAATGACAAGACCAGACCCACGAATTCAAGCAAATACAAATGATTTCAAGGTTGAAATTCCAAAATTTGAAGGCAAGCTTGATCCTGAAGAGTTTTTGGATTGGCTACACACGGTTGTGAGAGTTTTTTAGTGCAAGGAGATTCCTGAAGAGAAGAAAGTGAAGCTGGTAGCTCTAAGGCTTCGTAAGTATGCTGCTCTTTGGTGGAATTACTTGTGTGCTAAAAGGCCCTTACGAGACATCCCACAAACCAGCCCCATACACCTTCGGTTTCACCATGAGTTATAGTAAGAACTTGAATTTGGAGGAGAGGTTTGAAGCACTTACGAGACATCATGATATACTAACGAAGTCCCTTAGTGAAAAGGCTCAACGTGAGCAAGAAACTAAGGCTCAAATTGAGTATGTTTGAAAACAGCTTGGAGTATATTTGAAGCAAAACCAACAAGCCAATGAAGAACCACCCCTATCTGATTCCAAAAGGCAAGAACAAGTGTTTAGTCATACTTTGGATTCATCTAGTGAGGATGAACCCCTAAGAATGACAAGACCAGACCAACGAATTCAAGCAAATAAAAATGATTTGAAGGTTGAAATTCCAAAATTTGAAGGCAACCTTGATCCTGAAGAGTTTTTGGATTGGCTACACACGGTTGTGAGAGTTTTTGAGTGCAAGGACATTCCTGAAGAGAAGAAAGTGAAGCTGCTTGCTCTAAGACTTCGTAAGTATGCTGCTCCTTGGTGGAATTACTTGTGTGCTAAAAGGCCCTTACGAGACATCCCACAAACCAGCCCCATAACCCTTTGGTTTCACCACGAGTTCTAGTACGAGCTTGAGCTTGCAGGAGAGGTTTGAAGCACTTACGAGACATCATGAGATACTAATGTAGTCCCTTAGGGAAAAGGCTCAACGTGAGCAAGAAACTAAGGCTCAAATTGAGTATCTTTGCAAATAGCTTGGTGTATATTTCAAGCAAAACCAACAAGCCAATGAAGAACCACCCCAATCTAATTCCAAAAGGCAAGAACAACTGTTTAGTCATACTTTGGATTCATCTTGTGAGGATGAACCCCTAAGAATGACAAGACCAGACCCATGAATTTAAGCAAATACAAATGATTTAAAGGTTAAAATTCCAAAATTTCAAGGCAAGCTTGATCTTGAAGACTTTTTGGATCGGCTACACACGGTTGTGAGAATTTTTGAGTGCAAGGACATTCCTGAAGAGAAGAAAGTGAAGCTGGTTGCTCTATGACTTCGTAAGTATACTGCTCTTTGGTGAACTAACTTGTGTGCTAAAAGGCCCTTACGAGACATCCCACAAACCAGCCCCATACACCTTCCGTTTCACCATGAGTTCTAGTAGGAACTTGAGTTTGGAGGATAGGTTTGAAGCACTTACGAGACATCATGAGATACTGATGAAGTCCCTTAGGGAAAAGGCTCAACGTGAGCGAGAAACTAAGGCTCAAATTGTGTATCATTGAAAAGAACTTGGTGTATATTTGAAGCAAAACCAACAAGCCAATGAAGAACCACCCAAATCTGATTCCAAAAGGCAATAACAACTGTTTAGTCATACTTTGGATTCATCTAGTGTTGATGAACACTTACGAATGACAAGACCAAACCCACGAATTCAAGCAAATACAAATGATTTCAAGGTTGAAAGTCCAAAATTTAAAGGCAAGCTTGATGCTGAAGCGTTTTTGGATGGGCTACACACGGTTGTGAGAGTTTTTTAAGTACAAGGACATTCCTGAAGAGAAGAAAGTGAGGCTGGTTGCTCTAAGACTTCATGAGTATGTTGCTCTTTGGTGGACTAACTTGTGTGCTAAAAGCCCCTGACGAGACATCCCACAAACCAGCCCCATACACCTTCGGTTTCACCATGAGTTCTAGTACGAACTTGAGTTTGGAGGAGAGGTTTGAAGCACTTACGAGACATCATGATATACTAATTAAGGCCCTTAATGAAGAGGCTCAGCATGAGCAAGAAACTAAGGCTCAAATTGAGTGTCTTTGAAAACAGCTTGGGGTATATTTGAAGCAAAACCAACAAGCAAACGAAGAACCACCCCAATCTGATTCCAAAACGCAAGAACAAGTGTTTAGTCATACTTTGGATTCATCTAATGAGGATGAACACCTAAGAATGACAAGACCAGACACACGAATTCACGGAAACACAAATGATTTCAAGGTTGAAATTCCAAAATTTGAAGGCAAGCTTGATCCTGAAGAGTTTTTGGATTGGCTACACACGGTTGTTAGAGTTTTTCAGTGCAAGGACATTCCTGAAGAGAAGAAAGTGAAGCTGGTTGCTCTAAGACTTCGTAAGTATGCTGCTGCTTGGTGGAATTACTTGTGTGCTAAAAGTCCCTTATGTGACATCCCACAAACCAGCCCCATACACCTTCCGTTTCACCATGAGTTCTAGTACGAACTTGAGTTTGGAGGAGAGGTTTGAAGCACTTACGAGACATCATGAGATACTAATGAAGTCCCTTAGTGAAAAGGCTCAACCTGAGCAAGAAACTAAGGCTCAAATTGAGCATCTTTGAAAACAGCTTGGTGTATATTTGAAGCAAAACCAACAAGCCAATGAAGAACCACCCAAATCTGATTCCAAAAGGCAAGAACAACTGTTTAGTCATACTTTGGATTCATCTAGTGTTGATGAACACTTACGAATGACAAGACCAAACCCACGAATTTAAGCAAACACAAATGATTTCAAGGTTGAAATTCCAAAATTTGAAGGCAAGCCTGATCCTGAAGACTTTTTGGATTGGGTACACACGGTTGTGAGAGTTTTTGAGTGCAAGGACATTCCTGAAGAGAAGAAAGTGAAGTCGGTTGCTATAAGACTTCGTAAGTATGCTGCTCCTTGGTGGAATTACTTGTGTGCTAAAAGGCCCTTACAAGACATCCCACAAACCAGCCCCATACACCTTTGGTTTCACCATGAGTTCTAGTACGAGCTTGAGTTTGACGGAGAGGTTTGAAGCAGATGCTAGACATCATGAGATACTAATGAAGTCCCTTGGTGAAAAGGCTCAACGTGAGCAAGAAACTAAGGCTCAAATTGAGTATCTTTGAAAACAGCTTGGTGTATATTTGAAGTAAAACCAACAAGCCAATGAAGAACCACCCAAATCTGATTGCAAAAGGCAAGAACAACTGTTTAGTCATACTTTGGATTCATCTAGTGTTGATGAACACTTTCGAATGACAAGACCAAACCCACGAATTTAAGCAAACACAAATGAGTTCAAGGTTGAAATTCCAAAATTTGAAGGCAAGCTTGATCCTGAAGAGTTTTTGGATTGGCTACACACGGTTGTGAGAGGTTTTGAGTGCAAGGACATTCCCGAAGAGAAGAAAGTGAAGTTGGTTGCTCTAAGACTTCGTAAGTATGCTGCTCCTTGGTTGAATTACTTGTGTGCTAAAAGGCCCTTACGAGACATCCCACAAACCAGCCCCATACACCTTTTGTTTCACCATGAGTTCTAGTACGAGCTTGAGCTTGAAGGAGAGGTTTGAAGCACTTACGAGACATCATGAGATACTAATGAAGTCCCTTAGTGAAAAGGCTCAACGTGAGCAAGAAACTAAGGCTCAAATTGAGTATCTTTGCAAACAGCTTGGTGTATATTTGAAGCAAAACCAACAAGCCAATGAAGAACCACCCCAATCTGATTCCAAAAGGCAGGAACAACTGTTTAGTCATACTTTGGATTCATCTAGTGAGGATGAAACCCTAAGAATGACAAGACCATACCCATGAATTTAAGCAAATACAAATGATTTCAAGGTTGAAATTCCAAAATTTGAAGGCATGCTTGATTCTGAAGAGCTTTTGGATTGGCTACACACGGTTGTAAGAGTTTTTAAGTGCAAGGACATTCCTGAAGAGAAGAAAGTGAAGCTGGTTGCTCTAAGGGTTCGTAAGTATGCTGCTCTTTGGTGCACTAACTTGTGCGCTATAAGCCCCTTACGAGACATCCCACAAACCAGCCCCATACTCCTTCGGTTTCACTATGAGTTCTAGTAAGAACTTGAGTTTGGAGGAGAGGTTTGAAGCACTTACGAGACATGACGATATACTAATTAAGGCGCTTAATGAAGAGGCTCTATATGAGCAAGAAACTAAGGCCCAAATTGAGTGTCTTTTAAAACAGCTTGGTGTATATTTGAAGCAAAACCAACACGCCAATGAAGAACCACCCCAATTTGATTCCAAAAGGCAAGAACAACTGTTTAGTAATACTTTAGATTCATCTAGTGAGGATGAACCACTAAGAGTGACAAGACCAGACCCACGAATTCAGGCAAATACAAATGATTTCGAGGTTGAAATTCAAAAATTTGAAGGCAAGCTTGATCCTGAAGAGTTTTTTGATTGGCTACACACGGTTGTGAGAGTTTTTGAGTGCAAGGACATTCCTGAAGAGAAGAAAGTGAAGCTGGTTGCTGCAAGACTTTGTAAGTATGCTGCTCTTTGTTGGACTAACTTGTGTGCTAAAAGGCCCTTACGAGACATCCCACAAACTAGCCCCAAACACCTTCGGTTTCACCATCAGTTCTAGTACAAACTTGACTTTGGTGAGAGTTTGAAGCACTTACGAGACATCATGAGATACTAACGATGTCCCTCAGTGAAAAGGCTTAACACGATCAAGAAACTAAGGGTCAAATTGAGTTTCTTTCAAAACAACTTGGAGTATATTTGTAGCAAAACCAACAAGCCAATGAAGAACCACCCCAATTTGATTCAAAAAGGCAAGAACAAGTGTTTAGTCATACTTTGGATTCTTCTAGTGAGGATGAATCCCTAAGAATGACAAGACCAGACCCACGAATTCAAGCAAATACAAATGATTTCAAGGTTGAAATTCCAATATTTGAAGGCAAGCTTAATCCTGAAGAGCTTTTGGATTGGCTACACACGGTTGTGAGAGTTTTTGAGTGCTAGGACATTCCTGAAGAGAAGAAAGTGAAGCTGGTTGCTCTAAGACTTCGTAAGTATGCTGCTCTTTGGTGAACTAACTTGTGTGCTAAAAGGCCCTTACGAGACATCCCACAAACCAACCCCATACACTTTCGGTTTCACC
>JACYFF010031955.1:60064004-60102043 GCA_017589665.1 Selenicereus undatus
TTTGGATTTTTTCGAAAATTTTCTCAAAGAAAAATGTCTACACATCGGTACCCCAGGTGCACGCGAGGGCGGTGGATGGGCCGGTTTTGTTCCATTTGGGCCCGTTTTTTATTTTGCGGCAGTCATTTGTACTGTTAGGCCGGTTCAAGGGGGGGGAGGAGGAATAAGGAAAGAGGAGAAAACATGAAGGTGAAGAGGGAAATGAGTTAGGCTGTGCACCTGGGCAGAGGAGAAAGTTAGGCTCATGAGCTTGAGGGAAAGAATGAGAAGATGGGGGGGGGGGGAACTTAGGTCATATGATTAGCACATAAGGGAGGAAAAGAAGGTGGGCTCCGGGCTAGGTCGGTCTGCATAGATGTGCGCTCTTTTTCCTTCTCTTTATTACAACTTGACCCAGCACTTCTTTAGCCATTCTTTGGCATCCTAATTGAGCATCGTATTCATTGGTTTTTCAAAATTCCAAATCCCTCCAAGTAAAAAAAAACACATTATAATCCTAGTTTCATGAGCTATTTATTTAGGGTAGATATGAGATAATAGAGGACATGAAAAAAGCTTCAAAATTTTATGTTAAATACCAAATAAATATTGTCATTATATGCAAGCTAAGCATTTTACAATAGCATTTTTATATACCATACAAGCATCTTATCGAGAACAGTACCATGAGTTACATTAGTAGGAGCAAATACTACACACAACAACGGAGGTAATTGGTCAAGAGTTGTCGACGCCTAAAAGTGACATCTTATTTTTAATAGCTTGATGATGAAATTCATGCCCCAATTTGAGTTATTAGGGCCCCCAATGCGGTTATGGTCTAACAAAAAAAAGCAAATCGAGTCCATTAAAAAATGGAGCAGTCGGCAGGTGAGATTAGTCTCATGGGCCAGTCTCAAGGAGAACTCGGTCAGGTTCCCCATTGAGCGAACCTTGCCGCGCTTTTAGTCAAATTTTCACCTTTGCTGCTTTACCAGGACCTATTAAAGTAGTCAAATAGGCCTTGTAAGGATGAGCTTTTTGCATCTGGAGTTCTAATTGGGTTAACTTCTTAGTTAGAATTCTAGGTCCTTAAGTCAAACTGTTTAAATTGAGCATAACGGGAGCAGAACTAGGACTCCTTTTCCTAGGCTGATTCATTTAAGCTCCTCAACCACTAGATAAAGTGATGTATCTGCCGATGACCAAGCTAGGGTTCAATAGAATACAACTAACTTACCAACCAAGGGAAGTTAACATCAAGGGAAAACAAGTGAAAATGAACACATTAAATGATGGTTGTGAGGCATCAAGTATGTGAAGGGAGAATGGAACATAGAATCAAGTGATTCTAAGTGATAAAACAAAGGTTCTTTGATGTGAAGTGATGTATAACACAAGGCAGGAATGGACCCAAACAAACCAAGCCAAGAACACAACAAAAAACAAGCAATATCACACGGCCTAGGGGGTGGCACGGTCAGACCGTGCCACTTTGCTGCCCACTTTGCCAAGCATGCTTCATGGTGCCCGGTTTGAGGTGTTTAAGTGTTTGGGTGTGAAAGCTAAACCAAAGGGGGTAGCTTTAGCTTGGATTTAGCATGGACATGTATGTGGGAATGGTTATGGATGTGTGAAATGGAAAGATGAATCAAAGTAAGAATCACTAACTTCAAATTAAAGCTAGCAAATCCACTTTAATCCTCTTTGAAACACCTTGAGTATAGCATCAAATGGATAGAACTAAACCTGAGATTTGGATACAGAAACACCACCAAATCCAAGTTTAGGGCCCTTAACTTAGATTAAGATACAGAAACACCACTTAATCCTTGTTAAGACTCACTTGAACACCACCTTAATTGGCCTAATTAAGGATAAGCAAGCAAGAGTTTTGAAGAGAGAAAGCACAAAGCTCTCAAACTGATTTTATCATTCAAATAAGGGTTGGTTACTTTGCTATAGCTGTGTGGTACCTAAAATAGGCAGCCATGACCTTTCTAGCTAGCAAAATAAACACCTTACTACCTTTCTTCATGCTTAGGAAAGGTATTAACACTAATTACAAACTATTACAACCTGAATTGTACTAAACTAGATTACAAGTTAACTAAACTTAATCTAATACATTGAAATACAAATCTAAACTATGTCTAAGCTATTAATACATCATTACACACTTTTCTTAGCCTTAATACATGCTGAGATTTCTTCACTCTCACCTCATTGGTCAGCCCAAAAGTAGAAAACCACTTTTCGGCTAGCCAATGGGAAGCAAGCAACTCATGGACACCAATCTAGCTCTCATTGGACCATCTTCAAGGCCGCAATGACTCATGAGAAGGCCTAGGGACGTGTGCCCAGAATTGAGGGGCATTCCAAGCGGCATTTTAGTGAGAAAAAGTGGCTGGGAACTTAAGATACTTCAGCTTGTACTAAACTGGGTTTAGGAGCAGTTTTGTCCGGTTTTTGTAGCAATTTGTAAGCAAAGCAAAAGTGAGTATGATTGTGATTTTAATCATGGGGCCGTAACTTCAGGATGTATATAATCCCCCCCAACAAAGAAATCAAGGTTAGGACATTTTTAAGTAGGGTAATTAGGCTTAAACATTTTACCGCGCAGATTAGGGCCTAATCTGACCGGTTTGGAAAAACACCTTGTTTCTGCATCCTCTTGTGTGCATAATTGGAATTTGATGCTTGGACCTGAAATTACACATTGTGAGGATTCCAAAAATGTATAAATTTATCACTTAAGCATTAGTATAGCTTAAGTTATGAATTAATCAAAACCGTGCTGTTTCTGGCTTGCTGGACAGTTTTGACACATCTTGGTAAATGGCTGATTTGAACAACCAAATGAACTCCAAATTGGATGAAACGTGACTTGTTGGAAATCTGACATCTTAAACTTGAAATCCATGCAAAAATAACAGGCATAAACCATTTTGATGCTGGTCGAAGTTTGCTTGCAAAAGAGGGTCAGTGCTGGAATCTTCCGTTTTGTCCTGCAATGAAACAACTAAAACAAAACTTGGATGATTTAATCACCCTTTAGCCAGCATATTAACATAATATAATTGATTTGATTCTTTCTAATCAAAGGGGATGGAGAGGTCTCCATCATCCTCCCCTTGTTAAAAAGATTTGTCCTCAAATCAATTTAGACTTAGTAATAACCTCCTTTTCTCTTCAAATCTGGTTGGAATAAAATCAACCATTCAAAGAGCTCTTTCATGAACTTGGAGGCTCTTGCTTCTTCATGCCCCATGCTGATTTGGATATGTGGCATGGGGGACTTCTTGAACACACTTGGAACCACCTTCTTACACACTTTGAATGCATGGTTAGGAGGGGTAAAGGATGGTTCAAAAAATACTTGACAGACGTTTATAGTGAGTGATTCAGGTGTGGGTGGAATGGGGAAATCAGTAGATGGTTCACCAAAGGATAGAAAAAGAACATTTCTATTCTCTTTACCTTTTGGTAGGTGGTGTGGGATGGGCAACTCATCTCCTTCATCAGCTTCAACCATGATCTCTTTAATCTCTTCTTTGTCATGGTTTTCATTTTCAACTTTCTCTTTTAATTGAACCTCTTCTGTAGCCTTCCATTCAGCTAAGGTAACAAACCTTCTGTTGGTGCATTCAGATGCTAAGTGACCAAATCCTTGACACTTAAAACACCTAGGAGGATTTGTAGGAAGGGCTCTTTGTGTAGGTGGTGGGAATAGGTTCTTTTATGGAGTTTGGCTTTTTTGTGGTGCTAAGGAAGTAGAGGGGTGAAGGAATGGAGGTGAAGGTGAACTCCCCTTGTTAAAGGTTTGTTCTTGTGATGGTGGCTTTGGATTTTCTTGCTTTGGGAGCGGTTTACTCTTCCTTTGCTGTTCCACCTTGTGAGCTAACACACATACTTCATCAAAAGTAGAGTAAGCTTGCAAATCAACAATATTAGAATACCTAGGATCAAGTCCTCCCAAGTACCTAACAATTGTTTGTTCTTCAGGTTCATGCAAATCACATTTAATCACAAGCTTTTCAAACTCACGAGTGTACTCCTCTACACTCATATTACCTTGGTTCAAATGGTGGAGTTGTGAGTAACAATCTTGAACATAGGTAGGAGGAAGAAATCTAGCTTTGAGTTTTGACTTCATCTTCTCCCAAGTTCTGATTTTGGACTTCCTTTCTCTTACTCTTTTGGCACACAAGTTAGTCCACCAAAGAGAAGCATATTTTCGAAGTCTTAAAGCAATCAACTTTACCTTCTTATGATCTGGGATGTCCTTGTACTCAAAAATCCTTTCAACTGTGTGTAACCAATCCAAGAAATCTTTAGGGTCAAGCTTGTCTTCAAATTCTGGAACTTTAACCTTGAAATCATTGGAGCTAGCTTGAAACTGTGAGTCTTGTCTAGTCATTCTCAATGGTTCATCCTCACTAGATGAATCAAGAGTATGGCTAAACACTTGCTCTTATCCTTGTGACCTTGAATGGATTGATTCTTCACTTGCTTGTTGTTGTTGCTTTGAATATGCATCTAGCTGTTTTTGGAGGTATTTGTTTTGAGCTTGAGTTTCTTGGTCTCTTCTTGCATCTTCTTGAATTTTTCTAGTTAGAAACTCATTTTGCTTCATTAAGGCATCAAGCCTCTCTTCCAAGGTCATAGTGGTAGAACTCATTTTGAAGTAAGTGGCTATGGAATGATTTTATAAGAAAAGGGGAACGGCTTTTTTGTGGAAGGGTGTGGGAAGTACCAGGCCTAGGAGAAACTTGCTCTGATACCAAATATGATGTATCTGCCGATGACCAAGCTAGGGTTCAATAGAATACAACTAACTTAGCAACCAAGGGAAGATAACATCAAGGGAAAACAAGTGAAAATGAACACATTAAATGATGGTTGTGAGGCATCAAGTATGTGAAGGGAGAATGGAACATAGAATCAAGGGATTCTATGTGATAAAACAAAGGTTCTTTGATGTGAAGTGATGTATAACACAAGGGAGGAATGGACCCAAACAAACCAAGCCAAGAACACAACAAAAAACAAGCAATATCACACGGCCTAGGGGGTGGCACGGTCAGACCGTGCCACTTTGCTGCCCACTTTGCCAAACATGCTTCATGGTCCCCGGTTTGAGGTGTTTAAGTGTTTGGGTGTGAAAGCTAAACCAAAGGGGGTAGCTTTAGCTTAGATTTAGCATGGACATGTATGTGGGAATGGTTATGGATGTGTGAAATGGAAAGATGAATCAAAGTAAGAATCACTAACTTCAAATTAAAGCTAGCAAATCCACTTTAATCCTCTTTGAAACACCTTGAGTATAGCATCAAATGGATAGAACTAAACCTGAGATTTGGATACAGAAACACCACCAAATCCATGTTTAGGGCCCTTAACTTAGATTAAGATACAGAAACACCACTTACTCCTTGTTAAGACTCACTTGAATACCACCTTAATTGGCCTAATTAAGGATAAGCAAGCAAGAGTTTTGAAGAGAGAAAGCACAAAGCTCTCAAACTGATTTTGTCATTCAAATAAGGGTTGGTTACTTTGCTATGGCTGTGTGGTACCTGAAATAGGCAGCCATGACCTTTCTAGCTAGCAAAATAAACACCTTACTACCTTTCTTCATGCTTAGGAAAGGTATTAACACTAATTACAAGCTATTACAACCTGAATTGTACTAAACTAGATTACAAGTTAACTAAACTTAATCTAATACATTGAAATACAAATCTAAACTATGTCTAAGCTATTAATACATCATTACACACTTTGCTTAGCCTTAATAGATGCTGAGATTTCTTCACTCTCACCTCATTGGTCAGCCCAAAAGGAGAAAACCACTTTACGGCTAGCCAATGGGAAGCAAGCAACTCATGGACACTAATCTAGCTCTCATTGGACCATCTTCAAGGCTGCAATGAATCATAAGAAGGCCTAGGGACGTGTGCCCAGCATTAAGGGGCGTGCCAAGCGGCATTTTAGTGAGAAAAAGTGGCTGGGAACTTAAGATACTTCAGCTTGTACTAAACCGGGTTTAGGGGCAGTTTTGTCCGGTTTTTGTAGCAATTTGTAAGCAAAGAAAAAGTGAGTATGATTGTGATTTTAATCATGCGGGCGTAACTTCAGGATGTCTATAATCCACCCCAACAAATAAATCAAGGTTAGGACATGTTTAAGTAGGGTAATTAGGCTTAAACATTTTACCGCGCAGATTAGGGCCTAGTCTGACCGGTTTGGAAAACACCTTGTTTCTGCATCCTCTTGTGTGCATAATTGGCATTTGATGCTTGGACCTGAAATTACACATCTTGAGGATTCCAAAAATGTATAAATTCATTACTGAAGCATTAGTATAGCTTAAGTTATGAATTAATCAAAACCGTGTTGTTTCTGGCTTGCTGGACAGTTTTGACACCTCTTGGTAAATGGCTGATTTGAATGACCAAATGAACTCCAAATTGGATGAAACGTGTCTTGTTGGAAATATGACATCTTAAAATTAAAATCCATGCAAAAATAACAGGCATGAACCATTTTGATGCTGGTCGAAGTTTGCTTGCAAAAGAGGGTCAGTGCTGGAATCTTCCCTTTTGTCCTCCAATGAAACAACTAAAACAAAACTTGGATGATTTAATCACCCTTTAGCCAGCATATTAATATAATCTAATTGATTTGATTCCTTCTAATCAAAGGGGATGGAGAGGTCTCCATCATAAAGGGAGCTAACCCTTTGGTTTGGGAAGGACAAAAAATCATTAGACTAACACGTTACCACAAAGCAATTGAAAATCACAAATAAGGTGAGAGGAAATATATAGGAGAGCTTTAGGATTCCTTTTCTAGGAGAAGGAATCAGAATTTAGAGAGTGAAATCAGTAATCAGTTAAAGAAAGTGTTAGTCAAATGGATTCCTAGAAAATTTAGGTGGGTTATCAGGAGGGTGCATTTTACAACCTTCTTTCTTTTCTCTATCGATTAACACCAAAAATGTACATCGTTTTAGGGCCATTTGATAGCATTTCATAAGGGATTGTGTGTTTAAGCATATGATTTACATCCCATTTTCTGTTTTACGCTCGGGTGTGCTTCCTTGGTGTATTTTGCAGGTTTTAGGCTCTTTTAACCCAGCATTGACCCCCATTTGGACAATTTTTTTAGCCACCATGGTAGTAGCCCTATCCTATATACCCATGGAGCAAAGAGAGAATGATGACCTCATGCCTGAGATGACCACAGTCTGAGCATGATGGATACCATGGTCCATGATAGGCTGAAAACTGTGAGCCTCTTCGTTTTCCCTAGATTGTGTGGCTGAAAATGCTTGTGTTCGAGTATTTGAAGGCATTTCTGGTGGAGAGCATTGAAGCACAACATTCACGTAATACTCATCTCTCTCATTAGTTTAGGATTTTTCTAGTTTTTCTTGAAGCAAAAGAAAATTTGAAAGAAGGAATTGGCAATCGAATCCTTGAAGGTTAAAAGATCATTGAAGAACCTCCATTGTTGCTAAGCTTTCTCTTCCTTTTATCTATTCTTGAATTCTAGTTCATTTTATTTAGATGTTGTTTTGTTTAAACATGAGCATGTTGTTTAATTCAATCTAGGGATTGGTTTGCCGAAGTATTGATGTTGAATCTTTAATGTTAATTTCTTGTGCACAATCTATCTTGGAGTGGTTTATTCTATCTTGTGATTGTGTTGATGTGAGTAAGTTTGGCTAGATTGAATTAAACAATGTGGTCATGTTTAAACAAAACAACATGACTTTAGCTAACTTACTTTAGACCAACAAGCGTGAACTTCACTTAGTAATCCGTGAAAGAGAAATACGAGTTGAGAGGAGCCTTTAGCAATCGGAATCTGTAATCTAGACCAAAACAAGCAAATTTGAAAGAATGATAATCAAGTTATCGGAGGTAATTTAGTTTATTTCAAAAGAAAAGATTGAGTTTAGTTAGATGGCAATTCCTTTGAATCGTCCAAACTAGAGAAGAGTACATGTTAAATCCAAAGATTCAACTCCTTAATTAGGCAAGACAAATCCCTAGATGCTTTACTTTGATTGAATTCATAAATAGACAATTGGCATAGTTGAAACAACCTGCTAAAATTTGTTTGCTTAGCATTTTTGGTAGAACAAGACTCAATAGATTGCTTTGGTCCTAGAGGATGATATTTTATCCAGAATACAACACCCATGCGCTTATGGGCTAAGTCAAATTTTTGGTGCCGTTGTCGGGGACCAAAATTTTGTCAACTATTGAGTTAATCCTAAAGAATTAACTAAGAACTTTTCTTTTCTTCTACTTTTTACCTTTTTGATTGCTTGGGTAGTGTTTGTGTCGATGCTTGCAGGGGATTTTTCCCTTTTATATGATGTCTTTTTTTTTGTACAAACCTGATGCCAAAATTGAAAGGATTTTCTATTTAAAGCTTCTAGGCCCGTAATATTACTCTTACAATAGCCGATGGAGATTGAAGAAGGATAGTTTAGGATTTTCCTACATGGGAGTCCAAGCCATTGACCTCAAACAACACTATTCTGTATGTTTCAACAATCACAATTTGGAGGTGTCCCAATAGAGGGCCCTAAGCTTCACCTCTCGATCTTTTTGGAGGTATATGACACGTTGAAGCTAAACGGAGTTCTACCGATGCCATTCGCCTTCGCTTTTTTCCCTTTTCATTAAGAGATAAGGCGTAGGCATGACTCCAAGTTACCTCCGAGGTCTATCGCAACTTAGGATGAGCTCACAAGGGCCTTTCTTGCCATATTCTTCCTACCTAGCAAGACGACAAGCTTAAGAAACCAAATCACTACCTTAGCTCAAAGGGATTATGAGATGGTATATGAAGGATGGGAGCAATTCAAGGACTTATTACATTTGTGCGCTCACCATGGGCTTCAAAAATGGATGAGCGTACAAACTTTCTACACTAGAGTTACTCAACTCGTGCGATTTACCAAAGATGTGGTAGGCGAGTGGCATTTTGATGGAAGAAAATACAGGATGAAGCCTATAATTTGATAGAGGAGATGGAACTCAACAACTTCCAATGGTTAAATGAAAGTAGCCAAGCCAATTGGGTTGGAGTATGCTTGAAGTTGATGCAATTACTTTAGTTTTTGCTAAGGTAGATGTTATAACTTAAAGACTAGATTTGAATGTTAATGTTGTAAACTCAAGCGCCCCTCCCCCATTTGAAATTTGTGGTTCCTGTGATCATTTGACTGTAAATTGTCATGTAGTGAGTCCATTTGCCCAAGATACTAGTGACAAAGTTAATTATATCAATTACAACTCTAGGCTTATCAATGACGCTTATTCCAACACCTACAACCTAGGTTAGAGGGATCATCTAAATTTTTCATACAGGTCTAACCATTCCAACATGCCCCAAATGAATGCTAGGCCACCCCTTGGGTTTCAAAGATCTCCCTTTCGCCAACAAGCTCCCCAAAAGTCTAACTTAGAGGCTATGATGGAGACTGGAGAGTATGCTTATGGCACAATAAAAGCAAGATGAACACATATAGCAATTGGCCTCTAAGGTCGATGTGCTTACTACTCATAATAAGATATTCGTAGCCCAAATTACGCAAAAAGCTAGCTCTTCATCTACACCTCCTGGCTGACTTCCTCGTAAGCTCGAGCCTAACCCTAGGAAGCATTGTATTGCTATGATTTTGAAGGGAGGGACAACTTGGGGGTCCTAAAGGGCTTAGTGAGGATATGAGTTTTCATGAGCATAAGAATGTTGTTAAGAAAGATGCGTCTAGTCCTTCTAGAGATGTACATGATGATGTTGTGAAGGATACTAATGAGGTTCCTAAGGACCATAAATACAGTTCCCCAATACCCTACACATCACCTTTGCCTTTCCCTCAAAGAATGGCTAAGGCTAAGCTTGATAATTTGGGATTTTAGAGGTCTTAAATAAGCTTTATATTAGTATTCCATTCATCAATGCTTTGTCTCAAATGCCTATGCTAAGTTTTTGAAAGAGATTTTGTTGAATAAAAGAACGCTAGAAGAGCATGAGACCGTAGCCTTAACCGAAGAATGTAGTGATGCGATTCAAAATAAGCTTCATGCTAAGCTCAAAGATCTAGGTAGTTTCTCCATCCCTGTCTTGATAGGGAATGTCTGTGTGGATAGTATTTTGTGTGATTTGGGCTCAAGTGTGAGCTTGATGCCCCTTTCTATGTGTAAGAACCTTGATTTAGGAGAAATGAGACCCACTACGGTCTCTCCAAAATTGGCGGATCATTCTCGGAAACACCCTGTAAGTGTTTTAGAAGATGTCCCCATTAAGATAGGAGAGTTATATGCATTGGTTGACTATGTGATTTTTAAAATAGAAGAGGAAAATCACACCCTAATTGTTCTTGGGAGGCTTTTCTTGGCCACCGTCGAGTCCCATATTGATGTAAAGAATGGTAAATTGCCCTTTGATATGGGGGTGATCATGTGGAGATTAACTTGTTTAAGGCTCCTAAGTTCCCTTCTATTTATGATGTATTTCATATAATTGATGTGATTGATACTTTGGTAAGCGATGAAGTCGCCAACATTGATCCTAATGACCATCTTGAGCATTGTAAGTTAAATGATAGTAATTCTAAGGATGAGAACCCTGAAGTTACTAGGTTTGCTCACTTCTTGGAAGCCTCTCCATAATTCCCACCTTCCCTTACAAGAGTGAAAGAGCTCGTGAGTGATGATGATAAGGCCTCGTCTTAAGAGGAGCATGCCCCCAAAGTAGAATTCCTAAGCCCCAACTCTACCTATAGTGTGATTGTTAATGCTAATCTGAGTGCATTTCAAATTGATTCATTACTTAGAGTGCTTAGATTGCATTACAAAGCTATAGGATATACTATGGATGACTTAAAAGGAATTCACTCTTCTGTGTGTATGCATTGCATTTTGATAGAAGAAGACTATACACCCTCAATTGAACACCAAAGGAGGTTAAATCCTGGCATGAAAAAGGTGGTTAAGAAGGAAATTTTGAAATTGCATAAGGCTAGTATTGTCTATCTTATTTATGATTGTAAGTGGGTAAGCATGGTCCATATTGTGCATAAGAAAGGGGGAGATGATAGTTGTACAAATGAGAATAATGAATTAATTCACACCAAGACAGTCACGACTTAGCGTATATGCATTGACTATAGGAAGTTAAACAAAGCCACCCATAAGGACCATTTTCCCTTCCCTTCATTGATCAAATGCTGGAAAGGTTGGATAAAAACTCCTATTTTTGCTACCTAAATATATTTGGGATTTGGACCCTAGTGACCAAAAAAAGACCACATTTACTTGTCCATATGGGATATATGCATGTTGGAGGATGTTTGGGCTATACAGTGCCGCTGCCACCTTTTAATGTTGCATGATGACCATTTTCTCTGATTTTATTGAGGATATCATGGAGGTGGTCATGGATGACTTTTCTGTGTATGGAATATATTTCGATCATTGCTTGTATAATTTGTCCAAAGTTCTGTAAAGATGTGAAGATATGAATTTGGTCTTGAATTAGAAAAAGTGCTATTTCATGGTATAGGAGGGGGTTTTCCTAGGGCATATTATCTCTAATAAAGGCATTGAGGTTGAAAAAGTAAAGGTAAAGGTGATTAAGAAATTACCGCTACTAACTTCTATTAAGGGTGTGATGAGTTTTCTGGGAGACGGTTTTTTTACCGTTGGTTCATTGAAGATTTTTCAAAAATTACAAAACCTCACCACATTACTTGTCAAGGATGTGCTTTTCATTTTAATGACGAGCGTTTGAGTGGTTTTCTCAGGTTAAAAGAAGCACTAATTTCTACTCCAGTCATACGAGGCCCGAATTAAGGAGTCCCTTTTGAAGTGATGTGTGATAGAAGTGATTTTGCATTAGGAGCCATTTTAGGACAAAGAAAGGACAACAAGGTACATTCCATTCATTATCCGAGCCAAACTGTTGATGATGCTCAAGTGAATTACGCCACCATGGAGAAGGAGTTCCTAGCGGTTGTCTTTGCCTAGGAGAAATTCCAATAATATTTGATTAATTCCAAGGTTATAGTATTCACTGATCATCCAGCATTAAAGCACTTAATGAAGAAGCCTGATTCTAAGCCCCACCTCATTCGATGGGTTCTGCTCCTCCAAGAGTTTTATTTGGAGATTCGAGACAAAGCCAGGCGAGAGAATGTGGTTGCCGATCACTTGTCTCGCTTAGGCCCGAGGCCACTCCCAGTGCAGAGCTCCCTATTGACGACTTCTTTTCAAATGAACAACTCCTAGCCATTTCCCAACAAGCGACTCCATGGTACTATAAAGTATGAGGAGTGTTGCCACCCAGATTAACTTATCCATAAAAGAAAAAGTTCTTAGCTAATGCTAAGTATCATGTGTGGGAGGAACCTTTGCTTTACAAGCTATATATAGATGGTATCTATCGATGGTGTTTCCCAAAACATGAGGTCTCTAGTGTCCTTCATAATTGCCATGGTTGAACACATGGAGAACACTTTGGTCTAAACAAGACAATTGCCAAAGTTCTTCAAGCGAGCTTTTATTGACCCACTCTTTCCAAGGATGCAAGGAACTATGTGGTTGTATGTGATCGTTACTATTAAATGGGGAATATTTCCAAGCGGCATGAGATGCCTCAAAGTGGGATTCATGAGGTGAAATTCTTTAATGTTGGGGGAATTGACTTCATGAGTTAGTTCCCCCTATCTCATAACAACCTCTACATCCTCGAGGTAGTCGACTATGTCTTGAAGTGGGTGGAAGCTATTGCCACTCCTACCAATGACTCCAAGGTAGTGTTCAAGTTCTCAAGAAGAATATTTCCACCTAGTTTGGTACACCAAGGGCTCTCTTTAGCGACAAAGGGACTCATTTTTGCAACAAGCCCTTAGAGTCTTTCTTGAATAGGTATGGAGTTTTTCATAAGGTCGGTACACCTTATCAAGCCCAAACTAGCAGTGAAGTTGAGCTTTTCAATCACAAATTGAACAGTATCTTAGATAAGATGGTTGATCGATTATGCAAAGGCTGGTCTTTGAAGCTTGATGATGCTCTTTGGGCATACCAGACTAGTTATAAGACTCCTCTAGGTACAATAATATATGGATCAGTGTTCAGAAAGTCTTGTCATTTACCGGTTGAGTTAGGATGTAAGGTGTATTGGCCTGTCAGGACACTAAATTTTGATCTTAAAGTGACAGGGGAAAAGTGGTTGTTGCAAATAAGTGAGCTTCATGGATTGAGGTTGGAAGCATATGGGAGTTCCAAGATTTACAAAGAAAGGGCCAAGCGATGGCATGATAATTACATTATGAAGAAACGGTTTGATGAAGGTGACATGGTTCTCTTATTTAACTGTAAGTTATGGTTATTCTAGGGTAAGCTATATCTAGGTGGTCGAGACCGTTTAAAGTAACCAAGGTCTTTTCTAATGGAGCCATAGAGGTGCGGAGTGAGTCTGCCGGTGCGCTCAAGGTCAATGGGCAATGACTTAAACCTTATTTGGTCAGGGAGCCCATCGAGAAGGCCGTTGTGCATACTCTAACTGATCCCATACAAGCATCGGTAAAAAAGCTTTAAGCTCTCGACTCTAAAAACGCTTCTAGGGAGGCAACCCAAGCGCTTTTTGTTTTCGTTCCTTGATGATATAGATTATAGGGTGTTTTCATTTTCAAAAAAAAAGCAGAAAATGAAAACCAAAAAAAAGAAAGAAAAAAAGCAAAATCAAGGTTAACACTCGTGGGCCAGTCACCACCAATGTCTGGGGGTGGTAATTCCAACGTACCGTGATGCTGCTACCCCAATAAAAAAATAAAATAGTAGGAAAAAATTAAATCACTGTTTTGGCAGCCACCACGGACAGTCTACTGCAAGCCGCAGTCAAGGGTTTTGACTACGGTACCCCCTTCTTTAACCTTTCCCTTTCTTCTCTTACTCGACACACGCTCTCTCTGACTCGTTCCTTGTCTCTTTAAAAACTTCGGTTAACAAAACTCTCAAACTTTAATTTTTCCACCATTTTTCACTCAATTTCTCCCTTTTCTCTTCTTTTCTCCAAATTTCACTTTTTCTCACACAAATTTCCACTTCTTCTATCTACCCATTCTTTTAACTCCATCTATCTCATTTCACTATTATCCTCTATTGCTCCTTTCAGACTCCATATTTTCCCCTCACATTCACCTTTCCTACACTCCATTACCACAAAACCACCCCTATTCTTTCATTCTTCTCGCTTTCATACTCTTATCCTCCATGGTTGAGGACTTTTCCTTCATATTCACTCAAGACTTTCCATGGCATCCAAAAAGAAGCTAAGGAGCACCCAAGGAGAGGGGACATTGAACTAAGCACCTCATGAGCTAGAAGGACTTCCTAGACATCCACCACCGCAAAGACCCAAAGTAATGCTCCTCACACACTTGGTTTAACTCATCCTGATCATGTTGCATGTTATACTTGCTTGAGTAATAGATCAGTCATTGCTACACATTTTTATGATAAGGATTTGTTAGCCTAATTGGGATTGTTGGATGACATTAGATGGTTGTTTGCCCAAGGTAGAATGGGCTAATTCATTAAAATGATGGACTACAAATTTTTGAGTGCCTTATATGTTGAGGTCACTTAAGGTCCATCACGATGTTAAGAACCCTAAATAACATGTTTGGCTTTCCCCTTGCTTGCACTTGCCTTGGCGTCAAGTCCCTCAGAATTGAACCCAAATGCTTTTTAGGATGAGATTTCTAGGGATTATGGGTACAATATAAGTACATGCAAGGCCACCTTCATTAGGACCTGTTGTATCCAGGTGGCCGAATGCTTGCTTTCCGATAGCGTCGTTGCTTAGGATGATAGTCTAAATGTCCCTCAATTATCTGAGTTATATTTCTTGTGTGGTGTGATGAATGAGGACTGGATTGACCTTGGGTCTTTCTTGGCCCGATAATTGTATAATGCAGCTACAAGGACTATAGGTAGGATAGTCATTGGGGGTCTCATCACTACCATTGCTAGATGTTTAGGGGTTGAGGCAAACCCCAAGGATCGACTTTCAAGGTCTGAGCAGCTTAATAAAGCTGCTTTTGAACTAATGAAATTCCTTAAGATTGAGGTTGGGCACTTGTATTGGAATTACCCTGGGAATGAGCCTTTGCCGCTTCCCAATGTTGAGAGGACCACCTTACTTCATCAAGCTACCCCTTCATGGCTACTTAGTGACGCTAATATTGTTTTTCTTGCAGCACCTCTGCCCCCACCTACTAACCATGGCAGCCCTAGTTCATCTTTATAGCCACCCTTAGGTCTATTTAAGAGGAGCATGACTCCCTACGGCCCTATATTGAAAATGAGAGTGCCACTCTTCAAAACTTTGTCCAACAATGGCACAATGAGCTTCGTAGGATGATAGCCTCCCAGAACCAATATTTTCAGGACTTTGGAGCTTGTCTGAAGACAGAGAGATTTTAATATCTCTTAAGGTCAACCACCGCACCCTCCTTCCCCTTCTCCATTTTGGTTGATTCTTAATACTCCCCTTTCCTTTTGTCCATATGTGTTTGCATTGAGGATAATGCTTTGTCCAAGCATGGGGGAGTTACTGACATTTATAATGGCACCTCATGCCTGGTTCCTTAGTTTGCGCATGTGTGTATATGTTGTACATGATTGTATTTAGTTTTTCACTTTAGGATTTACCCCATATAGCCAGAGCATGTCATGTCATTAATGGATTTAGTTTCATTCTATTCGTTTTACATTTCTTGTGTCTTAGAAGCAAGACATTTAGGGTGGTTTTGTATTTTAGGTTTAACTTCATGTAGGTTTGCATTTTGGAAAAAAGGGAACATAAAAAAACAAAAAAATATAAACAAAAAGAAAAAAAAATGATCCTCTGATGATAAACTTAGTAGACTAGGTAGTTTTCTTTGTTTCAGAATGATCCTTTGTTATGCCTAATTATAACTAAAAGTATTTGGAAATGACTTTGTGAAGAATACGCTTCATGTTTTGGCCATGTGTAAAGTGCGAATTGTTTGCCCTAGGACTCTTTGCAAGAAAGTTGGCATGTGGATCCAAATGAGCTAGTAATAACTTTAGTAGATGTCCCATGAGGCTTTGAGCTTTAAAGGCTATTTTATCAATTTTTATATGTTACCTTTTCTTGAGCTACTCTTCCTAGATATCATTTCCCTTGAACTTGCTTTGACTCTCATTCAAGATCACACTTAGCATATGCATGTAGGAAAAATGATTGGGGCATTTTTTGATTTGATGAATTAATAGGCCCATAAGTGCACGGTGGCATTGTAGCAAATCAAAGTCAATCCCATAGAGACTACGTCAAGCTACTGGGCTATATTCCCTCAAGATATGCTAAGCGAATTAACACGAGATATTGAAATTAAAATAATCTCATATATAATCTAATGGATAAATATTCAAGAAATTAAGTCAACCAATGAATTACCCGGTTCAAGAATAGATAAAGCACTCTCTTTTTAATGAGGAAATTTCAAGACCGATAATGCAGATGTCATAACCCTATTTCAAGGTGAAGCGAAATACCTAAATCAAATTAATCATCACTTCTCATGGATTCTCAATTAGTCTAGGTTCATTAGGCACACGATTATCATTTTAGGTCTCTCAATCGGTAATTCTCTCTTAAGATATCACACAATCAAGTCAAATTTTATGATTCTGACCTCAGATTTCACCTTTCAGCACTTCATCCAACATCTAATACTAGTAAGAAGGCGATCGAACTCCTTACAAGCAATTCAAACTCCAAACTTGATGAAATAAACCCAATAATTTAAAAGCACACCAAATAATTAATTCAAGAACATAGGCAAACGCAAGTTCAATATCAATCCCAAGAATTACAAATTAACAAGAATTACATAATCTAATCTGTCAATCTAGAAAGTAATAAATCTAAAGCAAAAAAGAGAAGAGAAGGGAAACAATTGCTTAGCTCGAATGCGTGCTTGAATCCTTTGATTTCCTAACACGATCTTGCTTCCACGCAAATCTTCCTCTTCTACTTGCTCTTAACTCTCTCTAATCTAACCTCTAGTCTAAGTAGAATGGAAAGGGATACGGAGATGGGATGTGTGTTGAAATAAGGATGAGAGCCCCCTTTTATAGCAAAGCTGCTAGAAGCCAAACAACCACGTGAATAAATGGCATTAAAAATTGCTTGGAATTTGAAAAGTCGTGAGAAAAAAAACAGCCTCACGGGAAAGAGGTTCACCACAGACCGTGGCCTTCACCGCGGACTGACCGTGGTCAACTCTAGCTCGACATTCTTCTATTCTTCCTTCTTTCAACATGAATGGCAACTTAGGGGTGTCCGTGGGGAGTCAAAATACACTCAACTAGGGTCAAAGCAAGGGTAAAAAGGTCCAGAATCTTGTAAAACACAGAAAAGAACCATACTTGAGCGTAAAATGGGAAAAGGAGTATAAATTATCACATAAAGCATATAATTGTCCCTAAAAATGCAGTAAAATGACCCTAAAATGATATATGCATTAAGCACTTATCATGAATCCCACAGACCAAATAGTCACCCGAGTATGCATGATATACGCCTTGCTAGCCCCTTTTAGCCTTAACCAATGTTCATTGATTTGTTGTACAGTGATTGGAGAAGAGTTGAAAACAAACAAAATGAAGTTTGATGTTTATTTTGATGGCCAATCCCTTTGTTGAAAAAAAGAGCAAATGAAAAAAAAAAGCCAAAAAAAAAGAGAGAAAGAGAATAAAAGAGGTTAGCCTTGTTGGATTATAATTTTTTTTTAATTTCAACTCCATTCTCCTCATTTAATTTCATAAGGGGATTTGCTTGTGAAGTTGAATTGTGTTTGTTTATGGAGAGTATTTCATGACAACGTTAGGAGAGTTTATCTCTTAGTCTTTCACTTTTAGTTTCACATTCCCAAAACTATTAGTTCCCCTCTTACCTGTACCCTTAGCCCCGTGACAACCCATATAAAGTCCTCATGATTGTCTAATATGCATTGCATACTAGTTATGTTGAATTATAAAGTCTTAGCAAGCTTATGGTAGATTTGACCTTTGGAATGTGAATTGAGGGAACTCTACTACATCTTAAAACACATGAGTGAAAACTGTTACATCACTAAAGTGAGGCTCTACCAATTTTTCTAGCTCTAACTAGTTTGTGTGTTGGTGTGATTGTATTTGATGATTTGGGTGCTTGATTCAAACTTTGACATTATAGGCTTTATGGAACTTTCGAGAACTCCATCTTCATAGCTGATTCCTAAATTTATTTGCGCACTATTAGGCTAACTTTGGGTCGATCTCTCCATCGAAGGGTACTACTAATGTCATTCGTGAAGAGGCTGTGAATGAAATTTTAGTTTTAAGTCTGCTTAAGGACAAGCAATGGTTCAAGCATAGCGAAGTTTGATAAGTGCCAAAAATGTGTATCGTTTTAGGGCCATTTGACAGCATTTCCTAGGGGATTGTGTGTTTAAGTATATGATTTACATCTATTTTCTGTTTTACACTCAAGTGTGCTTCCTTGGTGCATTTTGCTAGTTTTAGGCCCATTTTACCTGGCATTGACCTTCATTTGGAGAAATTTTGCAGCCACCACGGTGGTACCCCCATCCCATATGCTCGTAGAGCAAAGAGAGAATGATGACCTCATGGCCGAAGATGACCAAAATCTGACCATTGTGGAAACCACGGTCTATGGTGGGCTGGCAAAAGCAAGCCTCTTCATTTTCCCTCGATTGTGTGGCTGAGAAAGCTTAAGTTTGGGTATTTCAAGGCATTTTCAGCGGAGAGCATTGAAACACAACATTTACCCTAACACTTGTCTCTCTCATTAGTTTACGATTTTTCTAGATTTTCTTGAAGCAAAAGATTGAAAGAAGGAATTGGCAATTAGATCCTTGAAGGTTGAAAGATCAATAGTGAAAATCTTCCACTAGGAGGCACAGCACACAACAATGCTATATATCTAGTTGTGACCTACCTTTAGAAGCATGTACCCATCTCCCTAGTTGATAACAGATTAGTCGTGAATGTTTGCCCTTGGAGGACTACAAAGAGCTTAGCAATTAGGGAGAATCAGTTGCCAACTTTTTCAACACATATCCGAGCATATGATAGGTCGAAGAGATTAGTTCTGGGCATTATCCTCCTTCTTATCAAGGTGGGTCGTATTGAAAAGAATGTGGAATTTTAGGTTTTAGATATCCTAGCTACTCTTAATCTACTCTTAAGGCACCCATGGCTTCACAAACATCAAGTTATCACTTTTATATTGCACCAAAAAGTAAAGATGCTAATAAAGGGAGAAGTGGTGACCGTTGAATGAGATAATCTATGTGCCATAATTACCAATAAGGGGCCAGTGTTGAAAGTAGAGCATTAGTTCCTCTAGAAGAAGGTGATAGCCCTTTTTATAGTTTCCTTGAACCTCAATACATAAAGGAAAAGGGAATCTGAGTCCCTAGATTGGAAGTATGCAGTGATTACCAACTGTTTGAGGAAGGATGACCTCACTACTATCTTATCCCTCACCATGACTAACCCTGGTTTCAACCCTACAAGATTCATTATCGAAGCTAGCATGAAGAACTGCATGCAAGGGAGTTGGAAGGTTGAGGAGGAAGTAAAATGTTTCACTTTAACTTTAGGAGAATCTAGTATGGGGGTTGCGATAGAGTCTACAAGTTAGTCTTTAACTTCTATTTCTCCAAATTTTGCATTAGATTTACTTATTTCTAATTATGATAAGATGAAGTCTTTCACTTATGACTCGTCTTATTCCTCTAAATGGTTTGCCTCTAATAATGATGAAAATGAAGAAAGAATCCCAAAAGATTTAATTAAAGTGATGGAAGATAATGAAAATAGAACTTCCATCATAGAGGATACTATATTAATCAACTTGGGAACGCATGAAGAACCCTCATAACTTGAAATAGGAAAATTCTTAACTTCGAGGAGCAGGAAGAATTTATTTCACTCTTGAAGGAATCCGTAGATGTTTTTGCCTAGTCTTACAGAGATATGCTAGCAAGAGATTGAGACATTGCTGAGTATAAGATTCCTCTTTGTCAAGATGCCAAACCAGTGAAGGAGAAGCTCCACAGAATGAAGCCGAAATGGGCTTTGAAGATAAAAGAGGAAGTCCAAAAATAGGTGGATGCGGTTTTCATCAAAGTCATGTAATATCCTCAATGGGTGGCGAATAGAGTTCCAGTTCCTAAGAAGGATGAAAGGGTAAGAATGTGCATGGATTTTCGAGATCTTAATAAGGCAAGTGCATAGGATGATTTTCCTTTGCTGTAGATAGATGTTCTAATTGACAACACCGATGTGCACGCTCTATTATCATTTATGGATAGGTATGTCGGTAATAATCAGATCAAAATGGCAAGGAAGACATGGTAAAAGACTACCTTCAACACCCCCTAGGGAATCTATTACTACGCCGTGATGCCTTTTAGGTTGAAAGAATATTGGGGAAACATATTAAAGGACCACCACCACTTTACTACATGATTTCATGCATAAAGAAGTAGAGGTTTACATGGATGATATGATTATAAAGTCTAAAGAAAGAGCAAGCCATGTCCCGATACTTTGAAGTTCTTTGCAAGATTAAGGAAGTACAACAGGTGCTTAAATCTATAAAAGTGTGCATTTAGGGTTACCTCTAAAAGGTTATTAGCATGCATGGTCAGTCTAAGAGGAATCAAGGTTGATCCCTCAAAAATGAAAGCCACACAAAAAATGCCCCCGCTCAGGATAGAGAAGGAAATACAGGGATTTTTAGTGTGATTGCAATACATCAACCGCTTTATATCTAGGCCAACAATGGTACGCGAGCCTATTTTCAATAAATTAAAGAAAGGGGTTAAGCTGTAATGGGATAAAGAGCGCCAAGAAGTATTCGGTAAGAACCTGGAATAGCTCTCTAATCTGCTAGTGTGGTTACCCCATAACTAGGCATTCCTTTCATCCTATATCTTACAACAATAGCAACAGCAACGGGGACCATACTAGCCCAAAAGATTGAGGGAGAAGAAAAAGAGCAATCTACTACCTAGGTAAGAAATTCCTTAAATATGAAACTCGCGATTCTCCCATAGAAAAAACTACCCTTGCCTTAGTATAGGCATCGAAGAAAACTTAGACACTGTATGTTAACCCATACAATATATGTGGTCGCACCTATAGACCCTATAAAATACTACTAAAGCAACCAGTAATAAATGGTAAAGTGTCTAGGTGGATAGTTATGCTATCTTGAATTCATTCTCTACTACATTTCGCAAAAACTAATTAAGGGAAGAGTTGTGTCAAATTTCCTGGCAGACTGGGCAACATAGGAACAAAAGGAGGAGACCTTTGACTTCTCTAATGAAGTAGTTTTCTAGGTAGAAGAAGACATTTGGACAATGCACTTTTATGGAGCTTCAAACCAAAAGGGATTTAGTCAGGCGTTCTCCTAGTATCTCAGGAGAGGGCACGCACCTCGATCTCTGCCAAATTAGATTCCAACATTACCAACAATGGTCTTGAATACAAACCCTGCATCATCGAGTTGCATTCTACTGTTGAGATAGGGGTGAAAAACATAAGGGTATATAGCGATTCCAACCTCCCAATTAATCAAATGTCGTACATATGGAAGGTGATGAGTGACTCCTTAGCACACTACCTAGTTCATTTGATTGAACTCGCTTAGAACTTTACCCACATTGCCTACACTTACCTACCCTGTGAGGATAACCAATTCACTGACGTCGTTCCATACAGAATCCATTCTATGCAATCATTAGTGGAAAAGAGGGATAAGCCTATATATTGCTGCATGATAGAAGCATGCAGCATTGACATTCATGACTAGTATTACAAAATCCTCCAACACCTAACAAAGAAGGAATACCCACCCGGATCCTCCTTGAAAGCCCAATTAGCGTTATGGATGTTGGCTTCGTAATACTTTGAGGATACAGAGAAGTTGTATAAAAAGACTAACATGTGTATTAACTTACTTTATATAACTCACATAGAAGTACAAGAGATAGTAAAAGATATCTATGGTGGGGAATGGGGGCCATACATGAGCTGTCGCATGTCAGCTAATAAAGTCCAAAGAATGGGACACTACTAGTCCACTATGGAGGACCATTGCTATGCATACGCAAGAAAATGCCTTAAATGTCACGACTAGCAAATTTAAAACATCAATTGCCTTCTTTCCTTTCAGCATTATCTGTACTATGGCCCTTTCTAATCTAAGGAATTGATATGATTGGAAGGATAACCCTAAAGGAACTGGACGACATGAATATGCGCTTTTAGCAATTGACTACTTCATAAAGTGGGTAAAGGCAGCATCTTACGCTCAGATTACTTCAAAACATGTGGCAAAGTTCATCATTAACAACATTATATGTGATGTAGGGTGCTACATCAATTGATAAGTCACTAAAGAAGTCATTTTAAGAAGTAAGTGGCCAGCTTGTTGGAAAAGTATAAAATTCAGCACATAAATCTTCTCCGTACCGACTGCAGACAAGTAGAGTTATCGATGCACCTAACATGAATGCATGAAAGGTAAATGAGAAGATGGCTAAAAAATACAAAGACTGGCCAGATTAGCTACAATTTTCCCTATTGGCATATCGAACCTCAATTTAGTCTTCAACTGGAGCAACACCCTATTCCAGTATATGGAATAATGGCGGTACTCCCAATTGAAATAGCAATACCCTTATTAAGGGTGTTAGCAGAAAGTCAAATCCTAGAGTCTGAGTGGGCAAAGGCTCGATATGAAGAATTGATAATGTTAAGCAAAAGAATATTATGGGCATTACACAATGCTTAATTGTATCAAGCTCGAATATTAAGGGACTTTAACAAAAAGGTGAGGCCCAGGGGCCTACAATAAGGAGACATAGGGCTAAAAGAAATCAGGGCCACAATTTAAGATCCAAGACAAAAGTTTAGGCCTAATTGGTTAGGCCCATTTATCATTATAACCATCTTGCCAAGAGGAGCAGTAAACTTGATGGATCTGAATGGAGAGGAATACAACCAGTACACAAATCTTGATCAATTGAAAAGGTATTATGCTTAAGTGGAAAAAAACAGAGCCTATAATAGCTTTTCTAAAGTTGGTAACTCATAGCCTATAATAGGCTCTTAAGACCTATGCTAGGCCCAAAAGAATGAATTAATTGGTGTGGCTCATTCAATTGTCTACCTATGATCTCTTAAAAGATGTCAAGGGAAGACATAAGTCTCCAGTGTAAGACCAATAAGGTGCATATTGGCATTTGATCTCCATGGGTCACAAATTGATGAATAGTCCACTAACAAACAGCCCTGCAGATGAGGGGTGATTTCTTAGGGAAACCAACCCAATTTGCTGTAGGATGATCCTTGAAAAGTTTTTTTCATTGACGGAAATGTGTCACAAGATAAGTATCCATGTTCTAGGGAACGGTAATTAGACTAAGATGCTCAAGTAACCAGATCTACATCCACAAAAATTGGGGAAAAGAAAACAGTAAAGACCTACGACACCTAATTGGGTTCCCATATCCAAAGAAAAAAAGAGGGAAAAAGAGGGTAGGCCAGGCCCACAAGAAACCCAGTTGGGTTCCCTACCCATGATGACCAACCCAATCTATTGAGAAAATAGCATAAGCTTGTTCGTTCACCCAATAGCTAGTCAACACCTAAAGTAGCAAAGGACTTCCTGAAATAAATTGATCGAGATGGTGGTGCAGACAATCAAGGCAAAGAATAGTTTCTGCCACCACAAGGGGCATGGGAGTGTTAGTATAATAAATGCCATCTACCACCATAAGCAGTATGTTAGGACATCAATTATTAGAACCACCAACAAACAGGAAGGCAACTAGGAGCCAAAGTGCTATATCATTATTCCTATGCTGGCCTTCAAGCGCACAGCTATGCTCATTCTTAAAATATGTGATTAAGGACATAAAGTCCACCTCCTGACCAATCACAACAGAAGTCATACCCTTAGTGCTTAAATCTAGAAGCCAACAATACTAGGAAGATAGTTGTTTCGAAGATAAGAGGATAATGACAGGATGGTAAAGGGAAAACTCCAAAATAACACTAAATTCCTTGATTAAAGTGCACAGTTCACAAGTTCTGAACCTAAAGACATAGAGTTTTGAATCCCAAATGGTCACAACAGCTCTAAGAAGGTCGTAGGAGATCTTAACTTGATCCATGGCTAAGAAGGGTGTTTAACCTATGATTCTTTAGCTCATGCTTATCCTTGGAATCAAGCGCGAGCAACCAGGAAGACAAGATTATCTCGAAAGACATGATTTTTTTTACTGAAAAGAGCTAACACAACTGAGGAAAAAACACTTGCTACAGGGAGAATTTATAGTACAGCTTAGCCCAAGCCCAGTCAGAGTTCGATTAGGAATGAGGTCGGGCTGCCTGGGCAGTGCAGCTCCCTATAGCCTCTCAGTAATACACCAGACCAATTCTAAGATGAATTAGACTTTAGGTAATACACAGAGAACCTGGCCAGGCGCCCTAGGGCCCTTAAAATTTTATATTTTTTTCCTTTTTGCTTCACTTTCTACTTGTACATTGAAAATATAATCAATAAGATTATATGAACTATTGCTTAGCACCACCAAAACCTCTCCATACTTATTTTTATCGTTTTGTTTTTTGTCATTCTTTTTTTGAGGAAAGTGGGGGCTAAGTCTTGTATTTTTGCATGAAAAGTCCAAATGCATTAAAAAGTAAATCACATTACAAAGTTAGCATAATAGTAGCGTACATATACTCTAATAGGATAACCCCACTCATCACCTTGGAACCTGCTACTGCTTCCATAAAAAAGTAATCATCATAATTTAATGTAAAGCAATAATCAACCAATGCTCAACTCATGTCTATGTTTGGACGAGACCTGCCCCCCAAGGGCCCACTAATGACATGGAGTTTTGCTATGCATCATCCTAGACGACCTATTGCCATATAAGATTCGAGGAACTGGAGGTTCTCCCAAGGAGGCAACGTGGCATAAGGATCCCAACGATCACAAATTTGAAGGGGTTCAACTTCTAATTGAGGATCTAGATGGGGTCCCGCCTCATCAACATGAGAAGATTCTAGAATATCCCAATCTCTCAAGGAAGGACGTCTCCTCAATTGAGATCTGTGAGGTGGTGCTCGCCTAGCATAGTCCTCATGCCCCTATTGGCAAGAAAGAAGAAACGTTGTAATAGAAACAAGGGTAAAAGGAAGATGGACGTGAAAGGGGGTAAAATACCTCATTCGTCTGAGGATGATGACAAGCAACAAGGTTTGCAAATGCCTTAGTCACATAACAAAAATACCACACCATCATACTGGATTGCTCCCGATGATGCTAAAAGAGAAAAGCTAACGAGTAAGTATGAGAAATTCATAGATCGAAGAAGAGAAACAAATATATTGACCCCCATAAATGTGGGAGGAAATGGGAGGTTGAGACACTCAAACTCCAACACTAGTGGAATCTTTATATATTACTTAGGTTCTCCTTCTAGTGCTACATTATTGTTCAAGTTAGACATGGGGGCATCAACACGTGTTCTCTAAAAAGAGGAAAGCGAGGTAAAAATGGTATCACTTAATTGTCGAATAAAATAACAAAAGCATGGTGTAGTGGATTACTAAGTGGGTGATGATTCACTGAGGATATGTCCCATAGGCATACTCATGGTCAATGAAATCGACACAAAAATGGCCCACTTTTATCTCAACCATGTCTACTGAAGACAATGTTCTAGCATAAAACATAGAGCACAAGGGATCCATTGGAACACAAGGAGGCCATTGGTCGAGGCTTTGGGGTGTTACTCTTTCACCATATACCAGATGAAGTAGAAAGGTCCTTCCATCAGGATTTGTCGTTGGGTATAATGTTGAGTGGAATCGACTTTGAGAGAGACAGCGCAAGTATCCCACGGATTGAAGTTAGCTTAGAAAAACATAACTTTCACAGCAAAGTGTGAAGAACGATAAACAAATAAGTTATCATACGATATTAAATCATTAATGGGCTTTCGAAGGTGCTACAAACTTCCAGACCAAAATTTCCACTGAATTCAATTGCCTTTCATCCACAAAAACATTGTAGGAAAATAAGTAGGTTCCGTGATCTAGGGGATAGCTCTGGAAAATAAGCATAAAACTAAAGCAACAAAACAACAGAATAATGATGGAAGTTTTGAAATGAAAAGAGGAGCAAAATAGTTGTATCATTACCTCAGCTACTCTCCATAAACTGCCAAGGGGCCAACTAGAACTCTTTTCTCTAAGGCTTATGTTAGTCTTTTGCACTCCAATTCGCATTCCATGAGTAAGAGTGGCATATGGAGCCACCCCCCAATTCAAGTGTCTCACTCTACTGAGATCAACAAGGTTAACCAAATAATGAAAGTAGTAGTGGTTATCTACTTCGACAAAAATAGTGGTGCTGAGGAGGACGGCTAAAATGATACGAGATTGCTGGTTAGGTATATGTGCAGCCCAACTAGCATCATCTTGGATTAGTGTGAGAAGAATAGCATACGGAAAGCTACTCCCATGAGATATGTTCCCCATGACAGGACCGAAGAGTTCAAAAACGTGAGCCCAGTCATGATGAAAGTCCTCCTGATACACTAACGGGTCACCAGAAAATCTAAGGCCTGTTAGCATAGCAAAATCCAAAGGGGTAATAGTCATCTCCCCAAAAGGTAAATGTAGGGTGTTAGTAGCATCCTAAAATCTCTCAGTTATTCCGTGAGTGATGCAACAGTTGGTTAGTTAGGATCTTCGTTCTAAAATTAAATAGAAGGATCCAAAGCCCACATTCTCTAGAATGGTTTGGACTTGGATTTCCCTGCACCTGAGGTTGATTATGAACTTGGGGGCACCTCCACCTTTGATAAGGTCATCTTGAAAACAGGAACAAAATGATACAATTAGACCTGATGAAGAAAAGAAAAACACAAAAAAGAAGAACATTCACCTTTTTAACAGCGGCTTAGATTGAGGCATGGTATTCGATCTTAACTAGAAGATCAACACCATCCCAAGCGTTAATAGGTCTCCATTCCCTTTCAATAATGAAATATTATGCAAGCCTTTCTTACCAGGATCGACTAGGAGGGTGAGCTTTCCTCAAAATCGTATTTAAGAGCACTTGAAAATAAGGTAAATAAGAGAAAGCAAAGGAGAATGAAAGTGAGAAGAGAAGTAAGGTTAAGGGATTAATTCAAAACTTCAGAAGCATGCTATTTATAGCCAAAGCTGGATAAAGGCAACCTGGTCGGGCTCCCCACCACTCCCATGGGAATATTCACTTTACAAAGAACTAAATACAAGCGAACAAAAGGAAAAAGCAAGAAGATGCTAAGCACGAGGACTCGGCTAGGTTCTCCACACAACATATGAGCTTGTCACTTGATAATAATGCAAAGGCATTCAAGCCAAAGGAAGAAAGCAAGGAAGGAAGACACACAAAAGAGAACCGGTCAGGATCTTTATGGGAACTTGCAGTTATCAAGAGAATATACAAGCATGCAAACAAGGAAAAGCGACGCAAGAAAAATGATCAACGAACCTGGCCAGGCTCCCTACCACTATGTGTTTGTGTTTCTCTTGGAAAATGCAAAAGAAGAAGAAGCCAAAAATCCAATTGAGTATTTATGGAAGGATTTCTTATAAAGAAATAACTAATACATGTAATCTTCAGGGAAGAAATGAAAGAGAACAGATATGCTTGAGAAGGTATTTTATAATGTTCATCAAAGTTAGAATCTAATACTGATGGTTCCTGTCATCATGGGACAACTCGTCAAAAATCCACCGATCCGACAGAAGGAGAAGAACTTGCAAGATCCCTTTGTAATGGGATATCAGCGGCCACTCTCACGACGAAAGTTGGCGGGCTCCAAGTCTTAAGACCCTGAGTGGCTAGGTTTGGATTATTCTTTATCAATCACCGTTGCGGCAAAAGTTATCGGGTGCCAAGTCTCAGGACCCTCAACAGTCAAGCTTAGATTTCTAACATGACTAAGTCTTTGGAACATAAGCAGTCAAGCTTGGATTTCCAACATCGGCCATCGTCAAACCAATGTTGGCATGCATCATGTAATAACCCGACCCTAACCCATATTTATTTATTTAAATCATATTTATTCCTTTAATTAATTATTTTTATTGATTTAATCACTCATGGTTATTGGTTTTACCAAATCACGTTTATTAATTCAATTACACTCAATTTATACATTTACCGAATTATCTTATATCATCTAAATTTTCTGCTTTAATTTATCGTATTTAAGCATCCCGGTTGAGGAATATTTCATTTGGGTGCCACTTTGCAATTGAAGTTTCATTGATTGAAAATTCAAGTTTCGTTAATTGATTAAATTTCAGGTGAATCGATAGTAGCCCTCGACAATTATGATTGAGCGTTAAATTATTTTCATAACGCCATACAATTTTAAGTTTTATCTACGCAAAAACTTGTGCCCGAATTCATTCATTTTGGTCCAATTCATTGGGCCAAATTATGGCCTAATTCCATTGGGCCCAAATTATGGCCCAATTTGGCCTGAAAATTTTGGTGTAATTAAATTAAGTTAATTACCATCATTTGTACCTAATTTTAATTAGCCAAAAGCCCCCTTTTCAAGCTTAAATATTAGCCAAGTATCAAAGATAAACATCCAAGTCATTTACCACCAAGAAAAGTCTTGCCTTCATTTTCTTACTCTCTCCTCCAACATCAAACACCACCTCCATCCTCTAGCATCCAAGCTCGAAGTGAGTAAAAGCTCTAACTCTATCTTGATGTATTTTTGGTTTTATGATTGTTTTAGTTATGATTCATGCTCTTGAGATCAAAGTAGATGTTATCTTGCAAAATTTATTGATTTTGGGGATATTGATCATGGTCGGGTTGAGCTTGAAGCATGTTAAGGTTAGGGTTTTGTCATGATCAAGTTAGCTTAAGTCAAGTGATGGATTTGTATTGTTTTGTATATAATTTTGTAATATTTAGTCTTATTGATTATTATGATGATGTTTTTGGTGATTTGGAATGATTTCAAGTGAGGATTTATATGAACAGAAGAGAAGAAAGCAAAAACAGTGAGGGTTGGAAATGACAAAAAACAGGGGTGACTTTGAGACTGAACTGGTAATGATCGACCCATGAAAAAATTATTATTTTTAGTGGGTAGATCGATCAATATGTTAGCTTTAAAATGCCTTTTGAATTGCCTTAATCAGAGTTCTGGGGACATATTCATGGTTGTTTTACGAGAACTGCGCAGTTTAGACCAAAGCTGACACACTTGTGTTCTAGCGCCATTTTGGGAACCCTATTGTGGCGACCATGTTTTGTATTGTGAATGAAAGTTTTTTGGGACTTTTTAGTCTTTCCATATTGGGGTTTTAGGTATCCATTTGAGGTCGAGGGTGAGCATTATGAATTTTTGAAGTGAACTGACCTACTTTGGTGCAAATTGCGCTATTATTGCAATTTCTGTGCAGTGTAGACATGGAGGAAAGTTCTAAAAATTTTACTATAGATTTTCAATATTATTTTCGAATTTCCTATAGGATTTCATGAATTTTGGTAGAGTATTTGGATTTTGGTGATTTTTGATAGCATTTTGAGTCATTATGTAAAGAGCAATAATAAAGATTGAGTGACATTGATCATGCACTCATTTTGTGTATTTTGGTCCAAGTAAGTTCATTTAAGGGGGAAATGCATATTCATGGACTTTCATAGAGTTTTTATCTTGATTAATGGGAAGAAAGAAGATAAGTATACAATTTGGGAGCTTAATTATGAGTTCTGAAACAATTATGGATATTACAAAGAATGTACTAAGTTTAGGGAGTTTAATAGATTTCATTTGGATCAATAATCTATTTGGGATGAAAAACAGTATTTAATGGACTTGTGAATGAAATATGAAAAGTGGGGAGAATTTTTGACTTAAAAACCTTATTTATTAGACCAAGTTATTGCAGTTTATGCTATTTTGAACCAAGATATATCTCTCTTGGCCTCAAACCTTTATTACTTACTCAATTCAGAATGTATCAAATGTATTTATCAAGTCAATCTAGTGTACTAACTGTTATCTTGAACCAAGCTATACATCAGCGAGTCTTAAACATGTATCAGCAACCTATCTCAGAAAAGGCCAAAACCACTCTCCCATTTATCACCATCAAGGCCTTTTTCTTTGTAATCTCATTTATCTCATTGTGGTCTATTTTACTTTCGTTTACTTTATATCGGATTTAATTACTTTCATTAATTCAGTTTTGAAGTTATATTGAAATAACCAAGTTATGTATACCATTTAATTACTCAATTTCTATTACACATACTTTTACTTACTCAATTATGTGAGTAAGGATCCTTTACTGACTACACATACCTACAATGATATTTATGAAACAGAGCCAAGAACTAGTTATCGTTCCCATTTATGCATAAATGCTATCAAGTCAGAACGTATTTATCAAGTCAGGTGGCATTTTTTTAAAAACTCAAGGTACGTCCATTGCCTGTATCTTCAGAAAGTAGAACATGTTTCTCAAGTTACAACTCTTAATGAGTTTATCAATGACTAAGTTTATACAACAATTTTCCACTTAACTTGCAACCCCATTAGTTATCATCTATAGGGTGTCAGGCCATCATTTACCCACGTGGCTTCAGACCAACTCTTGATCGGCTTAGCAGGTTTACACCTTTGTATGACTCATATCATTGCAAGGGATTCACATCCAGATAATAATGAGCAATTCAGTTTCATATTAATTTGATTTTTATTATTATTACAAACTAAAGAATTGCAAAGGTGGGTACCTATCAGCAGTGTTTCTATGCTCATTTTACAATATAGAAATGCGTGTACTGATTAGCTCACATTTTTTAATTGTTTTCATATTTTCTATTTTAGGTGATGAAGTATCACATGTTTCTCCATTTAGCAAGCCCTTTTTAGAAGTCATTAGATGCTCACAGTGGATTCAGCATAGCATGAACGTTGGGTTCGATCTCAGGGTAAAGTTGGGTCTATATTCAATATACTTGTGTAGTGTAGAGTGCGAATTAGCACAATGATTAAGTCAATTGCATTGAAGTTGAACTATTATAGACTTTGTTCTTGGAGTATTTCAGTTTTATAAATATTGTGATTGTGAACATGAGTTACAAGATTAAATGGTTTCAGTGAGCCTTGTGCTTATCAAGATGGTGGCAGCGCTTTCCATCATTAAGTCTTCCATTGCAATTTTCCGTAAATCATGTCATTAGCATTTTGGGGGCGTTAAACATCAAGTCTCATTATCCTCAATGGCCATATTGGATTCTACATCAACGGCTACTGTCATGACGAAAGTTGTAGATACCAACTCTCAGGACATTTAGCAGCCAAGCTCAGATTTCTAACACCGACCACCGTCTCAACGAAAATTGATGGTCGCCGTGTTTCAGGACCCTCAACGCTCAGGCTTGGATTCTACATTATTAGCCACTGTCATGGTGGAAGTTACTAGACATTAAGTCCTAGGACCTTCAACGACCAAGCTTGGATCAGTAACCATGCTTGGATCTCTAACATTATTCACCGTCACAATGAAAGTAGGCTGGTGCCAAGTCTCCCTCAGCGGCTAGACTTGGATTCTACATCACCGCAGACTGACAGGCAATTACAAGTAGCAACCATTACTTTGACCTTTGTCATACACCGGCTAGGCCAAAGTGGGGGCTAACGGTACACACCTAAAAATGGCATTTTATTTTTAATACTCCGAGGACGAATTAATACCCTAGTTTGAGTTCTTAGGGGGCCCAGGAGGGTTATGGTCTAGAAAAAAAATAAGTCCATTAAAAAGTAAAGCAGTCCACAGGCGAGATTGGCCCAGTCTCAAGGAGAACCCGATCGGGTTCCCCATGGAGAGAACTTAGCCTGGCTCTCAGTCAAATTGTACTTTTTGCTACTTTACCAAGACCTACTAGGCTAGTCAAATAAGGCCCACTAGGATTAGCTTTTTGCATCTGGAGTTCTAATTGGATTAATATCTTATTTAGAATTCTAGTTCCTTAAGTCAAATGGTTTAAATTAAGCCTAATGAGAGCAAAACTAATTCTCCTTTTCCTAGGCTGATTCACATAAGCTCCTCAACCACTATATAAAAGGAGCTGACCCTTTGGTTTGGGAAGAACAGAAAACCATTAGACAGATATATTACCACAAAGCCATTGAAAATCACAAATAAGGTGAGAGGAAATGTAGAGGAAAGTTTTAGGATTCCTTTTCTAGGAGAAGGGGTTGGAGTTTAGTGAATGAAATCAGTCATCGGTTTAAGAGACTGGCACCTTGTTCGGTTCCTAAGACTTAGATGGGCTATCATGAGGGTGCGTTTTACAATCTTCTTCCTTTTCTGTTTAGTCTTTTTCAATTTAGTTGATTGCCGTTTGGTAAAGACGTAACCCCTATTTTGTCTCATCCTCTCCCGCTGTAGTAATTGGAATGTTTTATTGTTTTACTTTCTTTTAGTGAACATTATGCTTCGATTTAATATGCATAAGTGATTTTAATCTGCTATATGATTACGTGTGAATACACTATAAAAGATAATGCATCCTCCCACTTTTGTATCACCACACTTAATTAAAGTGTGGAGAGAAAAATGATAAGATTTAGTAGTTTTTTCGATTCCACATTTATTAAGTATGGGTAAATTATGAACATATTCCAATTCTTAGTAAGTGTGGGGAATTTAAATAGCATTTATAATTACTTTTTATTATACTAATGAGATAAATTATAAAAAATATTTCAATAATTATATATATATATATATATATATATATATATATTAGCCCATTCAGAAATTAAAAAACCTTTCAATTGCGCATATCTTAGCTTTTACCCCCCGTAGCTCCCCTCCCCTCAAAAGCAAGCAGACGACTTTCTATTGAATTCTCACGCTGACATTGAACCCCTAGAACTGAAGCCTTTGCAAGGCCATTCAAACCATATATAACCACTACAAGATGAGGAGAACATGATCGTCGACAGAGAAGCGGGCCACGATAGAGGCAGAAAAGTTGGGCAAGTACGAAACAACATCAATAGATGGCGTGAGTTGTAGAATCTGGGCATCGAATCCTCAACAATTTCCCGTGAAGAAGCATCAAATCGAAGACTCTAGGGAGCGAGTTGAATAAGCAATATGGAGTAACAATGCCAATATCCATGGCGAGGCCGACTATTGCTGATTTAAAGAGGACGCGAGATTTGGAGAAGGTATGTATACCCTAATTATGCTACAAACTTTTGGGGTGGTTTTGCCAAAACCACAAATCTGTTGTTGATTGATATGGGTTTGAATTGATAGTTCATAGTTGATTCTGGTCTTTATGAAAGTGATGAGGAGGCTACAAAGAGATAAGACGTTATGGCTCGACTGCGACAGGTAACCTTTAGTTAAGAGTTGGATTCTTGTTGACTTAATTAGGGTTGATTTTGATTGGTAGAATTTGATTTCTCAATTATATAAGATCAAAAATTGACTAATCATTGTCATGGCAGCGCATTGAAGACTCTGGGCAGCGAGTTGAATAATTTGAAGTTGGGAAGTGATCCGTATACGTCATAATAGCAAGGTAAGCCGACCTCAACTATCAATCTGAATTCACTCAACTTATGGAAAATCAGAAGAGTTCACTGAAAGCTACTAGTTGCTCTACTATAATGCAGACCATAACCAAGGGGTTGTTCAAGTGCTGGTTGTGGGTGTTGCTAGATAAGAATCAAAGGCACATTTGAGGATATCAAGTGTTCAAAAAGACCAACTACAAACTGGAGATTAGTCAATTCTAATGTAAGTTCTCAATCCCCCTATTTTTCGATTTCTTGAATAATATAGACCAATTTTACCAGATTGTGATATGAATCTTGTTGTGATGTTGCCGCTATGTAATTGTTTCTGGACACCCAATTCAACGGCCATCTCTGGTTAGGGTTCAACCCCCTTTCCCTCTCTGCTCGCTCACTTTGAAAGATGTCATTGGTTTGGCCTTGTCAATAGAATTTTTCTCATCTTTACTCAAGTTCTCGCGGATAGGCACCCTTAGTTTAATCTCCCCCCCCCCCTGTCTTCATGTTGATTATGTTGTACTTCGATGCTCTGGGCATGATTGTTATAGGCTGACTACAAACTTTCTTATTAAACTTGAGGCAGGGTTTGTTGAGATGCAAAGTTGCTAATAGGTTTAATTTTTGTGGTGAAAAATTATTATACGCTTAGTTGGATTTTGGGCGGACTATTCATACCTGAATTTGCTAAGTTGATTTTAGGGGCCTATAATTATTTTGGTTGCTCAATTCAATTACTTGTGTTTTGAACAAAGCTCCTACGAAAGTAGTAATGAGTGAACGTGGAACAATTGCTCTACTCAAACCCCCTCCCCCAAATATCCCCGAGAAAAATCAGAGTAATAGTTTTCGAATTCTAGCAATAATTCCTAATTCACTTTTGGTGACTTTTTGCTAAAATGAAACCGCAAATGAAGTTCTTCTTCTAGGAGCCCCCGGGGGGAGGTGGTTATCTTCCTTTTCCTTTTTTCAATCAATTAGCTTTAGTGGTTGGTGTATCCAGCGATTTAAGAGAACAACTAACGGATGTAAATTATAAGTTGATCATGTATTGAGGATCACGTGTCTGGGAGAATCTGCGGAATTGTGATCCATTATGTGAAGATGACTCATATATCTTCATAAGTTTGAAAATTAAGGTCCAACTATAACATTTTCATCAATTAGGGAATGCTTTCCCTTATTGTCCAGGTTTAGGTAGAGATGAGAAATTCATAACTAATTCATGAGGGCTAATGACTTCTGTTGTGAGATCATGTGTTTGTTCCTAAGAACCATAGAAACTGAAACAAGGAGTTGGCTGGTACTTAATGCATATGACAGGAGCATGAGGGAGTTGCCATAGCTCAACAACCACCGTGAAGATGGGTATTGAATGGGTGCTCAAGGAGAAATTTGGTGATTCAGTTAGTGATGTTCAACAAGTTAATGCTGAGCAACTAAATGAAACAACTGTTCAGGTAGGTGCTTATAGATGTACTCACATAGGTCTTATATATTGTTAGTTGAACTCGTTTGTGGTTCTATTCTTAATTCAACTTTGTTATGGTTCTATAGTTGGTTGAACTCTAATGTGCGTCTTTAAACTTGATTCTGCTCAGTCTGTGCCTTAGTTAATCTCTTTGGTTATCTTTTCTAATAATTCATTTTTTTTGGTGTTTCAATTGTCTAACAGGTTGCGTTTCTGAAGCTAACATCTCTCTGTGAAGAAAACGAAGATGGAGATTTTTTTTTATATATTCTCGGACGCTAGGCATGTTTTCAAAGTATAGTTTGAGGTAGTATATAGAGCAATAAAATGTTCAATCAGCTATCTACAACAAAAAAGATTAGCAGGATGGATTCAAAAGAATGCTAGAATATTTAGTTTTGATTACCTTAGTCTTTGTTGTTGTGCCTACAATTAAAGTTTTTTAGGCACTTATGTGCAAATAATTAAATGGATGTTTGATCTATTTTAATTTGTTAATTTGTTAATTTTATTCATTTATGTAGGGTGATGCGTGCTGGTAATTAGTATAAAATTTGTTAATTATAAAAAGAACAATTGTATACAACTGTTCTATTTTTACCTTAATAAGTTTTATATTAATTACCAGCATTATTTTTTTAAAAACTAGAACAACACTAGTAACACTTTTTAAGTGTGGAGAAAGTTATGACTTCTTGTATCTTTCAAAGTCGGCATAGTGTGAAATAGCCACACATAAATTGTGGGTAATTAGTACTTACTCCGCATTTATAAGTGTAAGAAATATAGTTCTACCTGCATTTTCATTAAGTGTGGAGAACATTTCCACACACTTAACTTCCCAACATTTAGCCTAAGTGTGGGTAACTGCTATTCCAATACATATAAGTGTGGTTATTAGCAAAATTAAATGTGGAGGGAAGCAACCTTTTTTGTAGTGATACAATTAAGTTTTGATTTTCTGTATTGACTAGTAGAGATCGTCAGTGAAAATGGACAACAATGAGATGCATCCCATTACATCACCGTACCATCGCTCCCAAATCTAGATCCTTGGCTTGAGATCAAAAAGTCAATATGATCCTTGTACTAATGATTGCTTGGGGCCCTTTCGAAAAGCTTTTTTGAAGCAAAATCATTTTGTTCCTTCAGTTATCCCTCTCGGTGTGATCTTCGAAAAGTGATACAGTTTATAAGTTTTTTCTAAAACTCACTGGTGTCTCTATTAGTTAAAGTTTAATATTTTTTTAGTTCTTTCATTTATTTCATTTTTTTCCTACACTTTTGGAATTGGGTGGATACGCTCGGACCTTGACAGTAGGACCTGTCCGGACCAGAATACAGTTTCAGGGCTTATCACACCTATACACTGAATTTTGGGTTAGTTAAGCCTACTAGCATAGTCCAAGCTAGAAAACTGGACCTGGCTCTAGCCCAGGAACATGACAAGGTTCCTAGGCCAGGCCTTATGTGCAGTTTCCCAAGACTCTGCAGCCTAATTTTGACTACTGTCTTGTAAAAGCAATATAAAATTTAAATAGGCTTCTAAAAAAATAGAGTACGTAGCTAACAAATCCCACCATTCGTGAGGGTTGCACCCTAGGGGTGGATCATGGGCAGAGCCATGTGAGCCCAAGGGGTGTCACCTGACACCCCTTGGTTTTTTGCAGTGGGGAATTTATGAGAAAATAAAAACCAATTAATATATATAAATTAATTTCACATACCATTAGAATGTGTAGCATAGTTGAGTGGTGTCCTAACCTCCCAGTGCTTAAATCCCTTTTCCTCTTTGATCAAGTGTTCAAATCTCAAATGCAGCAATCATTTGTTGTTTTTACTTTTCAAAATTTTTTGGCTACTTAACAAGTTCACCTCATTTTTAGAGCCTTCCTTGGAGTATTTAATTTAGTAGTTCAAGTTACATTGGTGTCTGCTAATTATTCCTAAAGCTACAGCTACACCATTACACCATCTAATGCTCACAAGTCAAGACTTTTTTAATTTTTTTTTATTATTTTCCATTGTCTCTAATATAGCATGGGCTTAATGAATCATTGCATTAATGAATTGGTTCTAAAATATAAAATTTTGAGAAATCAGATTTGAATTATGTTGGTCGAATTTACTAATAAATTTCGGCATATAGATATAAGAATTTGACAAATAAGAGTACAATTTTGTAACACCCCCAGCCCCTAAGGCCGAAAGCGTTACGTTTTCCTAACTTCTTACTTAAATTTTGGGACGAAACGGACAGAACTTCCCCTGAAAACTGAATGTTCCCAAGCTAAACACCTTACAATAAGTCCCTGTAAACCAACGTAAGCATAAACATTTAAAACATAACTCAACGGCCACACGCCGGAGTTCATAACTCGACGAGCCACCCGCTCGGAGTACACCAAACATAATAGTTCATTAATACAGAAACAGTAAAAGATACAGCTCAACGGTTCACACAACCGGAGTATGGGGTTTACATCCCAAAACATAACCAATTTCAACCAAAAGACATCTAACTGACCAGATGGTTAGCTCATATGGCCATACAGAGCAACTCATAACCAATATGTATTACATGAACTTAGAATACTGTTTACAAACGTTTACAAACTAAAAAGGGCATTACATGACTCCTTAAAGACATAAATAGGCACAAGTGGCACTTTGCAAGCAATGAAGCTAAGCACATAACGTTCTTTCTCATAAACATAACTCATAATATCCACTTAATGAACAACTATAATAATAGGCTACATGTCACAGATTGTATACACTTAAACATGATAGATTCTCAGT
>JACYFF010031955.1:60122753-60145534 GCA_017589665.1 Selenicereus undatus
GGGGGGGGGGGGGAGTTGTAGACCCACCGAGAATGGGGCCATTTGATGGGCAATCTTTCATCACACACTCACATTAATTTTGATGGACAGGTGTTGTGGACAACATATGGAACACACTACAATGAGGAGTACTTTGCAAACCCAGAGAGATTTGATCCACAGAGATTTGAAGAGGGCATGACAATCCCACCTTACGTGTATGTTCCCTTCGGAGGAGGCCCAAGGATTTGTGCAGGCTACCACTTGGCGAAGCTTAATATTCTCATTTTTGTGCATTTCGCTGTCACCACTTTTAACTGGTCCCTGCTTCATCCTGATGAGCCTGTTGTTATGGACCCTCTTCCTTTCCCTTCCCTTGGGATGCCGATGAAAGTCTCTCCCAAAGATGTTGTGTAGCTTATACTTGTTAGAAGTAGGTTATGTATATTATTTACTATTGAGTTTAATTTTTTGACAAATGAGGACAACTAGGATTTTATAGATGAAAGCAAAATACCTCTCTAAACTTTATCTGTTCCGTTTCTGTATAGTAGGTACTTTATGATTTTTAAATATAAAATAAATTGGAACCAGTCTCTCTATAATTTTGTAATTCAAGGTAACAATACCACATCAGAACCCTCTACACCCAGCCTAGTGGCAAAATTTTTGACGTATTGGATTTGGATTTTGAGTTAGTAATATTTATTTCACAGGAATATAGAAGTTCTTAATTTTTTTTAAAAAAAAAGGAATGTACGAGTTCAAAACTTGTAAATAATTAATTTTCCACCCATCCCAATTCACTAATATAGCGAAAGGTTATTGTGCTCATTCAATATTATTCATTGAACTCTACGCCAATTTTCTCTTAATCTATATCCAAATTTCATAAGTGTTGTTTTACCATTTTTGGTGCAAAGTCTAATAATGAAATTTCATTTTGAACGAAAAGAGAGAATTAGAACTATTTTTTCAATAAAATTTTTGTAATAACTAAATAAATCTCAATCACCGTAATCGTGAAACCAATGTAATATCTTATTAAATATTGCTATCAACTACAAACTTTGAAATATACCGAAATTCCGTTAAGTAATATCTTATTAAATATTGCCATCAGCTACAAGCTTGTACATCTACCAGAACAACAATTAGAAATTAGAATTTCCTCAATTAGCTAGCTAAGTCATATCTCCCTTTCCAAAAAGAAAAAAAAAAAAAAAGGTCCTCACATAATAACATTTAGAATGGATCAATTGGGCCGAGCTCCGTTCACCAACTTTTGTAAATTCAGGTCCCATTTAGTAGAAAGTTGAGGTGACGGGCCCCCACAAAAAAATTTTAGATTCATGGCCGAATTTTAGATTTGGTTCCATTTGACCTTTGGTCATAGTGTTGAGTAATTCATCAAATGTCCTTTAGTTATTAATTGTGTGTATGGACAAAATTACCCTTATTGACACAGCTCAACAACATCAATTTGACAAAAATGCTCTTTCTCTGATTTCCACTCAGGCAAAGTTTCGTTTAACCATTGATGAGATAATTGATTGGACGTACAAAAAAAGGGCCATAGAAGGTGTAAGAGATACCAAGGGGGAAGAGGGGTAGAGGAGGAGGAGAGGTAAAAAGAGAAAGAGAAACTTTTGAGGCTTACCAAAGAAGCTACATTGCCCTAACCGAGTAGAATTTGAAGAGGTTCAGCAGCACACTATGTGATATTGTGTGTGTGTGTGTGTGTGTGTGTGTGTGAGAGAGAGAGAGAGAGAGAGAGAGAGAGAGAGAGACAGAGACAGAGAGAGCAAATTGTGAAGTTAATGAACGAGCCTTCATCGCTTCAATTAGGCGGAGCTGCAAACAGCGAGCGACATCACTGTTACTGATGGAGGAGGCTTACGTTAGTGCAATCATATGAAGGTTAGTCATCAATTTTTCCTTGTTTGTGCATTGCTAGAACTTGAAAGCGTTAGTTGTTGATACTAAGGAAAGGAATCTTAATGTGCATATTTCTTATTGTTTGTACAATGCTAAGGAATTTTGGATGTAGGTTAGCTATTAAAATATTATCATCTCTTTGGTTTGCCTACCTACTTAAGAATTATTTATTTAGGCTATTAATTATGCATAACTCCTAAATAAGTTTACATAGATATTGTTATAGCAAAAAAAGAAGTCAAAATGGGAAGAAGGATAAATAGAAAGCCTAACATAGGATGTTGTTAGGCAAAAATTTGGGTTTCACTTGCTAGGATTAGTATTCGAGTAACTAATTTAGTGGATGTGAAATGTAGGATGACAAACAAATCGAAAAAAATAATATATGATCAAATACAAAATAGGAAACAAAATTTTAACGTGGAAAAGCCAAACGAAAATAAACACAGGGGTGATGAGCATATCAGATCCACTAATTGAGAAAGAGTACATCATATAGACGATCTCAACATAAGAGATCAACCAAAGAGAGATAGCAAATCAGACTAACTCTCAAAATTACCAAACTCTCCACTAACCTGCGGTGGTATAGTTCTTAAATTTTGGCATAAAATGGCCTCTCCATGGATATGCCCAAGGGGCCTAAATAGTCACACAAAATGTTTGCGGTTGCCCCAAATGAGGTCAAATAACCTAGTTGATGGAGATCCCTCAATGCCCCTTGATTTAAAGAAGCAAATCAAGCTAGGTAATTTCATTTTGCTACCTAAAGGATGAATAAATCATCCTTATTTTGTTTAAGACCTAAAACAACAGGTCATGGTTTGCTTCTAGTAGCAAACCTGGTTTTTAAGAGGATAATTAATTAAACCTATTTAAGGTTTAAGTCCAATAATTTGCATTAGGATTCAAGTTCACGAAGACAGCTTTCCAGAAAATCAAGTTTCATCCCATTTGGACTTCATTTACCCTCTCAAATAAGCCAATAAAACCAAGATATATAAATTGCCAGTTCGACCAAAATATGCCCGGTTTTGGGTATGTGATTCTTATGCTTAATCGTGGTTTAAGTCTTGGATTTTAACCTTTTTGGATTCCCCAAGATGTATACTTTCAGGTCCAACCATTGAATTCCAATCATACCCAAAGGAACCAAGGAGATGAAGTCATTTTGTCAAACCTGCCAATTTTGGTCCAAAACTGCACGGTTAGTTGTTTTAGTGGAGTTAAGCTACTTAAACATGGTTTAACCTTGATTTGTTTATTGGGCGGGTTTGTACACACCCTATGGTTTCACCCCATGGCCGGAAAACAAAATCATGCTCACTTTTGGTTGGGTTTCTAGAAGTTAGAAAACCGGCTAGAAAACTGCCAAAAATCGGTTCAACAGCACAGTTGGAGTTTTCCTTGTCCAAAGCATTTCCTCCCTTCCAATGCTGAGTGGCACACGTCCCAAGGCTCTCTAGAAGGCCAATGATCAGCTGCAAAATGTGTCTCTTGAAAAGAATGTCCAATGGCAAGCAAAGGCAAAAAAGGATGTTCTTGAAGCTCATTGGTTAGCCAAAAAGGAGAAATCACTTTACAGCTAACCAATCACATTTCTGTGCTAGATAAGCTGATTGTATTAGTTCTAAATAAGCATGGTTATATTGTAAACATCTTGTATTAGCTTTATTTAATGTTTTGAATGTAATTTGTTTAAGTTAAAATTAGGTTAGTACACAGTTAGCACTAACCGTGTGAATTAGCTTAAGTTAATACCTTTCCTCAATTGGAGGGTAAGGTCTAGGTGTGTGTTAGCTAGCTAGCTTGCTTTCTTAACTTGTATTTAAGCATATGCACCCCCATATGTAAGACATGTCAACCAGATTTGAATCAAACACAAGTTGAGAGCATTTGTTGCTTTCGTGCTTTTGCACACTCAAATGCTAACCTTGCTTATCCTTAACTAGGCCGGTTATGGTGGTGTTCAGGTGCAGTCTTAAACTTGTTTAAGTGGTGTTTCTGTATCTTAATGAAGCTTAGAGGCCCTAAACTTTACTTTGGTGGTGTTTCTGTATCCAAACAAGCGTTTAGCCCTATCCATCTGCCTTGATAATCCTCAAGGGTTTCAAAGTGAACATTGCTAGTTTTCCGCTTGCAAGCCATGTATTACTGATTTCTAGCCTGAGTTTTCATTGAATCCTTTGAAGATACATCAAGTTCCTTTTCTTTTCTCATTTAGAATCCTTTGATTCCAAATCCCATCCCATCTCACGTGTTTGCTTCCTCACAACCAGCCTATTACGTACCACTTTTCTTGGTTTTTCCTTCATTGTATTCTCTCTTGGTTTCAAGCTTTTGCTCTTGAATTGAGTTTTAGCTTGGACCCTTGAGACATACATGGTATCAGAGAAGGTTTCATCTTGGCCTGAAACCAACCCCCACACGCCCCAAAGCCACTCAAACACATTCCTAAACACAAACCACAAAACCTGCTGTTTTCAGCCGTGCCAGGCACAAAAGTAGCACGGGCACCCCGTGCCATCAAGCACGACCATGCCACCCCTATTCTGTGTTATTTCACTTCCTTAAGCGACCTAGTTCAAGCATGAGTGCTATAAGCCTGACCTTGGAAGAAAGATTTGATGCACTAATGAGATAGCATGAGTTGCTATTTGAAGAAAGCCTAGTCCCTCCAAGTAAACCTAACCTTGCCCCTACGAACATTAAAAGGTGTTCTAAGTGTCAAGGTCTTGGTCACACACCCTCGGATAGCCCCAACAAGGAAATAATCACCTTGGCCGAATGGGAGACAGTAGTGGAGGAAGAAAATGAGGAGAAAACTGAAGATGAACATAATCATAAACTTGAGGAAACTCAAGAGAAGGTCGTGGAAGAGGCTAGAGAAGAAGAACCCTTGGTCTTGAGAAGAGTTCCAAGCCAAACAAAGGGAGTGAAAGATGAACCAGCAAACCTTTCCCCCACTCCACCCATATCCCAAACACTCAAACAAACCTTCGGTCAATTCATTCCAGAACCATTATTAGAAGCTCCTAATTCTGAATTAAGAGCATTTGAACAAGTGGTTCAAAGCAAGTCTGAAGCGTTTGCCACAAACACACTTCCAACAAGTAAGGGGAAAGAAAAGTAAAGAGTCTCTAAGTTCAAGAGAGACTTGTTTTCATGGCTGACTTTATTTCAGGAAGAATTGAAGAAAGAAGAGGAGGTATTTACCTTATCTGATTTCTGGACAAATCTTTCTTAACAAGAGGAGGATGATAGAGATCCCTCAATCACCCTTGATTTAAAGAAGCAAATCAAGCTAGGTAATTTCATTTTGCTACCTAAAGGATGAATAAATTATCCTTTTTTTGTTTAGGACCTAAAACAGCAGGTCATGGTTTGCTTCCAGCAGCAAACCCAGTTGTTGAGAGCTTAATTACTTAAACCTCTTTAAGGTTTAAGTCCAATAGTTTGCATTAGGATTGAAGTTCTAGAATTCAGATTTCAAGAAAATAAGGTTTCATCCAATGTGGACTTCATTTACCCTCTCAAATGAGCCAATAAAACCAAGATATATAAATTGCCAGTTTGACCAGAATATACCCGGTTTTGGGTATGTGATTTCTTAAGCTTAATCGTGGTTGAAGTCTTGGATTTTTACCTTTTTGGAATCACCATGATGTCTACTTTCGGGTCCAAGCATTCAATTCCAACCATATGAAAAGGAACCAAAGAGATCAAGTCTTTTTGTCAAACCTGCCAGTTTTAGTCAAAAATTGCACGGCTAAATGTTTTAGTAGAGTTAACCTACTTAAACATGGTTTAACCTTGATTGTTTGTTGGGGGGGGTTTACACACTCTAAGGTTTTACCCCATGGCCTGAAAGCAAAATCATGCTCACTTTTGTTTGGGTTTACAAAAGTTAGAAAATCGGCCAGACAACAGCCAAGAACCGGTTCAGCAGCACAGTTGGAGTTTTCCTTCTCCAAACGGTTTCCACCCTTACAATGCTGAGTGGCACACATCCCAAGGCTTTATAGAAGGCCAATGATCAGTTACAAAAAGAGTTTCTCTTGAAAACAACGTCCAATGGCAAGCAAAGGTAGCAAAGGATCTTCTTGAAGCTCATTGGTTAGCCAAAAAGGAGAAATAAGTGCACGACTGGGCAATCACATTTCTTTGCTAGATAAGCTGATTGTATTAGGACTAAATAAGCATGGTTATGTTGTAAACATCTTGTATTAGCTTTATTTAATGTTTTGAATGTAATTTGTTTATGTTAAAACTAGGTTAGTACACGATTAGCACTAACCGTGTGGATTAGCTTAAGTTGATACCTTTCCTCACTAGCAAGGTAAGGTCTAGGTGTGTGTTAGCTAGCTAGCTTGCTTGCTTGACTTGTATTTAAGCATATGCATGCCCATATGTACGAGATATCAACCAGATTTTAATCAAACACAAGTTGAGAGCATTTGTTGCTTTCGTGCTTTTGCACACTCAAACACTAAACTTGCTTATCCTTAACTAGGCAGGTCAAGGTGGTGTTCAAGTGCAGTCTTAAGGTTGTTTAAGTGGTGTTTCTGTATCTTAATCAAGTTTAGTGGCCCTAAACTTAATTTTGGTGGTGTTTCTGTATCCAAACAGGGGTTTAGCTCTATCCAACTACCTTGATAATCCTCACGGGTTTCAAGTGAACTTTGCTAGTTTTTCGTTTGCAAGCCATGTATTACTGATTTCTAGCTTGAGTTTTCATTGAATCCTTTGAAGATACATCAAGTTCCTTTTCTTTTCTCATTTAGAATCCTTTGATTCCAAATCCAATCCCACCTCACGTGTTTGCTGCCTCACAACCAGCCTATTACGTACCACTTTCCTTAGTTTTTCTTTGATTGTATTCTCTCTTGGCTTTAAGCTTTTGCTCTTGAATTGAGTTTTAGGTTTCATCTTGGCCTGAAACCAACCTCTAAAGCCCCAAAGCCACCCAAACACATTCCCAAACACAAACCACAAAACCAGCTGTTTTCAACTATGCCAGGCACAAAAGAAGTACGGGCACCCCGTTCCATCAAGCATGACCGTGCCACTCCTATTTTGTGTTGTATCACTTCCTTAAGCCACCTAGTTCAAGCATGAGTACTACAAGTAAACCTAATGAGACAGCGTGAGTTGCTATTTGAAGAAAGCCCAGTCCCTCCAAGTAAACCTAGCCTTGCCCCTACGAACATTAAAAGGTGTTCTAAGTGTCAAGGTCTTGGTCACACACCCTCGGACCGCCCCAACAAGGAAATAATCACCTTGGCCGAATGGGAGGCAGCAGTAGAGGAAGAAAATGAGGAGAAAAATGAAGATGAACGTGATCACAAACTTGAGGAAACTCAAGAGAAGGTCGTGGAAGAGGCTTGAGAAGAAGAAATCTTGGTTTTGAGAAGAGTTCCAAGCCAACCAAAGGGAGTGAAAGATGAACCACCAAACCTTCCCCCCACTCCACCCATATCCCAAACACTCAAACAAACCTTCTGTCAATTCATTCCAGAACCATTACTAGAAGCTCCTAATTCTAAATTAAGAGCATTAGAAGAAGTGGTTCAAAGCAAGTCCGAAGAGTCCCCTACAAACACACTTCCAATCAACAAGGTGAAAGAAAAGAAAAGAGTCTCTAAGTTCATGAGAGACTTGTTTTCATGGCTAATTTTATTTCATCGAGAATTGAAGCAAGAAGAGGAGGTAATTACCTAATCGGATTTGTGGACAAATCCTTTTTAACAAGGGGAGGATGATGGAGATCCCTCCATGCCCCTTGATTTAAAGAAGCAAATCAAACTAGGTAATTTCATTTTGCTACCTAAAGGATGAATAAATCATCCTTATTTCGTTTAAGACCTAAAACAACGGGTCATGGTTTGCATTAGGATTAGGATTCAAGTTCACGAAGTCATCTTTCGAAAAAATCAAGTTTCATCCCATTTGGACTTCATTTAGCATCTCAAATCAGCCAATAAAACCAAGATATATAAACTGCAAGTTCGACCAAAATATACCCAGTTTTGGGTATGTGATTTCTTAAGCTTAATGGTGGTTTAAGTCTTGAATTTTTACCTTTTTGGATCCCCAAGATGTCTAATTTTAGGTCCAAACATTGAATTCTAATCATACCAAAAGGAACAAAAGAGATCAAGTCATTTTGGCAAACCTGTCAATTTTGGACTAAGACTGCACAGTCAAATGTTTTAGTATAGTTAACTTACTTAAACTTGGTTTAACCTTGATTTCTTTATTGGGTGGGTTTGTACACACCCTAAGGTTTCACCCCATGGCCTGAAAACAAAATCATGCTCACTTTTGGTTGGGTTTATAGAAGTTAGAAAACCGGCCAGAAAACTGCCAAAAACCGGTTCAGCAGCACAGTTGGAGTTTTCCATGTCCAAAGGGGTTCCTCCCTTCCAATGCTGAGTGGCACATGTCCCAAGGGACTCTAGATGGCCAATGATCAACGGAAAAAGGAGATTCTCCTAAAAACAACGTCCAATGGCAAGTAAAGGCAGCAAAGGATCTTCTTGAAGCTCATTGGTTAGCCAAAAATGAGAAATCAGTTTACGGCTAGCCAATCACATTTCTTTGCTAGATAAGCTTATTGCATTAGTTCTAAATAAGCATGGTTACATTGTAAATGTCTTGTATTAGCCTTATTTAATGTTTTGAATGTAATTTATTTAAGTTTAAACTAGGTTAGTACACGGGTAGCACTAACCGTGTGGATTAGCTTAACTTAATACCTTTCCTCACTAGGAGGGTAAGGTCTAGGTGTGTGTTAACTAGCTTGCTTGCTTGCTTGACTTGTATTTAGACATATGCATGCCCATATGTAAGGGATATCAACCAGATTTGAATCAAACGCAAGTTGAGAGCATTTGTTGCTTTCGTGCTTTTGCACACAGAAACACTAAACTTGCTTATCCTTAACTAGGTTAGTTATTGTGGTGTTCAGGTGTCGTTTTAAACTTGTTTAAGTAGTGTTTCTGTATCTTAATCAAGTTTAGGGGCCCTAAACTTTAGTTTGGTGGTGTTTCCATATCCAAACAAGGGTTTAGCTCTATCCATCTACCTTGATAATCCTCATGGGTTTCAAGTGAACTTTGCAAGTTTTCCGTTTGCAAGCCATGTAGTACTGATTTCTAGCTTGAGTTTTCATTGAATCCTTTTAAGATACATCAAGTTCCTTTTCTTTTCTCATTTAGAATCCTTTGATTCTAAATCCCATCTCACCTCACGTGTTTGCTACCTCACAACCAGCCTATTACGTACCCCTTTCCTTGGTTTTTCCTTCATTGGATTCTCTCTTGGTTTTAAGCTTTTGCTCTTGAATTGAGTTTTAGGTTGGACCCTTTTGACATACCTCAACTTTGGTATCAGAGCAGATTTCATCTTGGCCTGAAACCAACCTCCACACGCCCCGAAGCCACCCAAATACACATCCCAAACACAAACCACAAAACCGACTGTTTTCAGCCGTTCCAGGCAGAAAAGTAGCACGGGCAACCCGTGCCATCAAGCACAACCATGCCACCCCTATTCGGTGTTATTTCACTTCCTTAAAACACCTAGTTCAAGCATGAGTGCTACAAGCATGACCTTGGAAGAAAGATTTGATGCACTAATGAGACAACATGAGTTGCTATTTGAAGAAAGCCTAGTCCCATCAAGTAATCCTAACCCTGCCCCTATGAACATTAAAAGGTGTTCTAAGTGTCAAGGTCTTTGTCACACACCCTTGGATCGCCCCGACCAGGAAATAATCACCTTGGTCGAATGGGAGGCAGTAGTGGAGGAAGAAAATGAGGAGAAAAATGAAGATGAACATGATCATAAACTTGAGGAAACTCAAGAGAATGTCGTGGAAGAGGATAGAGAAGACGAACTCTTGGTTTTGAGAAGAGTTCTAAGCCAACCAAAGGGGGTGAAAGACGAACCACCAAACCTTTCCTGCACTCCACCCATATCCTAAACACTCAAACAAACCTTATGTCAATTCATTCAAGAACCATTACTGGAAGCTCCTAATTCTGAATTAAGAGTATTTGAAGAAGTGGTTCAAAGTAAGTGCAAAGAGTCCCCTACAAATACACTTCCAACCAACAAGGTGAAAGAAAAGAAAAGAGTCTCTAAGTTCAAAAGAGACTTGTTTTCATGGCCTATTTTATTTCACTGAGAATTGAAGCAAGAAGAGGCAGTAATTACCTAATCGGATTTGTGGACAAATCTTTTTTAACAACGAGGGGATAATGGAGATCCCTCAATGCCCCTTTATTTAAAGAAGCAAATCAAGCTAGATAATTTCATTTTGTTACCTAAAGGATGAAAACATCATCCTTATTTTGTTTAAGAATTAAAACAGCAAGTCATGGTTTGCTTCCAGCAGCAAACCTGGTTTTTGAGAGGTTAATTACTAATACGTCTTTAAGGTTTAAGTCCAATAGTTTGCATTAGGAGTGAAGGTCACAAAGTAAACTTTCCAAAAAATCAAGTTTCATCCCATTTGGACTTCATTTACCTTCTCAAATGAGCGAATAAAACCATGATATATAAACTGCCAGTTCGATCAAAATATACTCAGTTTTGGGTTTGTGATTTGTTAAGCTTAATGGTGGTTTAAGTCTTGCATTTTTACCTTATTAGAATCCCCAAGATGTCTACTTTTAGGTCCAAGCATTGAATTCCAATCATACCCAAAGGAAGCAAAGAGATCAAGTCATTTTGTCAAACCTGCCAGTTTTGGTCTAAAACTGCATGGTTAAACGCTTTAGTAGAGTTAACACCTACTTAAACATGGTTTAACCTTGATTTATTTATTGGGTGGGTTTGTGCACACCCTAAGGTTTCACCCCATGGCCCGAAAACAAAATCATGCTCACTTTTGGTTGGGTTTACAAAAGTTAGAAAATCGTCTAGAAAACTGCCAAGAACAAGTTCAGTAGCACGGTTCGAGTTTACCTTGTCCAAAGGGTTTCCTCCCTTCCAATGCTGAGTGGAACACGTCCCAAGGCTCTCTAGATGGAAAATGATCAGCTACAAAAAGAGATTTTCCTAAAAACAACGTCCAATGGCAAGCAAAGGCAGCAAAGGATCTTCTTGAAGCTCATTGGTTACCCAAAAACGAGAAATCAGTTTACGGCTGGCCAATCACATTTCTTTGCTAGATAAGCTGATTGCATTAGTTCTAACTAAGCATGGTTACGTTGTAAACGTCTTGTACTAGCTTTATTTAATATTTTGAATGTAATTTGTTTAAGTTAAAACTAGGTTAGTACACGGTTAGCACTAACCGTGTGGATTAGCTTAAGTTAATACCTTTCCTCACTAGGAGGGTAAGGTCTAGGTGTGTGTTAGCTAGCTTGCTTGCTTGCTTCACTTGTATTTAGGCATATACACGCCCATATGTAAGGGATATCAACCAGATTTGAATCAAACGCAAGTTGAGAGCATTTGTTGCTTTCGTTCTTTTGCACACAGAAACACTAAACTTGCTTATCCTTAACTAGGTCAGTTATGGTGGTGTTCAGGTGTAGTCTTAAACTTCTTTAAGTGGTGTTTATGTATCTGAATCATGTTTAGGGGCCCTAAACTTTAGTTTGGTGGTGTTTCCGTATCCAAACAAGGGTTTAGCTTTATCCATCTACCTTGATAATCCTCATGGGTTTCAAGTGAACTTTGTTAGTTTTCCGTTTGCAAGCTATGTATTACTGATTTCTAGCATGAGTTTTCGTTGAATCCTTTGAAGATACATCAAGTTCCTTTTCTTTTCTCATTTAGAATCCTTTGATTCTAAATCCAATCCCACTTCACGTGTTTGCTGCCTCACAACCAGCCTATTACGTACCCCTTTCCTTGGTTTTTCCTTGATTGTATTCTCTGTTGGTTTTAAGCTTTTGCTCTTGAATTGAGTTTAGGTTGGACCCTTTTGACATAAATCAACTTTGGTATCAGAGCAGCTTTCATCTTCGCCTGAAACAAACCCCCACACGCCCCAAAGCCACCCAAACACAAACCACAAAACCGGCTGTTTTCAGCTATGCCAGGCATAAAAGTAGCACGGGCAACCCATGCCATCAGGCACGACCGTGCCACCCCTATTCGGGGTTATTTCACTTCCTTAAGACACCTAGTTCACGCATGAGTGCTACAAGCACGACCGTGGAAGAAAGATTTGATGCACTAATGAGATAGCATGAGTTGCTATTTGAAGAAAGCCTAGTCCCTCCAAGTAAACCTAACCTTGCCCCTACGAACATTAAAAGGTGTTGTAAGTGTCAAGGTGTCAGTTAAACACCCTCGGACTGCCACAACAAGGAAATAATCACCTTGGCCCAATGGGAGACAGAAGTGGAGGAAGAAAATGAAGAGAAAACTGAAGATGAACGTGATCATAAACTTGAGGAAACTGAAGAGAAGGTCGTGGAAGAGGCTCGACAAGACGAACTCTTTGTTTTAAGAAGAGTTCCAAGCCAACCAAAGGGTGTGAAAGATGACCCACCAAACCTTTTCCCCACTCCACCCATATCCCTAACATTCAAACAAACCTTTTGTCAATTCATTCTAGAACCATTACTAGAAGCTCCTAATTCTAAATTAAGAGCATTTGAAGAAGCAGTTCAAAGTAAGTCCGAAGAGCCCCCTACAAGCACACTTGCAATCAGCAAGGTGAAAGAAAAGAAAAGAGTCTCTAATTTCAAGAGAGACTTGTTTTCATGGATGATTTTATTTCACCGAGAATTGAAGCAAGAAGAGGAGGTAATTACCTAATCAGATTTGTGGACAAATCTTTTTTAACAACGAGAGGATGATGGAGATCCCTCCGTTCCCTTGATTTAAAGAAGCAAATTAAGCTATGTAATTTCATTTTGCAACCTAAAGGATGAAAACATCATCCTTATTTTGTTTAAGAATTAAAACAGCCGGTCATAGTTTGCTTCCAGCAGGAAACCTAGTTTTTGAGAGGTTAATCACTAAAACGTCTTTAAGGTTCAAGTCCAATAGTTTGCATTAGGATTGAAGTTCACGAAGCCAAATTTCCAAATAATCAAGTTTCATCCCATTTGGACTTCATTTACCCTCTCAAATGATCTAGTAAAACCAAGATATATATAAACTGCCAGTTCGATCAAAATATACCTTGTTTTGGGTATGTGATTTCTTAGACTTAATGGTGGTTTAAGTCTAGGATTTTTACCTTCTTGGAATCCCCAAGATGTCTAGTTTCAGGTCCAAGCATTCAACTCCAATCATACCAAAAGGAAAGAAAGAGATCAAGTCATTTTGTAAAACCTGCTGGTTTTGGTCCAAAACTGCACGGTTAAATGTTTTAGTAGAGTTAACCTACTTAAACATGGTTTAACCTTGATTTATTTGTTGGGTGGGTTTGTACACACCCTAAGGTTTCACCCCATGGTATGAAAACAAAATCATGCTATCTTTTAGTTGGGTTTACAGAAGTTCGAAAACCGGCCAGAAAACTGCCAAGAACCGCTTCAGTAGCACGGTTGGAGTTTTCCTTGTCCAAAGGGTTTCCTCCCTTCCAATGCTGAGTGGCACATGTCCCAAGGCTCTCTGGATGGCCAATGATCAGCTACAAAAAGAGATTCTCTTGAAAACAACGTCCAAAGGCAAGCAAAGGCAGCAAAGCATCTTCTTGAAGCTCATTGGTTAGCCAAAAATGAGAAATCACTTTACAGCTGGCCAATCACATTTCTTTGCTAGATAAGCTGATTGCGTTAGTTCTCAATAAGCATGGTTATCTCGTAAATGTCTTGTATTATCTTTATTTGGTGTTTTGAATGTAATTTGTTTAAGTTAAAACTAGGTTAGTACACGGTTTCTACTAACCGTGTGGATTAGCTTAAGTTAATACCTTTCCTCACTAGGAGCGTAAGGTCTAGGCGTGTGTTAGCTAGCTAGCTTGCTTGCTTGACTTGTACTTAGGCATATGCACGCCCATATGTAAGGGATATCAACCAGATTTGAATCAAACACAAGTTGAGAGCATTTGTTGTTGTTGTGCTTTTGCTCACACAAACACTAAACTTGCTTATCCTTAACTAGGTCGGTAATGGTGGTGTTCAGGTGTAGTCTTAAACTTGTTTAAGTGGTGTTTCAGTATCTTATTCAAGTTTAGGGGCCCTAAACTTTAGTTTGGTGGTGTTTTCGTATCCAAACGAGGGTTTAGCTCTATCCATCTACCTTGATAATCCTCACGGGTTTCAAGTGAACCTTGCTAGTTTTCCGTTTGCAAGCCATGTATTACTGATTTTCAGCTTTAGTTTTTATTGAATCCTTCGAAGATAAATCAAGTTCCTTTTCTTTTCTCATTTAGAATCCTTTGAATCTAAATCCCATCCCACCTCATGTGTTTGCTGCCTCAATACCAGCCTATTATGTGCCACTTTCCTCGGTTTTTCCTTGATTGTATTCTCCCTTGGTTTTAAGCCTTTGCTCTTGAATTGAGTTTTAGGTTGGAGCCTTGGGACATACATCAACTTTGGTATCAGAGTAGGTTTCATCTTAGCCTAAAACCAACCCTCACACGCCTCAAAGCCACCCAACCATATTCCATAACACAAACCACAAAACCGGCTGTTTTCAACCGTGCCAGGCAGAAAAGTAGCACGGGCAACCCGTGCCACCCCTATTCGGTGTTATTTCACTTCCTTAAGACACCTAGTCCAACCATGAAGGCTACATGCATGACCTTGGAAGAAATATTTGATGCACTAATTAGACAACATGAGTTGCTATTTGAAGAAAGCCTACTTCGGTCAAGTAAACCTAACCTTGCCCCTACGAACATTAAAAGGTGTTCTAAGTGTTAAGGTCTTTGTCACACACCCTCGGACCTCCCAACAAGGAAATAATCACCTTGGCCGAATGGGAGGCAGCAGTGGAGGAAGAAAATGAGGAGAAAAATGAAGATGAACATGATCATAAACTTGAGGAAACTGAAGAGAAGGTTGTGGAAGAGGCTCGAGAAGACGAACTCTTATTTTCCAGAAGAGTTCCAAGCCAACCAAAGGGAGTGAAAGATGAGCCACCAAACCTTTCCCCCACTCCACCCATATCCCTAACACTCAAACAAACCTTCTGTCAATTCATTCCAGAAGCATCACTAGAAGCTCCTAATTCTGAATTAAGAGCATTTGAAGAAGCAGTTCAAAGTAAGTCCGAAGAGCCCCCTACAAGCACACTTCCAATCAGCAAGGTGAAATAAAAGAAAAGAGTCTCTAAGTTCAAGAGAGACCTCTTTTTATGGATGATTTTATTTCACCGAGAGTTGAAGCAAGAAGAGGAGGTAATTACCTAATAGGATTTGTGGACAAATCTTTTTCAACAACGAAAGGATGATGGAGATCCCTCTGTGCCCCTTGATTTAAAGAAGCAAATCAAGCTAGGTAATTTCATTTTGCTACCTAAAGGATGAAAAAATCATCCTTATTGTGTTTAAGAATTAAAACAGCCGGTCATGGTTTGCTTCCAGTAGCAAACCTGGTTTTTGAGAGGTTAATCACTAAAATGTCTTTAAGGTTTAAGTCCAATAGTTTGCATTAGGATTGAAGTTCACGAAGTCAAATTTCCAAAAAGTCAAGTTTTATCCCATTTGGAGTTCATTTACCATCTCAAATGAGCCAATAAAACCAAGATATATAAACTGCCAGTTCGATCAAAATATACTCGGTTCTTGGTATGTGATTTCTTAAGCTTAGTGGTGGTTTAAGTCTTGAACTATTACCTTCTTGGAGTCCCCAAGATGTCTAATTTTAGGTCCAAGAATTGAATTCCAATCATACCCAAAGGAACCAAAGAGATCAAGTCATTTTGTCAAACCCACCAGTTTCGGTCTAAAACTGCACGGTTAAATGTTTTAGTAGAGTTAACCTACTTAAACATGGTTTAACCTTGATTTATTTGTCACCCTAAGGTTTCACCCCATGGCCTGAAAAAAAAATCATGCTCACTTTTGCATGGGTTTAAAGAAGTTAGAAAACCGGCCAGAAAACTGCCAAGAACCGGTTCAGCAGCACAGTTGGAGTTTTCCTTGTCGAAAGGGTTTCCTCCCTTCCAATGTTGAGTGGAACATGTCCCAAGGCTCTCTATATGGACAATGACCAACTGCAAAAGGAGATTCTCCTGAAAATAACGTCCAATGGCAAGCAACGGCAGCAAAGGATCTTTTTGAAGCTCACTGGTTAGCCAAAAACGAGAAATCAGTTTACGGCTGGCCAATCACATTTCTTTGCTAGATAAGCTGATTGCATTAGTTCTAAATAAGCATGGTTACATTTTACACGTCTTGTATTAACTTTATTTAATGTTTTGAATATAATTTGTTTAAGTTAAAACTAGGTTAGTACACAGTTAGCACTAACTGTGTGGATTAACTTATGTTAATACCTTTCCTCAATAGGAGGGTAAGGTCTAGGTGTGTGTTAGGTAGCTAGCTTGCTTGCTTGACTTATATTTAGGCATATGCACGCCCATATGTAAGGAATATAACCCTGATTTGAATCAAACACAAGTTGAGAGCATTTTTTTCTCTCGTGCTTTTGCACACACAAACACTAAACTTGCTTATCCGTAACTAGGTCGGCTATGGTGGTGTTCCAGTGTAGTGTTAAACTTTTTTAAGTGGTGTTTCTGTATCTTAATCAAGTTTAGGGGCCTTAAACTTTATTTTGGTAGTGTTTCCATATCCAAACAAGGGTTTAGCTCTATCCATCTACCTTGATAATCCTCATGGGTTTAAAGTGAACCTTGCTAGTTTTCCGTTTGCAAGCCATGTATTACTGATTTCTAGCTTGAGTTTTCATTGAATCCCTTGAAGATACATCAAGTTCCTTTCCTTTTCTCATTTAGAATCCTTTGATTCTAAATCCCATCCCACCTCACGTGTTTGCTACCTCACAACCAGCCTATTATGTACCACTTTCCTTGGTTTTTCCTTGATTACATTCTCTCTTGGTTTTAGGCTTTTGCTCTTGAATTGAGTTTTAGGTTGGACCCTTGGGACATACATCAACTTTGGTATTAGAGTAGGTTTCATCTTTGCCTGAAACCAACCCCCACACGCCTCAAAGCCACCCAAACACATTCCCAAACATAAACCACAAAACCGGCTGTTTTCAGCCGTGCCAGGCAGAAAAGTGCCACGGGCAACCCGTGCCATCAAGGACTACCGTGCCACCCCTATTCGGTGTTGTTTCACTTCCTTAAGACACCTATTTCAAGCATGACCTTGGAAGAAAGATTTGATGCACTAATTAGACAACATGAGTTGCTATTTGAAGAAAGCCTAGTCTCGTCAAGTAAACCTAACCCTGCCCCCGCGAACATTAAATGGTGTTCTAAGTGTCAAGGTCTTTATCACACACCCTCGGACCACCCGAACAAGGAAATAATCACGTTGGCTGAATGGGAGGCAGCAGTGGAGGAAGAAAATGAGGAGAAAATGAAGATGAACGTGATCATAAACTTGACGAAACTCAAGAGAAGGTCGTGGAAGAGGCTAGAGAAGAACTCTTGGTTTTGAGAAGAGTTCCAAGCCAACCAAAGGTAGTGAAAGATAAACTGCCAAACCTTTCCCCCACTCCACCCATATCCCAAACACTCAAACAAACCTTCTGTCAGTTCATTCCAGAACCATTACTAGAAGCTCCTAATTCTGAATTAAGAGCATTTAAAGAAGTGGTTTAAATCAAGTCTAAAGAGTCCCATACAAACACACTTCCAATCAGCAAGGGGAAAGAAAAGAAAAGAGTCTCTAAGCTCAAGGGGCACTTGTTTTCATGGTTGATTTTATTTCAGCCAGAATTGAAGCAAGAAGAGGAGGTAATTACCTAATCTGGTTTGTGGACAAATCTTTTTTAACAAGGGGAGGATGATGGAGATCCGTCCATGCCCCTTGATTTAAAGAAGCAAATCAAGCTAGGTAATTTCATTTTTCCACCTAAAGGATGAATAAATCATCCTTATTTTGTTTAAGACCTAAAACAGGAGGTCATGGTTTGCTTCCAGCAGGAAACCCGATTTTTGAGAGGTTAATTACTTAAACCTGTTTAAGGTTTAAGTCCAATAGTTTGCATTAGGATTGAAGCTCACGAAGTCGACTTTCCAAAAAATCAAGTTTCATACCATTTGGACTTCATTTACCCTCTCAAATTAGCCAATAAAACCAAGATACAAAAACTCCCAGTTCAACAAGAATATACCCGGTTTTGGGTATGTGATTTCTTAAGCTTAATGGTGTTTTACGTCTTGGATTTTGACCTTTTTGGAATCCCCAAGATGTGTACTGTCAGGTCAAAAAATTGAATTCAAATCATGCGCAAAGGAACCAAAGAGATCACGCCGTTTTGTCAAACCTACCAGTTTTGGTCCAAAACTGCACGGTTAAATATTTTAGAAGAGTTAACCAACTTAAACATGGTTTAACCTTGATTTATTTGTTGGGGGGGGGGGGGGTTTACACACCCTGAGGTTTCCCGCCATGGCCTAAAAACAAAATAATGCTCACTTTTTGTTGGGTTTACAGAAGTTAGAAAACAGCCCAGAAAACTACTAAGAACCAATTCAGCAGCACAGTTGGAGTTTTCCTTCTCCATAGGGTTTCCTCCCTTCCAATGCTGAGTGAAACACGTCCCGAGGCTCTCTAGGAGGCCAATGATCAGCTTCAAAAAGAGTTTCTCTTGAAAAGAACGTCCAATGGTAAGCAAAGGCAGCAAAGGATGTTCTTGAAGCTCATTGGTTAGCCAAAAAGGAGAAATCACTTTACGGCTGGCCAATCACATTTCTTTGCTAGATAAGGTGATTGTATTAGGAATAAATAAGCATGTTTATGTTGTAAACATCTTGTATTAGTTGTATTTAATGTTTTGAATGTAATTCGTTTAAGTTTAAAATAGGTTAGGACACGGTTAGCACTAACCGTGTGGATTAGCTTAAGTTAATACCTTTCCTCACTAGGAGGGTAAGGTCTAGGTGTATTTAAGCATATGCACGTCCATATGTAAGAGATATCAACCAGATTTGAATCAAACAAAACTTGAGAGCATTTGTTGCTTTCGTACTTTCTCGCACTCAAACACCAAACTTGCTTATCCTTAACTAGGCCGATTAAGGTGGTGTTCAGGTGTAGTCTTAAATGTGTTTAAGTGGTGTTTCTTTATCTTAATCAAATTTAGGGGCCATAAACTTTAGTTTGGTGGTGTTTTTGTATCCAAACAAGGGTTTAACTCTATCCATCTACCTTGATAATTCTCATGGGTTTCAAGTGAACTTTGCTAGTTTTCTGTTTTCAAGCCATGTATTACTGATTTCTAGCTGGAGTTTTCATTGAATCCTTTGAAGATACATCAAGTTCCTTTTCTTTTCTTATTTAGAATCTTCTGATTCTAAATCCCATCCCACCTCACGTGTTTGCTGCCTCACAACCAGCCTATTACATACCACTTTCCTTGGTTTTTCCTTGATTATATTCTCTCTTGGTTTTAAGCTTTTGCTGTTGAATTGAGTTTTTTGTTGGACCCTTAGGACATACATCAACTTCGGTATCCAAGAAGGTTTCATCTTCGCCTGAAACCAACCCCCACACACCCTAAAGCCGCCATAACACAAACTACAAAACCGGCTGTCTTCAGCAGTGCCAGGCAGAAAAGTTGCACGGGCACGCCGTGCCATCAAGCACCACCGTGCCACCTATATTTCGTTTTGTTTCACTTCCTTAAGCCACCAAGTTCAGGCATGAATGCTGCAAGCATGACCTTGGAAGAAAGATTTGATGCCCTAATGAGACAGTATGAGCTGCTATTTAAAGAAAGCCTAGTCCCTCCAAGTAAACCTAACCCTTCCCCTATGAACATTAAAAGGTGTTCTAAGTGTCAAGGTCTTGGTCACACACCCTCGGACCGCCCCAACAAGGAAATAATCACCTTGGCCGAATGGGAGGCTGCAGTGGAGGAAGAAAATAAGGAGAAAAATGAAGATGAACATCATCATAAACTTGAGGAAACTCAAGAGAAGGTCGTGGAAGAGGCTAGAGAAGACGAACCCTTGGTTTTGAGAAGAGTTCCAAGCCAACAAAAGGGAGTGAAAGATGAACCACCAATCCATTCCCCCACTCCACCCATATCCTAAACAATCAAATACACTTTCTCTTAATTCATTCCAGAACCATTACTAGAAGCTTCTAATTCTGAATTAAGAGCATTTGAAGAAGTGGTTCAAAGCAAGTCCAAAGAGTCCCCTACAAACACACTTCCAATCAGCAAGGTGAAAGAAAAGAAAAGAGTCTCCAAGTTCAAGAGAGACTTGTTTTTATGGCTGATTTTATTTCACCGAGAATTGAAGTAAGAAGAGGAGGTAATTACCTAATCGGATTTGTGGACAAGTCTTTTTTAACGAGGGGAGGATGATGGAGATCCCTCCATGCCCCTTGATTTAAAGAAGCAAATCAAGCTAGGTAATTTCATTTTGCTACCTAAAGGATGAAAAAATCATCCTTATTTTGTTTAAGACCTAAAACAGCAGGTCATGGTTTGCTTCTAGCGGCAAACTTGGTTTTTGAGAGGTTAATTACTAAAACATCTTTAAGTTTTAAGTCCAATAGTTTGCATTAGGATTGAAGTTTATGAAGTCAGCTTTCGAAAAAATCTAGTTTCATCCAATTTGGACTTCATTTACCCTCTCAAATGAGCCAATAAAACCAAGATATATAAACTGCCAGTTCGACCAAAATATACCCGATTTTGTGTATGTGATTTCTTAAGCTTAATGGTGGTTTAAGTCTTGGATTTTTACCTTTTTGGAATCCCCAAATTGTCTACTTTCAGGTCAAAGCATTGAATTCTAATCATACTCTAACACCCCTAGCCCCTAGGGCCGAAAGCGTTACGTTTTCTTAACTTTTTATTTAAATTCTGGGATGTAACAGACAGAGTTTCCCCTAAAAACTGACCGTTTCTAGGCTAAAAGCGTTAAAATAAATCCCAGCAAATCAACGGAAGCGTAAAACAGTTAAAAGAAGGCTAACGGCTACACGCCGGAGTTCATAACTCAACAAGCCACTCCCTTAGAGTACACCAAACAGAATAGTTCATGAACAAAGAAGAAACAAAGAATACAACTCAACGGTTTACACAACCGGAGTATGGGGTTTACATCCCAAAACACAACTAACTTCAACCAAAAAGACATCTAACTAATTTGATGGTCGGCTCACACGGCCATACAGAGCGACTCATAAACAATATGCATTACATGAACTAGAATACTTGTTTACAAACATTTACAAACTTTACAGGACTTCATTTAAGACGTAGGTAGACACACATGACACCTTGCAAGCAAGAATAGACTCCATCTTGACATAGCTTACTCAACTTCTTCCTATGTCAAGGAAAACTTGGGGAAAAGGCGGAAAGAGTAGTGGGATGAGCAACTACACGCTCAGTGAGTGTCCCCCGAACCCCTTAAAACCAAAATCTCTGCAGGCAATAATATTCATATTAGTCACATATCACGTATTCATACTTCACTATCATATTAGGCATTCATGAAATCCTTATGGAAGGATTACTAACCATAAACTTCATTTTAACCACTCAAACATATTTCTAGGTCCCCAAATGACTAAATTCTTTTACTAACAAGCAGTTAAGCACATAAGCAAGCATCGAGAGCTAAGCATAGGAATCTTTCTTTTTGATAAACATAACTTCTTAGCATTCCATTTAAACTATACATGAAACCTTATTCATATGATGTGCACATAAGGTTATTTCTTTTAATAATCATACTTTTATTGGCGTTTCATTCATGTGATATGCATATGGCACACACACTTGTCAGGTCTCATTCGAATCTTATTCATAGGATATGCATGAAACAAGCTCATAAGGCTTTCCTTTTTCATAAACGTATCTTACTTAGCATCTCATTCATAAGTTATACTTGGAACATGCACATAACACTTTTATTTTCACTTTACATAGATCTCATTCACATTTCATTTATAAGAAAAGCATAGAACATGTACAAAAAGATTTCCTTATTTTCTTGAAAACACTTCATTTAGCCTCTTGAGGCTCATATTCTTTAGAAGAAATCTCTTTCATATCGATCGTATACAGACCCTTATAAACTTTTCACATTTCATTCATCTGGCCTCTTATCAGCCCATAAAAGCATTCTTCTTGAAATACTTAAAATGGCGTAATGCCCACTGCTTTTCTTTGCTTATTAGAAAAATACATCTGACATAAGATCATTACAGGGTGCTGATTGGGTGAGATCTATTCTCAACCCCATAGTGAGACCTAACGCTCAAGCTTACGCTCTTACTCCCGGGATGGCTACATATAACATATCGGACCATTACATTAACCCTCGTCAGGGCCTCTAGGGTTTTTGGACTTTCCCCTAGGTTAACATCATTCATATCATATTGTCCGCAACAAATTATCTTCGCCACTTTAAAGCGTATCGGCCACAACGGGTAATAATTTTACTGCCTCTCACAGCGAAATTATTTTTCATACAATGCACGCCTTTATAAAACTCTTTAGGGATTCCCCCGTTCGAGCGAGTTCACTCCCAAAAGTGTTTTTATTTAATTAAAATAGGCCATCGTGCACTAATAGTTATGGCTACTATCATTTCAAAACATGAAGTCCTTCTTTGAAGACCTCACCCTTATGCACATAATGGAATTTGAGGACATCGAAGGGAAGGGGGTCCACATATGTCACATTCAAGCACTTCATAATCAATTCAACACGATGAGCCACACATGGCCTCGCAATCCACACGATTGCGGCTAATTCCTAACCCAAGCTCCCTCC
>JACYFF010031955.1:60145544-60168563 GCA_017589665.1 Selenicereus undatus
CACATCCACATTTATAACATATAATGCCTTAACGAACCAACTTAACTTATTAAACATGAATCTTATCGCATTCAAGGTGTTCATATGCCATTTCAAACTGCTATTCATGCATTATGTAGCTAAATTAAACAAACATTAAATCGATGGGTTCGTATGTCATTTCAAATTACTATTTAGGCATAAAACAGCTAGTTAAGCAACATCAATTTAAGGCGTCCATTCAATATTTCGAGGTTGCATTTCAAGCTTAATTTAACCATTTAAACATAATACGATTCAAGACGTTGGTTTAGTACATCGAAGTTACTATGTAAGCATACTAAAACCATTTAGACGTAATATGAGTCAAGGCGTTCATTTACTGCATCAAAGTTACTATTCAAGCCTAATGAAGTCATTTAGACCTAATACGATTCCAATCATTCGTTTATTACATCGAAGTCATTATTCAAATCTAAATAAACCACTTAAACATAATACTATTCAAGGAATTCGTTTATTACGTCGAAGTTACTATTTGAACCTATTTAGGCCCCTTTAAACATAATGCGTTCAAGATATTCGTTTATTATATCGAAGTTACTATTCGAACCTATTTATGCCATTTAAACATAACACGACTTTAGGCATTCATTTATTACATCGAAATGACTATTCAAGTCAACTTTTTAGGCATGCATTAACTGAATTTACTAGAATCAGATCTAAGCTAAACTTGCATAATTCACTTGGAATTAAATCTTTAGGCATCAATTAACTGATTAGGTTCGAATCAAAGCTAAACATGCATAATTCACTTCGAATTAAATCTTCAGGCATGTACAAACTTAACATATTTGAATCGATTCTAAACATGCATAGTTTCTCATCACATAATCCATGAAATTAACTAATCCTAAGCTAACATAAATGATCGTTTAGGTTAAACTGTTTTGAAATTAATACTAATTTGGGAGGCGACGAACACCCACCTCGATTCCATGCTAAATGACCCAACTCATGGGCTAATTGGGCAATTTGAGGCTGGGTTCGAGTCCCATGTGGTCAGTCCTAGTAGTGATGGCGCTAAGGGTTCAAACCCTAACCCTCAAACCCTTGATTCGTGCGGCTCGTGGTGGTTGCCAAACTCAAATCCACTGGAAACCTCGTCATCGACGCCTAACCGTCGTCCCACCGATGTCCACCACGCTGCCTCGGTGCCTTCTCACTTGCTCGCTCACCCCTGTTGCTCAGGTTCACTCATGCGGCTCCCTTACAAGCTAGCGACGGCCGACCACTCACCAGCGTGGCAGCGAACCGTCTCCGTCCTCCTCTCTTCTCTCTCTCACTGTTGGGTCGTCGAGGAGGGTGGTGTCGCCGGGGAGGGTTGTGAGAAACCCAGAGAAACCAAACCACCCCCCCCCTTTTTGTGAGTGTGTCATGAAAAATAAGGGGCTTTGGCCCCTTATACTCCCTTTTTTGTTTTTTTTTTTTTTGGTCGCTTGCCCATTCAACTAGAATCGCTAATCCAATCTCGCAACCTCATATTCTAAACCCAATTGTTTGTACGTCCTTCTATCGACTATTCGTTCCAAACTATATAAAGGTTCGATTTATTAAACATCGAACGACTTCTAAGGTTGACCCGAATCGACTAAATAAATCGACTAACGACTAAACCAAACTATCGATATAATTTAAAGGCTCAAATAGTACGAATTGACTTTAAAATCAATAATAGCAATAATAATCCCTTTTAATAAAATTATAACTCCTATGAGCACATCGATAATAATTTAACTCATACAGTTAGCTTAATGAAAAAAATAACGTGGGTCTTACACATACCCAAAGGAACCCAAGAGATCAAGTCATTTTGTGAAACTTGCCAGTTTTGGTCTAAAACTGCACGGTTAAATTTTTTAGTAGAGTTAACCTACATAAACATGGTTTAATATTGATTTCTTTGTTGGGTGGGTTTCTACACACCCTAAGGTTTCACCCCATTGCCTGAAAACAAAGTCATGCTCACTTTTGGTTGGGTTTACAGAAGTTAGAAAATCGGCCAAAAAACTGCCAAGAACCGGTTCAGCTGCATGGTTGGAGTTTTCCTTGTCCAAAGGGTTTCGTCCCTTCCAATGCCAAGTGGCACACGTCCCAAGGCTCTCTTGAAGGCTAATGATCAGCTGTAAAAGAGTTCCTCTTGAAAAGAATGTCCAACGTCAAGAAAAGGCAGCAAAGGATGTTCTTGAAGATCATTGGTTAGCCAAAAAGGAGAAATCACTTTACGACTGTCCAATCACATTTCTTTGCTAGATAAGCAGATTGTATTAGGACTAAATAAGCATAGTTATGTTGTACACATCTTGTATTAGCTTTATTTAATGTTTTGAATGTAATTCGTTTAAGTTAAAACTAGGTAGGACGCGGTTAGCACTGACCGTGTGGATTAGCTTAAGTAAAAACATTTCCTCACTAGAGGGGTAAGGTCCAGGTATGTGTTAGCTAGCTAGCTTGCTTGCTTGACTTGTATTTAAGCATATGCACGGCCATATGTAAGAGATACCAACCAGATTTGAATCACACACAAGTTGAGAGCATTTGTTGCTTTCGTGCTTTTGAACACACAAATACTAAACTTGCTTATCCTTAACTAGGCCGGTTAAGGTGGTGTTCAAGTGTAGTCTTAAACTTGTCTAAGTGGTGTTTCTGTATCTTAATCAAGTTTAGGGGCCCTGAAGTTTAGTTTGGTGGTGTTTCTATATCCAAACAAGGGTTTACCTCTATCCATCTACCTTGATAATCCTCACGGGTTTCAAGTGAACTTTGCTAGTTGTCCGTTTGCAAGCCATGTATTACTGTTTTCTAGCTTTAGTTTTCATTCAATCCTTTGAGACACGTCAAGTTCATTTTCTTTTCTCATTTAGAGTCCTTTGATTCTAAATCCCATCCCACCTCACGTGTTTGCTGCCTCAGAACCAGCTTATTACGTACCACATTCTATGGTTTTTCCTTGATTGTATTCTCTCTTAGTTTTAAGCTTTTGCTCTTGAATTGAGTTTTAGGTTGGACCCTTGGGACGTACATCAACTTTGGTATCAGAGCAGGTTTCATCTTGGCTTGAAACCACCCCCCACATGCCCCAAAGTCACCCAAACACATTCCCAAAGACCAACCACAAAACCGACTGTTTTCAGCCGTGTTAGGCAGAAAAGTAGCACGGGCAACCCGTGCCATCAAGCACGACCATGCCATCCCTATTCTGTGTTGTTTCACTTCCTTAGGCCACCTAGTTCAAGCATGAGTGCTACAAGCATGACCTTGGAAGAAAGATTTGATGCATTAATGAGACAGCATGAGTTGTTATTTGAAAAAAGCCTAGTCCCTCCAAGTAAACCTAACCCTCCCCCTTCGAACATTAAAAGGTGTTCTAAGTGTCAAGGTCTTGGTCACATACCCTCGGACCACCCCCAACAAGGAAATAATCACCTTGGCCGAATGGGAGGCAGCAGAGGAGAAAGAAAATGAGGAGAAATGAAGATGAACGTGATCATAAACGTGAGGAAACTCAATAGAAGGTCGTGGAAGAGGCTAGAGAAGAAGAACTCTTAGCTTTGAGAAGGGTTCCAAGCAAACCAAAGGGAGTAAAAGATGAACCACCAAACCTTTCCCCCATTCCACCTATATCCCAAACACTCAAACAAACCTTCTGTCAATTCATTCCAAAACCATTACTAGAAGCTCCTAATTCTGAATTAAGAGCATTTGAAGAAGTGGTTCAAAGTAAGTCCAAAGAGTCCCCTACAAACACACTTCCAATCGTCAAGGAGAAAGAAAAGAAGTGAGTCTCTAAGTTCAAGAGAGACTCGTTTTTATGGTTGATTTTGTTTCAGCTAGAATTAAAGCATGAAGAGGAGGTAATTACCTGATTTGATTTGTAGACAAATATTTTTTAACAAGGGGAGGAGGATGGAGATCCCTCCATGCCCCTTGATTTAAAGATGCAAATTAAGCTAGGTAACTTCATTTTGCTACCTAAAGGATGAATAAATCAACCTTATTTTGTTTAAGACCTAAAATAGCAGGTCATGGTTTGATTTGAGCAGCAAACCTAGTTTTTGAGAGGTTAATTACTTAAACCACTTTAAGGTTTAAGTCCAATAGTTTGAATTTAGCTAATAAAACCAAGATATATAAACTGCCAGTTCGACCAGAATATACCCGGGTTTGGGTATGTGATTTCTTAAGCTTAATGGTAGTTTAAGTCTTGGATTTTTACCTTTTTTGAATCCCCAAGATGTCTAATTTCAGGTCTGAGCATTGAATTCCAATCATACCCAAACAAACCAAAGAGATCAAGTTATTTTGTCAAACCTGCCAGTTTTGGTCCAAAACCGCACTGTTAAATGTTTCAATAGAGTCAACCTCCTTAAACATGGTTTTACGTTGATTTATTTGTTGGGGGGCTTTTTGTACACACACTAAGGATTTCCCCCATGGCTTAAAAATAAAATCATGCTCACTTTTGGTTGGGTTTACAGAACTTTGAAAATCGACCAGAAAACTGCCAATAACCGGTTCAACAGCACAGTTGGAGTTTTCCTTCTCCAAAGGGTTTCCTCCCTTCCAATGCTGAGTGGAACATGTCCAAATCCTCTCTAGGAGGCGAATGATTAGCTCCAAAAATAGTTTCTCTTGAAAAGAACATCCAATGGCAAGCAAAGGCAGCAAAGGATCTTCTTGAAGCTCATTGGTTAGCCAAAAAAGAGAAATCACTTTACGGCTGGCCAATCACATTTCTTTGCCAGATAAGCTGATTTTATTAGGGCTAAATAAGCGTGGCTATGTTGTACACATCTTGTATTACCTTTATTCAATGTTTTGAATGTAATTTGTTTAAGTTAAAACTAGGGTAGGACACGGTTAGCACTAACCGTGTGGATTAGCTTAAGTTAATACCTTTCCTCACCATAAGGGTAAGGTCTAGGTATGTGTTAGCTAGCTAGCTTGCTTGCTTGACTTGTATTTATTTAAGCTTATGCATGCCCATATGTAAGAGATATCAACCAGATTTGAATCAAACACAAGTTAAGAGCATTTGTTGCTTTCGTGCTTTTGCATACTTAAACACTAAACTTGCTTATCCTTAACCAAGTCAGTTAACGTAGTGTTCAAGTGTGGTTTTAAACTTGTTTAAGTGGTGTTTCTGTATCATATTCAAGTTTAGGGGCCCATATCCGAAACACTCAAACAAACGTTCTGTCAATTCATTCTAGAACCATTACTGGAAGCTCCTAATTCTGAATTAAGAGCATTTGAAGAAGTGGTTCAAAGGAAGTCCAAAGAGTCCCCTACAAACACACTTCCAATCATCAAGGGCAAAGAAAAGAAAAGACTCTAAGTTCGAGAGAGACTTGTTTTTATGGCTGATTTTGTTTCAGCTAGAATTGAAGCAAGAAGAGGAGGTAATTACGTAATTTGATTTGTGGACAAATCTTTTTTAACAAGGGAGGATGATGGAGATCCCTCTATGCCCCTTGATTTAAAGAAGTAAATCAAGCTACATAATTTCATTTTGCTACCTAAAGGACGAATAAATCATCCTTTTTTTTGTTTAGGACCTAAGGCAGCAGGTCATGGTTTGCTTCAAGCAGCAAACCGTGTTTTTGAGAGGTTAATTACTCAAACCTCTTTAAGGTTTAAGTCCACTAGTTTGAATTAGGATTGAATTTCACGAAGTCAGCTTTCTAGAAAATCAAGTTTCATCCCGTTTCGACTTCATTTACCCTCTCAAATTAGCTAATAAAACCAAGATATATAAACTGCTAGTTCGACCAGAATATACCCAGTTTTGGGTATGTGATTTCTTAATCTTAATGGTGGTTTAAGTCTTGGATTTTTACCTTTTTGGAATCCCCAAGATGTCTACTTTTAGGGCCAAGCACTGAATTCCAATCATACCGAAAGGAACCAAACAGATCAAGTCATTTTTTCAAACCTACCAGTTTTGGTCCAAACTGCACGGTTAAATGTTTTGGTAGAGTCAACCTACTTAAGCATGGTTTAACCTTGATTTATTTGTTGAAGGGGGGGGGGGTTTGTACACACGCTAAGGTTTCCCCCGATGGCCTGAAAACAAAATCATGCTCACTTTTGGTTAGGTTTACAGAAGTTAAAAAATCGACCAGAACACTGCCAAGAACCGGTTCAACAGCACGGTTGGAGTTTTCCTTCTCCAAAGGGTTTCCTCCCTTCCAATGCTGACTAGAACACGTCCCAAGGATCTCTAGGAGGCCAATGATCAACTCCAAAAAGAGTTTCTCTTGAAAAGAACGTCCAATGGCAAGCAAAGGCGGCAAAGGATGTTCTTGAAGCTCATTGGTTAGCCAAAAAGGAGAATTCACTTTACGGCTGGCCAATCACATTTCTTTGCAAGATAAGCTAATTGTATTAGCACTAAATAAGCATGGTTATGTTGTACACATCTTGTATTAGGTTTATTTAATATTTTGAATGTAATTTGTTTAAGTTAAAACTAGGGTAGGACACAGTTGGCACTAACCGTGTGAATTAGCTTAAGTTAATACCTTTCCTCACTACAAGGGTAAGGTCTAGGTATGTGTTAGCTAGCTAGCTTGCTTGATTGACTTGTATTTAAGCATATGCACGCCCATATGTAAGAGATATCAACCAGATTTGAATCAAACACAAGTTGAGAGCATTTGTTGCTTTTGTGCTTTTGCACACTTAAACACTAAACTTGCTTATCTTTAACTAGGCCGGTTAAGGTGGTGTTTAAGTGTAGTCTTAAACTTGTCTAAGAGGTGTTTATGTATCTTAATCAAGTTTAGCGGCCATAAACTTTAGTTTGGTGGTGTTTTTGTATCCAAACAACTGCTTAGCTCTATCCATCTGCCTTGATAATCCTCATGGGTTTCAAGTGAACTTTGCTAGTTTTCCATTTGCAAGCCATGTATTACTGATTTATAGCTTGAGTTTTCATTGAATCCTTTGAAGATAGACCAAGTTCCTTTTCTTTTCTCATTTAGAGTCCTTTGATTCTAAATCCCATCCCACCTCACGTGTTTGTTGCCTCATAACCCGCTTATTACGTAGCACACCCTATGGTTTTTCCCTGATTGTATTCTCTCTTGGTTTTAAGCTTTTGCTCTTGAATTGAGTTTTAGGTTGGACCCATGGGACATACATCAAATTTGGTATTAGAGCAGGTTTCATCTTGGCCTAAAACCGACCCCCACACGCCCCAAACACATTCCCAAACAGAAACCACAAAACCGGTTGTTTTCAGCCGTGCCAGGCAGAAAAGTAGCACCGGCACCCCGTGCCATCATGCACGACCGTGCCACCCCTATTCGGTGTTGTTTCACTTCCTTAAGGCACCTAGTTCAAGCTTGAGTGCTACAAGCATGACCTTGGATGAAAGATTTGATGCATTAATGAGACAGCATGAGTTGCTATTTGAAGAAGGCCTAGTCCCTCCAAGTAAACCTAACCCTGCCCCTACTAACATTAAAAGGTGTTCTAAGTGTCAAGGTCTTGGTCACATACCCTCGGACCGCCCCAACAAGGAAATAATCACCTTGGCCGAATAGGAGCAGCAGTGGAGGAAGAAAATGAGGAGAAAAATGAAGATGAACGTGATCATAAACTTGAGGAAACTCAAGAGAAGGTCGTGGAAGAGGCTAGCGAAGAAGAACTCTTGGTTTTGAGAAGAGTTCTGAGCCAACCAAAAAGAGTGAAAGATGAACCACCAAACCTTTCCCCCACTCCACCCATATCCAAAACACTCAAACAAACCTTCTGTCAATTCATTCCAGAACCATTACTAGAAGCTCCTTATTCTGATTTAAGAGCATTTGTAGAAGTGGTTCAAAGGAAGTCCGAAGAGTCCCCTACAAACACACTTGCAATCACCAAGGGGAAAGAAAAGAAAAGAGTCTCTAAGTTCAAGAGAGACTTGTTTTTATGGCTGATTTTATTTCAGCCAGAATTGAAGCAAGAAGAGGAGGCAATTACGTAATTTGATTTGTGGACAAATCTTTTTTAACAAGGAGAGGATGATGGAGATCCCTCCATGCCCCTTGATTTAAAGAAGCAAATCAATCTAGGCAATTTCATTTTGCTACCTAAAGGATGAATTAATCAAATCAAAGTCAATTGAGTAACTGATATACCAAAACATATCTGAAATCGAGAGAAGGAGTAAGAAGAAGAAGAGCGGGCAAGGCAATCAGCAAACTAGATCAAATCGGGCCAATATTTGAATTTTAATTCAGTATTTTCAAACCAAACTTCGTAATTCAACCAAATTAAAACTAGTACATCTATTTAAAACCTGTAGATACAAATCTAAAATTGTAAAACCAAAATAAGAAATTCGAATGAAAATGAACTAAAATTAAATCCTAAATTTCGAAACTAAGGTGGAATTGAAAGCCTAAAAATATCCTACTTGCCTTCAATTTGCCTCTGCTACTTGGTTTATTTGGCGTCTAAGGTCGGTTCCCCTTTTATCTTGGCCGTCAATTTTGCCCCTTAATGAACGGTGGTGATGTAGTAGGGTGGTGCTATGATTAGCGCGAGATAGATTGGGAATTGGTGGGTGGCAGTGCGCAAACAATCTTATGGTCTGATGATGGTGTTGATGTTGATGGTGATGAGCCTAGTGGTGGGAAGTTGAAGAAGAAGACAAGGAGGGGTAATGTATTTGGGTCTTTAGTTTTTAAGAGGAGGGAGAAATGAGATATGAGGGAAGATAAGGGCATTCCCAGTCAGAGTTCCAATTTTTTGGAACTCTTGCCTGCCACATCAGCAAAAGTTTCACATTTTTGGAACTTGTATTCTATCACTTCTCCAACCTATGGAACTCCAATTTGAATAACCCAACAAAAAAATTTACCATGGACCCATTTCATAACACACAACCTATTTTTTTAATCATATAAAAAGTATTTATAACCTCAAAAAAAAGAAAAAAGAAAAGAAAAAAAACAGAGGAGAGGGACCGAGGGGAGGAATGGCTGACCGAGGAGGCCTGCGGGAAGGGGCACGCATGGCAGGGGCTGCGAGGGGGCCGGGTACCCGCGGGGGGGGGGGGAGTGTCCTGCGAGTATGGGCTGCGAATGCCCTGAGGGTAGCGCGTGAAAAGTAGGTGTCAGGAATTGGAGGGGCTTTGAGTTTCTTTTTTTTAAATTTTAGATTTCCTTTTCTTGGTTTTGGGCTTGAGTAGGAAATAGGTTGTTGTTAATGTTTGGGTTTTTCATCCAATTGTCCGTCTCATTCTTTCTTCTTTTTTCCACCATTTTTCTTCATATTCTAATATTTTTCGTCGCCTATAAAATAAACTAACATCAAATAAAAATCTAAATAGAATAATTATTTTGATCACAAATTAAATTTAAAGGTATGGCAAAAAGAATATATTTTTGGTGTGAACAAATACCCCTACATTTAGATTTTGCTTGTCTTCAAGTAAATCAAACTAAACTAACTAAAAAGAAAATGAAATAGAATCGTAATTCACTTTCGTAGGAATCACGGTTGCATTTAGCGTTTGCAATTTTCCAAGTAGAGAATAAGCTCTTGTGAGGGTTTTCAAGTGAAATACCCAAAAAACTTTTAAAAAAATAAGGGAAATCCCTTTGATTTTTTTCAAAACATGACCATATACATAAAAATTAGGGAGATTATGTACAGAAATTAGGAAATTTCATCACCATAGTAAATAAGTTAACAAATTATATGCAAATACAATGTATAATCAAAAGATAATCTAAGTTACAAGATGCATCCCGACCCTCATTTTTTGCCCTACACATAATATGCAATTATATGTACACCTTGGTCCTTATGCAAATGCATATCAATTCTTATGAACCAAGTTGTGCACGTTGACAAGATCCCCATTTCCCTGCCTAATTGTCTTCTTTGCTCCATTTTTTCTCTTTTTTTCTTTTTGCAAGAATGATAACGTATACACCCTAGATCCACTTGACTTATAAATATTTGCACATTCCCTAAAATGGGGTTTCGTGAGAATGTGTAAAGCATTTATTTCATTGCCCAAATAGATGTATAATCAAGTAAAATAGCACATATTCAAGCCAGTTAAATATATGAAATAAAGATAGTGGGGTGCTTGAGCTGCTGTTTTTTTTCACATTTCTTAATAGCATGGAAGGCAATTTGACAAACAAAAAGTTCATAAGCCAACTTAACAACAAGACCTGAAGAATTGAACGTAAAGTGAGCAAGGTAGGGACAAGATCAAACATTTGAGGCGGGGTTATAATGAAAAATTGAATCTACATCCTCAGCTAGACTTCTTATTATGCAACTCTTTTTGCATGTAACTCAATAACCTAGCAACATGGGATCAATTAGCCACGTAAGCACACACGTCCCCAAAACAAAAAAAACAAAAATATTTTTTTAAATTTTCAAAATTTTCCAAAAATATATACAAATGCATACCTCACCCCCACACTAAAATTCTACAATGTCCTCATTGTGGGAAATAAGACACCAAAAAGCAATCACATAAACAACCCAACCACAAACCAACAGCTCAAATCCACCAAATATATACAAACCTTTGCCACCACCAAAACACAAAATAAAAGAAAAAAGAAATGCAAAGCAAAAACAAATCTACTAAAACACAAAAGAAAACAAAAAAAACAAAAAAAAGAACATGAACTCACAAAACCAAAGAAACAAAACACACAACTAAAACATATCACTAATTAAAAAAAATACCCAAAATAAACAAGGAAGTATTAAATTAAAATCAAACAAAACACAAAACATAAAACCAAAAAGACTAACAAGTATTCACAAAACAAAATACAACACCAATAACAAAACACATAACACAACTAAGGGTGATTATAGCCAACTCGGCTGAACAAATTACAAATTTCTCCTCAAAAGCAATCACCCATGCAATCATAATCTAAATATCCACAAATATGTACAAAAAGAAAGAAAATAAAAGAAAAACAAGATTAGGGAAGGGGTGAAATGATCATACCACATTGGGTATTGATTATACACAAACTAATGCGTCACTCAAATAGTGTGAATGAGGTCCATGGAGATTAGCCACTCTGTCCTAGATCACAAGTTGTGAGTTATATCAAAATCCATCAATGACTGTAACAACTTGTCAAATAATCAGGAACAATCCTCACAGAAATTATAGTAAGAAGCATGAGGTGTAGCCCAAATAAAAGTGCATGAGTGGAATACAACTCAAGGATCTCTTGAGCCAATCAAAGCCCTCAGCCCAATCAAAAGAGAGATGCGTGTATGCAAAATTAGATGCACCAATCAAAGCCAAACAATGATATGAGCATATGAATGCATCTACCATCTAGAGTCGCCTGAGTGACCTAAATGAACTCCAACATTTGTAAGAGATAAAGGGAGAGAACCTTTGATAGTGCCGCAAGCGCATGGTGGCGTTGTTGCAAATCAAGGTCGATCCCATAAAAAACTAGGTTGATCTACTGGGTTATAATCTCTCAAGATAGGCTAAATGAATCTAAAATTTGTGAATGGAATTTAACTATGCTACTTATCTAATCTAATAGGTAAACAATGAAGGAATTTAATCAAATCAAGTAATTTTCCCACCCAAGAATTAATCAAGCGCCTTTTCCTTAGATGGGTAATTCAAAAACTGATAATCGATTTATCAAACCCCTCTTTCAAGGTGGAATGAAATTCTTAAATATGATCAACTACCATTTTTGAAGGGTTTTTTTTATTAGTCTAAGATCATTAAGGACGCAATTATCAAATTTAGGGGTTTCTTATACAGTGAGTCTTTCTCAAGATCCCACGCACTTAAGTCAAGTATTAGTTTTCCAACATCTAGTTTCACCCTTCAGTTCCTCACCAAATGTCCAAAACAAGCAAAAAATTGACCAAGTTTTCTACTAGCAAATCAACATCTAAGATTCAATAGAATAAACCCAACAAATCCAAAGCACTTTTACATCAAAACAAGAATTGATTCATCCACAAAAATTCAACTTAACTCCAAAGTTAACAATTCAAAAAAATTAACATAAAATTCAATAATAATCTAAAAGCAAAAAAATCTAAAGAGAAAAGAGAAGAGAAGAAAAGAGAAATTGCTCAGCTGATGCATGCTAGAACTGTCATTGCAAACACAGGATGGAATCCTTGCAATCTTCACCATCAACTTGCTTTCAACTCTTTCTAATCTAAATCCTAATCTAATTAATGAAATTGAAGAGAGGAAAATGGAATGATGGGATGTGAGGTGTGGAAATGAGGTTGGGAAGCACCCATTTTATAGTAAAATCCCTAGAAGCCGAACAGCCACGCGAAATAATGGAATTAAAACAACCAGGAAGTCGAAAAGCTATGAGAAAACAAAAAGCCTCATGCGAAATGAAGACACCACAGACCATGGCCACCACCATTGATAGACCGTGGTGGCCACTAGCTCAACATTCTTCTATTCTTCCTTCCTTCCACAGGCATAGCAATTTAGGGCCATCCATGGGGAGTCATAAGGATGAATTTTAAAGGTCAATTCCTGATCAAAAAGGTCTCAAAACCTACAAAAGTCATCAAAGCACTGTACCCAACCCTAACATGGGATATTTGGGGTAAAAACTAAGCATAAAACTTATATGTCCCGTTAAAATGCATCAAAATGACCCTAAAATGAAATGCTCTATGGATACTTATTAAACTCTCCCATGCTTGAATGGTTGCTTGTCCTCAAGCAAGCACTATAGAAAACCAAAAGGGGAAGATGCATCTAAGATTCAAATACATAACAACGTCCTTAAAGTGGACAAGTTATAGCATATCACAAGTAAGAGTAGCAATCAATGACAACCTCAAGTAGCGCGAAAGACATTTCAAAATCAAGAGTAGGAAAAGGTTTTCGAAAAAGTACGAAACCACAAGCTCGATATTAAACTTGATCACCCCCAAAGAACCACAAAGCATGTCATGCAAGCACATGGAATTGAATAGAGCCAATTGGACTAGGAGAACCTCACTCTAAGGAAATGTGAATCACCCCCACTCATATGTGTGAAATATAGCATTGGTTCACTCAAGACTCAATCCAAAGATGCAATCTGCTATATGCTTGCCAAGACTCTCAAATTCTCCACTACTAAAATGTAATGCGCACAAGACAACCAAGAGGACTTTATATGAGTTGTGATGTGGGTTGAAAGGGTTAAGGGAAAGGAGTGGACAAACGCATATGGGTAATGTGGAGCTACTTAGCCAAGTGACTAGGGAGCAACTGACAAAACACCAAGCAACAATGAAGTTCACCAACACTCCAAACCTCAATAATACAATGAACATATCCCATGAATTATATAGGAAATGAGTTGACAAAGAAAGAACCACAAACTATTTACATATCCAATGCCAATCACTGAGTTTTTTTCTCTTTTTTTCCTTTTTTTTTACAACATGACTTTATCTTCCTTTTTTTCTTTTTCTTTAACATAACGGTTTTTTATTTTTTTATTTTCTTTTTCTTTGGTTTCACGAAAATGGAAAAAAATTACAATAATTGAAAGGTATCTGATCACTAACTATCAAAGCACAATCGAATATATATACACAACCAAACAAGGGCGAGTCAAAGCAGATGCTCAATGTTATTAATTCCTTAACAAACCAACATACCAAAACCACCTTAAACTCAATTATCCCCAAAACCACCAACTGCATAGATGAAGTGATGCCGCATAGAATTGGCATAAAGGTTAGGAACATGTGTTTGCCCAAGGGATAATACGAAGAGATCACAGCAAACACAGATATAAGGTCAAAGGGGTTAGCAAAGGGGGAAAAACATGTCATACAAGAGTAGGCTATTTGGCTATGTGGCTAAAATATTTAACAACAAATAATGCCTCTATCACATCATCAACTATACACATACAAATGTGGTTTTAAACAAGTGTTAAGGCAAGTTCTAGAGATACAACACAAAAAAGTAACACACATGAAATAAACATAAGACTAAATATAATGAATTATTCCAAATAAGGCTCAAAATCTCGCTTCATATCTACCAAAGTCACAATTAAGCTCATAAAATGACTCTCATGTGCCAACATTAGTGTTAACGACTCTAAGGGATAACAAAGTTCCCAAATAAGACAAGTGCTAAAATAAGAAATATTTATAAAACCTTCACAAATTTTCGCACCAAGAGGGATTACACATCAAAAGTTTCTCAAACTCATGAAAGCTATTTTTCCTTGCAAAACTATCATTGGAGGCATCCCAATCCAATCCACACCATCACTACATGCAATTCTACATGCAAACTTAAATGCAACTAAATGCAAAACACTAATGCAAACAAAACGAAACCTAAAAATATATGCTATAAACTGTATGCAAACTAATAATCAAAATGAAAATCATGAAGCTACCCTTCCCCTATGCTTAAATAAAGCATTATTATTGAAATTAAAGAAAAGTAGGAGAAGCAAAAGTAAAACTAAAGAGAATGATCTCACCAGGTTAGGTGCTAAGTGCACCTAAGCTAAGGCCTCCTCGCAAACAGGGCACATGGAGCATCAGCCACTCTATCACATCTTTAAGACTTCGCTCATCAAATTAGATGCCGTCAATGCACGTAGAAGCTTGTTGAATGCCATAATATGGGATTCACAAGCATGGCAGTGAGAGAGGATCAAGATAAGAACATTAAAGAAAGTTAGTGCTCTCCTCATCAAACCAAATATAATAGAAAAATGAAAAGAGAACTCAAAGAAAGTATTCCATATGATTTTTCTAGGCTTATCCACTAGTTACTTGCAATATGGGTCAATGGAGGCATTACACCTAATAAAGTAACCTAGGGATATAAAATCATCAACATTCCCACCTAGCATATTGCATGTGTTATCCTCACAGCCCAAATAAACATTAGGATCAAAAGCTATAGGATTATTGTAACACCCGCAACCTCTAGGACCAAGAGCATCACGTTTTCTTAAGTTTCTACCAAATTCCTAGGGCGAAACGGACAGAGTTTCCCCTAAAAATGACTGTTTTCAGGCTAAAAGCCTTACAATAAATCCTAACAAATCAACGGAAGTGTAAAACAACTAAAAGAAGCTCAACGGCTACACGTCGGAGTTCATAACTCAATGAGCCAGTCGCTCGAAGTACACCAAATAGGATAGTTCATTAATATAGGAAAAGTAAAAGATACAACTCAACGATTCACACAACCGGAGTATTGTGGTTTACATCCCAAAACATAACTAACTTTAACCAAGAAGACATCTAACTAACTAGATGGTTGGCTAATGACCGTTTCCCGACTAAAAGCCTTACAATAAATCCGTGCAAATCAATGGAAGCATAAAACATTCAAAAGAACCTCAACGGCTACATGCCGGAGTTCATAACTCAACGAACCACTCGCTCGGAGTACACCAAACATGATAGTTCATTAATACAGGAAAAGTAAAAGATACAACTCAACCGTTCACAGAACTGGAGTATTGGGGTTTACATCCCAAAACATAACTAACTTTAACCAAAAAGACATCTAACTAACGAGATGGTTGGCTCATATGGCCATACAGAGCGACTCATAAACAATATACATTACATGAGATAGAGTGCTACATTACACTATTTTGTTTAACATGCAAGGCCATTTCAACACGAACTCGCACGATGCCTTTCAAGCAAGGATGAACTCCATCTAGGCATAAATGATTGACTTCTACTTGACAAAAGGGAAAAGAGTAGTGGGATGAGCAAGCACACACTCAGTGAGTGTCTCCCGACCCCTTTAAAACTAAAATCGTTGTAGGCAATAATATCTTTAATAGTCACATATCACATATTCATACTTTACTATCATATTAGGCATTCACAAAACCCTTATGGAAGGTTCACTATTTATAAACTTCATTTTTGCCGCTCAAACTCATTTTTAGGCTCCTAAATAACCAACTTCTTAGAAACCAAGCAAGCAACGAGGCTAAGCACAGAAACTTTCCTTTTCATAAACATAACTACTTAACATTCTATTCAACTATACATGAAACCTCATTTATACAATGTGCATATAAGGCTATCACTTTTCATAGTTATACTTTTCTTGCCATTTCATTCATATGATATGCATAAGGCACACACAAATTTCAAGTCTTATTCATAGGGCATGCATGAAATGTTCTCATAAGGCTTTCTCTTTCATAATCATATCTTAATTAGCATCTCAGTCATAAGTTATACTTGGAATATGCACATAACGCTTTAATTTTCATTAGCATACTTTACTTAGATCTCATTCATATGATATGTACAAGTCATGCACGAGAAGCTTTCTTTCTTTTCACTGAAAACACTTCATTTAGCCTTTTGAGGCAAAGGCTCATAAAAAATCTTCCGTTAGCCTCTTAAGGCTCATATTCTTTTAAAAGAAATCTCTTTCATATCGGTCGCATACTGACCCTTATAAGCTTTTCACATTCATTCATCTGGCCTCTTATTGGCCCACAAAAAACATTCTTCCTAAAATACTTGAAATTGCGTAATGCCGACTACTTTTGTTTGCTTATTAGGAAAATACAACTGGCATAAGATCATTACAGGGTGCTGATTGGGTGAGATCTATTCTACACCCCATAGTGAGGCCTAACGCTCACGCTTAAGCTCTTACGCCTGGGACGACTACATATAACATATCGGACCATTATATTACCCTCGTCAGGGTCTTCTAGGGTTTCCTAGTACCAGGAATTATCCCCTATGCTAACATCATTCATATCATGTTGTCCGAAGCACATTATCTTAGCCAATTTAAAGCGTATGGGCCATAACAGCTAATAAGTTTGTTGCCTCTCACTTCGAAATCCTTTATCATACAACTCACGCCTTTATAAAACTCTTTAGGGATTCCCCCGTTCAAGCGAGTTTACTCCTAAAATTGTATTCATTTAGTTAAAATAGGCTAGCATGCACTAATAATTATGGCTACTATCATTTCAAAACACGAAATCCTTATTTGAAAAACTCACCCTTATGCACATAATGTAACTTGAGGACATGGAAGGGAAGGGGGTCCACATGTATCGCATTCAAGCACTTCATAATCAATTCAACACAATGAGCCACACATGGCCTCGCAATCCACACGATTGCAGTTAATTGACATCCCAGGCTCCCTCCTCACAAGCACCATACCACAAAGAACCTCGAAGCACTTATAGTTCTACCTCAAACCATCGAACTGCCATGTCATTTTTTCAATTCATTAATCAAAACACATTATCATGGTAGCTTATAAAGGGATAGGGTTTCTGCACTCACCTGGGCAAGCACCACCATCCAGCGGTGTATTACCGCAAACATGCATATATATATATATATATCCACATCCGCATTTACAATTATAATGCCTTAACTTGAAATAACGCTTAACAAACCAACATAACTAATTAAACATGAATCTTATCGCATTCGAGGTGTTCATATGTCATTTCAAACTTCCATTCAAGCATTAAGTAGCTAATTAAATAAACATTAAATTGAGGCATTCGTATGTCATTTTAAATTACTAATCATGTATAAAATAACTAGTTAAGCAACATCGATTCAAGGGTTTCGTTTATTATAATGGAGTTACTATTCGGGCCTAATTAAACCAACTAAACCTCATATGAATCAAGGCGTTCACTTATTACATCAAAGTTACTATTCAAGCCTAGTTAAGCCACTTCAGCATAATACGATTCAAGGCGTTCAGTTATTATGTCAAAGTTACTATTCAGGTATAAACTAACTAATCACACAACTGTCAATTCCAAGCATACTCATTTCTTTTTAAAGCTATTAATCGAGCATGAATTTAGTACGCATACATGTATCGATTCGAAGCATTTAAGGTTTACTTTGAACTTATTAAACGAACATGAGTTAACTAGTTGTACATATGTCGATTCTCAGCATTTATTGTTCATTTCGAAGTTAGTATACGAACATGAATTAACTAAACATACATACTTCGATTTTAGACGTTCATAATTTATTTTGAACTAAAGTTTCAGGCATGTATTAACTTAATTTGTTCGAATTGATTCTTGACATGCATAATTCATTTCGAAGCTACTTTTCAAGAGTTAGTTAACTAAACTATCATACAACGCAACTTAAAGGTTAAAACGATTTCGAAACTACTAATACTTAGGAGACGATGACCACCCACCTCAATTCCATGCTAGAGCACCCGATTCAAGGCTTTGGGACTCGATTTGAAAGCTTCAAACTAGGGATTCGACCTTCCTCTACTGCCTTGCCCAAACCCACGCGAACAGACCCCAATCCATGCTTGACCCTCGCAAAAAACAGACCCAATTCGACCTAAACCAAAACTTGGGTTTCTTCCCCTTTCACTAATATCTTCGTTGTTTCTACTAGTGGTCACGGGAAGGGTGGTCGCGGGGGTGCCACAGACGATCGCCGACATCGTTATCTCCTTCTCTTTCTCTCTCTCTCAGCCTCTGTCACTCACTCTCTCTCCCTCTTCGCGGTGGTTGTCGGGGAGTAGGGCGACGGGGGATCGCACCTGACTGACCACCAGTCAGCACCGTCATCCTCGGCCCCTAACTTGCCCTTCGTTGGCCCCCCCTCTCTCTCTTCTCTCTCTCGTGTGGTTTTCCGAGGAGGGGTGTCGTAGGGAACCCCGAAGCAGAGCCCCCCCACTCGTGCCTTTGTTGAGGAAGAAAGGGGCTTTGCCCCTTTCGATTTCTTCTCCCCCCCCCCCCCCCCGTTTTTTTTGCTCCTTGGTCAAAGTTCAATTAGCTAAAATCGCAAGTCCAATCTCGTACCTCTTATTCTCAACCCAATCGTTAATACAATCGTTCGTCAATTATTCTTTTCCAAATATGTCAAGGTTTGATTTTAATAAACCTCAAAACTAATTCTAAGGTTAACAACCTACTCACATTCGGGAAACGACTAAATAAATCGAATAACAACTAAATTAAACTATCGATATAATTTAAGGGCACAAATAGCACGAATTAACTTTAAAATCAATAATAGCAATAATAATTCCTTTTAATAAAATTATTGCTCATATAAGCACATCGATACTAGTTTAACTCATATAGTTGCTAAAAATACAAATTTATAACGTAAAAAGGTAATACAGTTAGCCTATCGGAAAACAAAGAATGCAGGTCTTACATTCTCCCCCCTTAAAAGAATTTCATCCTCAAAATTCTCAAACTATGTTCAGTCATACCTAAAATGTGAACACATGACACGCTATACACAACTCATACTAAAATGCAAAGGCTTGCTTTACGATTAATTTAAATCGAAAAAGGGCGCTTATGGTATCCGATCTCCTCCTCGCCAATCCTCTTCAAGCTTCTACTCACTCTATTTAGGCGCCGAGGGCAAACCGCATTGAAGAGGGGCAAATGAGTTGGCATGGAAAACTATATCAAACTTTCATTTAAAAAAAAAAAAAAAGTTAAAAGGCTTTCGATCGTCTAGATTCAGTCCACATGGTAAACAAGAACTCTATGCATATGCATCCATGAGTGTGCATCTGAAGGTATGATAACTAGGACAATGACATCTCAAGGTCATGTGCTAGTAGTCTCATCCTAAAAACATGAATCCAAGGCACTTTTAGGATCACAATGGTTGACATGGAGATTCCTTTAACACATTAGGGTGATAAGGACATCATGTAGCACCACGTAGCATCACTTAAGCATAACAGTATTACATAACATCGCATAGTATTAGTAATTTAGTATTCTTAGGCCTAGGAATCACAAGTAACATGCAACCATCTAATACGCATATAGCAAGCAATTATAAAATGGAAGCATGTGCAACTAATGTTCGTATGTTTATATATCCATCACAACTAGCCTTTAGGCCTCGCATTCACGGCGACTTAGACAGGACATCTTGAAATCATATGAAGGGGTTAACTTAGTCGGGTTCGCTCTAAAACATGAAGATATTAGGCCACTCTAAGGTTAAATAATTTACTAGAAGGTTATAACATCACACTAAGGTAGCTAAAACATCAAATTACGCCATATTGGCAATGAAAGAACTTGAGGCAACACTCGAGACCGCATTGACATCACGTGACGTTAACAACAGAGCACGGAAAGTCAAGGATCACGAATAGCATGAACTGGCATAACATACCGATAGGAACACCTTGAGGACAGATTGCTACGACAAGAATACATGCATGTGGGTTTCCATGGTCTCCTCATCATGTTTCAAATATTTGTTTGTCGTTATTCAGTTATAACATGGAACCAAGGAATTCATAGGATGTAAAAGATGATCCAAGAGTCATGGTGTGAGACTAACTACATAATCAAATTGGTCTAACTAATACAGTCACATGATCAGTAAAATTCAAGCCAAGCAATTACAAAAACTCACTTTGTTGGCATTTGATCACAAATACATCGATGGCCTTATACGTACGCGTAAGGTTTCATGAGGTACACCTATCCTATAGGTGATCATAGGAGTCCTACTGCTTATGTCACTCAACTTGGTAGGGATTGTTTACTACATACAATTCCAAAGTCTGCCAGGTTCTTTCTCCCTTATGCTTTCTAGGTATATCAGGGTTCGTATGAGCCAAAACATTGTCACCCCATTCACGAATAACAATCCATATATAAAAAAAAACAAGTAATACATGGTTTACGCAATAATGGCAAAGAAGGAGAACAGTAAGTACACTTACGCAATGTTTATCCATATCCTATCGCTAGCACATAGTTTTTCAAGCATGCGTACTAAAATATCCCCCAATTTCACTCAGGTAATTCAAAACTCACAACAGCAAGGTACCATTTAGTAGGATTATCAGTCATGGCAACTAATTTCCAATCATTCCTTTCCTAGCCCATTACGAAGGATTCTATCGACGTACACATCTTAGCACATACACATTTACAAGCAACATTTGATAAACATAAGGGCGTGTATTTGTGAATCTAAACTACCTCATCATCAGTAACGGAAAGTTAATCCTTCGGTGTAAGAGAAACTTGGCTCGATAGTCAAAACGGCATTAACATCTCAAAATTTTGAGTTTTGAAGGACGAAAAATAGCTTATTTATTTCGAATCTCTTTGTTTTTAATAAAAAGATGGTGACCTGCTTCTAGCCCTCTCTCCACCAACCTTCGAGTACGCCTGCTCACTCTATTATGGGGCCTGAGGAGCAAATCGTACTATAAGGGCAAAGATGAGCTTAGAGTTAAGGCTTTTCTAATCATTCGAATTTAAATCATATGTTCTTTAAACTTTCGATTAAAATCACCAAGGCATACAAGTGAAACAACTTTCGATTGAGCTAACACTTAAGTTATCCATAAGAACATGAGCCACTAGGCCTACACCTTAGCAAATGGTTCCTTCATCTAACCAATCAGCTCACTTAAGTCGCACCTAACTAGGTAAACGCCAAACCATTCACATAAGACTCGCATTTGCACACAAGGAAGGAATGTATCACATCATCGGGAATGCATTCCTAGGCAACCATATGAGATGCAAGACTCAGGTTGCAGTCTATGGTCGCAGGACCTTGCTCTGATACCATCAATGTAACACCCCAAACCCCTAGGTTCAAGAGCGTTATGTTTTCTTAAGTTTCTACCAAGTTCCTTAGGCGAAACGGATAGAGTTTCCCCTAAAACTAACCGTTTCCAGGCTAAAAGCCTTACAATAAATCCCTGCAAATCAACGGAAGCATAAAACATTTAAAAGAAGCTCAACGGCAACACGTCGGAGTTCATAACTCAACGAGCCACTCGCTTGGAGTACACCAAACAAGATAGTTCATTAATAGAGTAAAACTGAATACAACTCAACGGTTCACACAATCGGAGTATTGGAGTTTACATCCCAAAACATAACTACCTTTAACCAAGAAGACATCTAACTAACTACATGGTTGGCTCACATAGCCATACAGAGTGACTCATAAACAATATACATTACCTGAGATAGAGTGCTACATTACACTATTTTGTTTAACATGTAAGGCCATTTCAACACGAACACGCACGACGCCTTTCAAGTAAGGATGAACTCCATCTTGGCATAAATGATTGACTTCTACTTGCCATAAAGAAATCCTGGGGAAAAGGGGGAAAGAGTAGTGGGATGAGCAACCACACGCTCAGTGAGTGTCTCCCGAGCCATCTTAAAACCAAAACCGTTGCAGGTAATAATATATTTAATAGTCACATATCACGTATTCATACTTTACTATCTTATTAGACATTCATAAAACCCTTATGGAAGGTTCATTATTTCTAAACTTCATTTTTGCCGCTCAAACTCATTTTTAGGCTTCTAAATAACCAACTTCTTAGAAACCAAGCATTCAATTCACATAAGCAAGCAATGAGGCTAAGCATAGAAACTTTCTTTTTCATGAATATAACTACTTAACATTTCACTCAATTATGCATGAAACCTCATTCATACAATGTGCACATAAGGCTATCACTTTTCATAATTATACTTTTCTTGGCATTTCATTCATATGATACGCATAAGGCACAGACAAATTTCAAGCCTCATTCATAGGGTATGCATGAAATATGCTCATAAGGCTTTCTCTTTCATAATCATATCTTACTTAGTATCTCATTCATAAGTTATACTCAGAATATGCACATAACGCTTTTATTTTCATCAACATACTTTACTTAGATCTCATTCATATGATATATACAAGTCATGCACAAGAAGCTTTCGTTCTTTTTACTAAAAACACTTCATTGAGCCTCTTGAGGCTCATAAAAACTCTTCATTTAGCCTCTTAAGGGTCGCATTCTTTTAAAAGAAATCTCTTTCATATCGGTCGCATACTGACCCTTATAAGTTTTTCACATTCATTCATCTGGTCTCTTATTACAACAACAACAAACTCCCATGTGGGTCCCGCTTTCGCGGGGTCTGG